>OZ005740.1:80012363-80604908 GCA_963930735.1 Dioctria linearis
AGATTCAACTTGCGGGCGACCTTCTGTTTTATATATGTCCGCTGGCTGCCTCCATCCAAGATAATTTGAACAAACAGAGATGGTGTTCTATCGGTCAAAGTCGGAGATATAAAGGCACACGCAGTTTGTAAATAAATGTTAGGCACTTGTGCAGAATTCGGCGAGCATAGATTAACCATTGACTGAGGGTGACTCGGTTCGTCAATAGAAGACGATTTTTCGAAGATTTTGATGATATTCGGGATCACACATATATGTGCCATGTTTACCATGGGCACTTACTACATCGAATAACTTTTACTCCCACATTGTCTCGATGTATGCCTCCGTTTGGTGCATTTGAAACATCTACCTTCGCGTTTCAGCATGTCTTTTCGTTCCCAATACGGAATGAATACCATCGCAAATTATCAGTAGAATGAGTTGATGTTATGTATAAAAACTTAGGTACATACATATATGTACCATATGTAGGTATATAAAACCTTAGGGCCTAACAGGTAAAAAGAAAAAAAAACAAATAATTAATAAGCCCTATATACCTAGAAACCTAAAATTGGGCATATAAAAAGAAAACCATAAAATATAAAATTGAATAAACTAATCATGCACAAAACATGATTAGTTTATCGTCAAAAAGGGTGAAGAAAATTGCATCAGCAATTTTCTTCACAATTCCAAACAAGTCATAAAATTTTTCCCATCAAACGACTTGGGAAAAACAAAAGTTTCATTTACACCCCAAGTCGTTTTACTTTAAAATTTCCACGACAAATTTTGCCTTCAGCAAAATTTTGTCATTTCAACAATTTAATTTAAAAAAAAAAAAGAAAGAAATCAAAAAGCAAATCGTACCTTCAGTACGATTTGTCGCGAAAAATACAATATGTATGTACATACGTACATACATATTACGAAAAAAGCTTTCGCAATAAGAAACGCGCGCAGCATAAATGCATTGTATGTATATGCGCGTCGCGATTTCAAACGGTGGCTGATGTTTTAAAAAGTGTAAGATTACATTTTTGCAGCCATCGTTCAACGCGAATAATTCTGGACATGTTTGAACATGTCCAGATTTAAAAAGTAAAATTTTCTCAGGATAAGAAAATGCGATTTAGCATTTTCTACCCTGAACAACGGCTCTTGATCACGATGAATGTGATCAAGAGTTGAGTTGGTTTTAAAAATTGGCAAGAGTAAGAAGTAGTTTTTTTCGGTACTCGGGTTTTGACTTTAAAAAATATATATAAAATCACTGTGTTGAGTTGGTTTTAAAAATCGGCAAGAGTAAGAAGTAGTTTGACTTTAAAAAATATATATAGAATCACTGTGTTGAGTTTGGTTTAAAATCGGCAAGAGTAAGAAGTAGTTTTTTTCGGTACTCGGGTTTTGACTTTAAAAAATATATATAGAATCACTGTGTGAGTTGGTTTTAAAAATCGGCAAGAGTAAGAAGTTGTTTTTTTCGGTACTTCGGGTTTGACTTTAAAAAATATATATAGAATCACTGTGTTGAGTTTTTTACTCTGAAGCTAATATAAAATTAACGTCTAAGATTTTTTGACCAATATATAGAATCACTGTGTTTGAGTTTTTACTCTGAAGCTAATATAAAATTAACGTCTAAGATTTTTTGACCAATATATAGAATCACTGTGTTGAGTTTTTACTCTGAAGCTAATATAAAATTAACGTCTAAGATTTGTTGACTAATATATAGAATCACTGTGCTTTAAGCGTATTTCTTGGAATAAAAGTGGAAGAAAAAGTGTGTTTATGATTTTTGATTCGGATTACCAGTGCATCACGAGAAGCATCCCAATCCTAAAGGTGAGCGTATAATAAGAGTGAAAAAGGTACTCCCCCTATAATCATAACAAAATTGGCGCAGCCGGTAGGATCAGGAAAGCTTGGTCAAGTAAAAAAGATCGTAAACGCTTGAAAAGCCTTGATCCTGCAAGAATCTACGGGGAACCTGTGACACTAGCCAAGCTATAAGGCCACGTCACCCCCAACGCTCGGGGTAGATCTCATCTATAGGCGCCTCTGCTCCAGGCGAGCAAGCGTTCACCCCCAGTGAGTGAAAAAAAAAAGGGAACGAAATCAACAAGGGACCTGGACTCACTAATAGAAGCTCATTCCCAGCCGAAAAGAAGTCAGGACAACGGACACACATTTAAGCCAACTCCAGAAGGAAGATATCACCGTTCCTGGGTTGAAGGGGATTTCGAAGAAGGCTTTAAGCCCCCCTTTCAACCATATCCAGGGGAAGTAAGTAGGCCTAGGGCCCCCCCCAGCAGCAAAAAGAAGCACCAGAAAATAGAAACTTCGTTCCAGGATTGAAAGGGATCTCGAAGTCGCATAAGCCCCCCTTTCAATCTCAGCCAAGGGAATTAAGACGGCAGGAGCCCCCCTAGTAGCAAGAAACAATCCATAAGGGAATACTCCAAGAAGGCTGGAAGCCCCCCCCCCCCTCCCCCCCCCCCCTCCCCCCCCCTCCCCCCCTCCCCCCCCCCCCCTCCCCCCCCCCCCCCCCCCCCCCCCCCCCCCTTTGGACAACGCGGGACGCATATGCAAGAGGAAAACTCTACGCCTTCATCCGACGCGGAGCAATCCCTAGGTGAGAATTCACAACACCTCCGGGAAGGTACAGACAAACGCCTCAGAAGACAACCAAACAGAATCAGCCGCTGGAGTTCGCCTTAGAAGTGGTACCATTTTAACTGGTCCCAACCGTAACAAATAAAGTAAGTCTAGATAAATTTTTAGATAAGTTATTAGAGAAGGCACGTGAATCCGATAAGCTCACTGTCACGCACTGCGACGCACTTGACCACAGATTAAGTCAAGGCAGAGAGCAGAGGCTGACGCAAATCGAAAAATTCAAAAAAGAAACAGAGCGATTCAAACAGGAGCTTATCGAATTCGCCGGGGCTTTCGCGTTCTTTAGGTATAGATAAGACCACAGCCAGTGTAGTTGTAAGTGCTGAAAGTGACAGTGATATTAGTGCTGACGCATCTGACCAAAACAACCGCCGAAAATCTCCTTAGTGGCTGGCTAGAAGTATCCTTCACGGATTCTAGTCCAGAAACCAGCCCTGAAACTCGACAAGGCACAAGTAGACTACCCTACAAAAGTTTAAATAAAAAGATAATCACAATGGTAGATTATGCAAAGGTGGCCAAGCTCACGGCACAGCTAGTCCCTCTGTTTTCGGGTGAAAATACCCCACAGCTAGGTCGTGAGCTACAAACATTTATTGGCTGTTGCAAACAGGCCCTACACTGTTTAAGTGAGGAAGAAAAGCCAGCCTTCTTACACATTTTGCCCACAAGACTTCGTGGCGATGCCTATCAGCTGTTTGCTTCGGACGTTCCAACTACTTTTAGTGAGGTGGAGGAACGTCTGAACAGAACCTACCTACCACGAGAATCGTACCAAGAATTGGTCAACAAATTAATCACAATGAGGCAAAACCCGTTGGGAAACTCTCACTGCCTTCACAACAAGAGTGAAGCAGTTGCTGATGCTTTGCAACGAGCAGCGGTACTGAAGTACGGCGCAACGGCAGCCCCAGCTGTGAAGACACAGTTGGCGGACTTCGCCAAGAATGCCCTCAAAAGTGGAGTGAACAATCCCCACCTATGCCCAGTACCCTCCTCACTCTGGTAGAAAATGATCTAGAGCAGCTGATACAAAAGGCTCTAGATATGGAAAAGTTACAAGCAGGCACAGTTTCGTCCAAACGCCGCTAACGCAACAGCCATATCCAATGGCACCAATAGACGCTAGTCTTCGAGTTCGGGCTCTCAGCCGAACTCCTTACAATCAAGCACCACAGCCACGCATGTATGCATCAGCACGAGCACAAGAGCCCAGGCAGTTTAACAATCCCCCATACGTACATGCTCCACCATTACGCCCGCCGTTTCCTCGAAGCGATTCTAGACAGCCGGATACACAAAATCTGGTACAAAACATCACCTGTAATTTCTGCCAGAAGCGGGGACACCACCTACACGGAGTGTCTAAACGCAAAAACACCCCTTTCTGCACTAACTGTAGAAGTTACGGGCATGACATTCGCGACTGTCGAAACAACCAAACACAGTCTGCAAATCGTTTCACACGAGGATCGCCTAACAATCAACCACAGTCAGACCCGAACAATACAAAAGGCCCCAGAGTCTTTAACATAAGACAAAAATGTGATTTTTGTGGGCGCCGTGGACATAAGATCGACGAATGTCGACAAAAGCAAAAATGGGAGGATAAAAAACAGGGAAACGACAAGAAGTCGACCCAAAACTCCCCGGCTCGACTATAAACCCTACCAGCAATAAAAAAGGGTCTTCTCAGCCGCCCGACTTCAGTGTGCCCACCGCCCAGACTCCCTCTAGACATAGTCTAAATGGTCAGAGCCCAGCTAATAGTGGGACACCGGGCGCTGAGATCAGTATAATTAAGAAAAAAGCTCTCAAATCCCGCGAGCTAATAAATCCCAATAAAAAACTAACGCTTCAAAGCCCCTTTGGCACCGGAAAAACCTAGGAAGTTGCCAAGGAAACTTCATGCTAAAAAGTAACTTACCTTGCAACTTTCAGGTGGTAAAAAACATCCCAGGTATTTCTGACGACGGCTTACTAGGAAATGATTTCCTAGCCAAAAATTGTAATGTTGAAGGACCCAACAAGGTTCTGCGATTTCCTCGCACGGAAACCAATCCAGAAGAGTTTGCTGTTCCATTAGAAACCGCATCGACAACCCGTGTTCACAAAACACAGTCAACAGAGAGACACTGGTAGAAGATATTAAACCCGACGGGGATACACCTTCTACCCGAAGTGTTCTCAAAGCTTCTCAGTCAGAAGAAGTCGGCTGTGACTTACAAGAACGCGATAAGGGTGACTTGATTACCGAAGATCCGGCCCGTAAGACTGGACAGTATCAGGTGAATTTAAATGAACCTGGTGTGCGTACCAGCAAGGTCTCAGATTCGTAGTCCAAAGTTCCGTTGCAGTTGCAGGAAGAAATGCTCAGTCTGTCGAAAGAAATAGACGACGGAGTCTTCTTAGCAAACAGCTTACTCTCAGCTGGGTTAAAAGCAGTCCCTATAGGAATCCTCAACACACGCAGTACACAAGTAGTTCTAAACAGCGTGAACCTAAATCTGGTTCCCATTAAAGACTACACTGTCGTCCCCATCAAACGAGAGCCAGACAAAAATATTGCAACAGCCCATCCTTTGAATACCATGAGGTCGAAATGACGGCGATGGTGAGCATCAAAATATAATTAGATCTAAGATTAAGAAAAATAGGGCATAAGAAGCCTCAGTCAATTAAGCAGTCATAAGAAACTGCTCCAAGACGCTTGCGGGTCCCTCATGAAAACCCCAACGTCAGGCGCTGTCCAGCACACAAACGGTCTGCCGGTAGCAACTCCCGCAGATCCATCTGACCCAGCGCCTCTCATATATAAAACAAGTAGGTTAAGAGGTAAAATACATAAGGATAGTAAAAATATAAAATCAATAAATAAGAATAGATTTAAGAGTAATAAAAACAGGGGGCAATAAGCGCCGATCAGAAGGGCCACCCTACAAAATATACGATATCTGTTCACAAACGATGTCGAACAAGAAGACACCAGTAATCAGCCCCGCCTCACCAGACTAGAGCAAGAACTCAGTCTGGATGAAACTCTAAACACTGAGGAAAAAGCCTCAATCACAGATCTCTGTTATGAATATGATGACATATTCTTTTTAAAAGGTGACAGGCTACACATACCAACGCCATCACCCACGACATCCCTCTGGTGCAAGACCAAGCACCAATTAACCAAAAGATGTACCCGGTTACCAGAGACACAGCGAAATGTCATAAATGAGCAACTCAGAGAAATGCTGGACAAACGACATTGTCCAGCCCAGCAAAAGCCATGGAACTCGCCACTGCTAGTCGTTCCCAAAAAAGCGGGACCAGATGGTGAGAAAAGGTGGCGTGTCGTCGTTGATTTCCGTAAGTTGAACGAAAAAACGATTGCGACGCTTCCCGCTACCACGGATTGAGGATATCCTCGATCAACTGGGCCATTCAAGATACTTCACCACCCTAGACCTAGCCAATGGCTATCACCAGGTACTCGTCGATCCGAAAGATCGAGCAAAAACGGGTTTCAGTACCAACTACGGGCATTATGAATTCAAACGCATGCCGTTCGGGCTTAAAGGAGCCCCGGCCACATTTCAGCGTTTAATGAATTTCATATTAACTGGCCTACAAGGCCTAGAATGTTTCGTCTACTTAGATGACATCGTCATCTATGGAAAAAGTCTGGCAGACCACAACGAAAAGCTTCGCAAAGTCTTTGACAGATTAAGAGAAAATAACCTGAAACTTCAACCTGAGAAATGTCAATTTCTCAGGGCGCGAGGTAGTGTACTTAGGACACAAATGTTCTACCAAGGAGCACTACCTGACCCTAGCAAAACGGCATGCGTCCAAACTTTCCCCACTCCTAAGACAGTAAGGCAAGTGCAATCATTTTTAGGCCTTGCGAATTACTACAGAAAATTCATACCCGATTTTTCAAAAACAGTACGTCCTCTAACAAACTTACTCCGAAAGGATGTAAAGTTTAAGTGGACTGAGAAATGCCAAGAGGCATTTCAAAGCATTAAGGAACGCTTTAATTTCCCCTCCACTCTTAATATATCCCGATTTTGCAAAACCCTTTAACCTTACTACAGACGCCAGCAGCGAGGCTCTTGGAGCAGTCCTATCTCAAGGAGAGGTAGGAAGTGACCAGCCCATTGCCTACGCCAGCCGTACCCTGAACAAAGCCGAACGTAACTATTCCACTATTGAAAAAGAGTTACTGGCTATAGTTTGGGCGACTAAAAATTTCAGGTGTTATCTGCAAGGCCGAGAGTTCACGGTCTATACAGATCACAAACCACTCAAAGGTGTCTTCAATGTTAAAGACCCCACATCCCGTCTGGTGAGATTTCACCATAAACTTTCCGAGTTCAATTATAAAATTGAATATAAGCCCGGAAAGTACAACACGAATGCCGATGCTTTAAGCGCATTCCACGGGATAATAACAAAGACAAGGAAACTACAACCTTCACGGTAGAAGCTATAGTCCACCACCAAATGGACTCGGACATAGAGGAGGAAAAACACTCATCGGACCTTAAGGAGTGTCTGCAATGCAATGCAGTAACAAGAGCCCAGACACGAAACATTCAGGAAAGTGGGAACAAATCCAGACAGCCAGGCCAAACTAATAGAACAAGAAGAACAAACTCATCACCCAGAAGAGACCGCAGAGCGTGACAGTCCGCCTAGTACCAATCCACCAATTATAGACGAAACTCGTCCCCCTGAAGTAATCATAAGCCCAGAGGAGATTCACTTAATCTTAAAAGATTATCATGATTCCCTCTTTGGCGGCCATCAGGGAGTGATAAAAACCTATAAACGGATTCGAAGAAAGTACTGGTGGAGGCACATGCTTAGTGACATCAAAAAGCACATTAAGCGGTGTGCCAAATGTCAAACCATGAAGGCCTCACCACAGTATAAAATGCCGATGGTGATTAGAGACATAGCGGAACAACCATTCGATAAGATCTATTTAGATATAGTCGGCCCACTAGAGGAGACAGAATCCGGAAACAAATATATATTAACGTTTCAGGATAACCTCACTAAATTTGTAGATTGGTATGCCATACCGAATGGAGAAGCTATAACGGTAGCGCAAATTTTCTTCGACGAAATCGTCACGCGCTACCGCATTCCCAAAAGAATAGTCACCGATCAGGGAAGTAATTTCCTGAGTGACCTATTCAAAAGGGTATGCAAACTACTCAGGATAAATAAGCTGCAACCTCAGCTTATCATCCCCAATCAAATGGAGCACTCGAACGTGCACATAGACCGTTGATTGAATATCTACGAACTATAGTGGACGAAATCCCAGCTCATGGGATAGTTAATCTGCGAACCGCAGCTTTCGTGTACAACAACAGTGTACACGAAGGGACAAAATTAACTCCCATGGACTGCCTCTACGGCTTTACAGCGGACGTTCCGTCCAACTTAAGGCGAGATCCTGAACCCCGTGTATAATCACGAGAGCTACTACCATATTCTCAGGTATAAGCTTCAGAAGTCTTACGCCATGGCACGAAAAAACCTTCTGATGAGTAAACAACGCTCGAAAAAATTACTATGACAAAGCTGTACGTCCCCTGACCATTTCACAGAGGAGACAAGGTTCTACTCAAGAGCGAGAGTCGCAAACATAAGCTCTCCCAGATTTGGGTAGGACCCTATTACGGTAACCGGCATCCCCAGTTCAGTAAACACAACAATTAAATCCGCAAACGAGAGGTGACGGTACATAACAACCGTCTAAAACCTTTCTACGAATAAATAGGTGTCCATAGAAGCTAAGTAGTGTTAAGGTACATACATACATTAAATTAAAGAACAATAGAACCTAAGCTACAGAGTCAACAGAAAACCCATTTTAATATCCTATCCTATCCTCTCCCTAGATGACAATGCGGTCAATAATTCTCTACGGACTGTTCCTGACCACATTAGGAGCCTCGCGGAGGAACCTTACTCGATAACGCCCCTAAATAATACGGGAATACTATTTGAGGACCTTGGCAGCCTATCAGCTTACCACGACACTTGGAGCGTCATCACTGAGTTAGATCTGGCGGAGTTGGACAATCAGACAAAACTGGCGGAACGTGCGGAACACTACGTTCATCAATTATGTGGTAACAAATCCTTCGATCAAGATCTATGTACCCTACAAACCAAACATGTACATGCCCTGATGGAAAACATCAAAAGACGCACCAAAGTCATTAAAGAGGCAGTGCCTAAATCACGCAAACCCCGATCCATCTTTGATGGGATAGGTAATGCGATGCACTATCTCTTTGGCACTATGGATAGCGGAAACGAACAAGAGGTGTACAGCCGGCTAAGCGAATTAGAGGTAAATACTCAAACCTTAGCTGATCTGGAAAAGCAACAGATCAGTGTAATAAAAACCACTTTTGAACAAATTCAAAAACCCTTATTCTCACTGTCTGAACGACAACATCAGATAACCAATCAGATTAACCATCTGCAGAACACAACGGACGATTTGAAAGCCCCACCAAATAAGACAAGAGATCGTTTCTAGTCTGACACTACAAATGATAGAATTGGAATTTAGACAACAAGCTCTACTGGACATAATAGTGTCCAGTAGAAATAATCAAATTCATCCCCTTTTAATTTCCCCAAGCTATTTGCTAGAGATTTATCACAAATCTCACTCCACTTGTCCCAATCTACAGGACTGTTTGTCAGTTCTGTATCAAACAGCAGAGGTTAAGACACATTTGTTGCAGGACAAATTAGTTATCCGAATCAAACTCCCCATTTTTAATATCCCCAAGATGAAAATCCAACAGATTAGATGTTTCCCCATACGGGTGGATCCAAAGCATTCATTAATACCTGATATCAAATATTCTCATGTGGCAAGCCAAATCCAGACCCAGGAATTTCTGTTGCTGAAGCCAGAGAACCTGAGATCTTTCAAAAAAATTTCAAAGGGAATTAAGGAAGATACGTGGATTGGTAAGCTAAACACACCACTCACCAAAGCTACAAAAACAGATGAATGTGTTATCAAACTTCTATTCAATCCACTGGGCGAACACCCACAATGTAGCATCAGAGCCCAAATTCCCCCAAGAGACACAATAATAAAACTTAATAGACCGAATTCGTGGCTGTACTCCTTAACTGAAACTACTATAGTACATATAACGTGTACTCAACAGTTACTCACCCATCGTCTCGCAGGACAAGGAATCATGACAGTCAACGAACCATGTTCCTTGCAAATAGGGTCTAACACTCTGTATTACGAAGCAGAAAATCTACATCCGCTAAGAGTTTTCCAACCAACCTACTTCCCAGGCACAAACGAAACTCATGAGGTATTGGCAGAATATATGTCCAAGATACCCGCTCCTAAAAACCCTGAGAAACAACCAACGTTACTCCTCGGAGATGATACAAACCATCATATCCACCTGGATACAAAATCTCTAGAAGAAATCCGTAACAAAGTGAACAACATTCACTTTGGACCAAAGGCCAAGATTCCTCATATACTCTCTATTATATCCCTATCAATGACCGGACTCTTGTTGCTAATTGCATCTGTGGTGGCAGTAGCAAAATATATCGTACCGGCATTCATGACATGGGTTGCTAAACGAAGACAACAGCCCATAGCTGAAAACACCCCCATGGAACCGGTTTACGCTAAAACCCAAGAAAAATTGAAACGGGCTCAAAGTCTCCCCAGAGCGAGATCTATACAAGTAGTATAATCAAAAGATCTATACTCGTTGGTTGGCCCCCGACTCATTCTTGTGTTACCGGCGCAGCATCCTACCCTTTCACTACACTGGTATTAGAAGATAAGTTAAAATAATAGTAGCAAATATAAGATAAAGCGAACACGCGAAAATTAATATTACATAAAAATAAAATTTATTTAGTAGTACCTAAAAAAAAAAAAAAAAAAAAAAAAAAAAAATTTAATAAACCTAAGTAGTACATAGCAAAGTAGAAATAATAAATTAAATAAGTTAAAAGCCCTAGGATTAAAGCTAATAGAAGAAAGAAGAACAGAATATAATAGAATTACAACAAACAAATGACAGATTTAATCATAATCGAAAATTATTTAAACAAAAATAAGGAAAATAAAAATAATAAATAAATAATAATCAGTAGCAATAAGTAATAAGAACACTTAGCTAACTATTAAGATAAGATATTAACATAAAAATCTAGACTGGAAACATTTTTTTTTTCCCTTAGCAGAAACGAAAATTAAAACCGAATTTGTTAGAATTTTAGACATAATCCAGAATGAACAAACAACAATTAGAAAAAATACATGGAGTAACAAAATCAAAAAAATTAACAATAATAAGCAACGTAGAGTAAGCAAATAGTCTCTAGCAAAAGTTAAGTCAAACAGCAAACTATAATCCATCAACACCGAAACCGCCATACAAGAAAGCCCAAAACCCTGCCCAGAACTCCGAGAATCATTTTGCCAACCCAGATATAACCAAATACCTGAAAAAAAAAAAAGAAAAAAAAACAAAAACAACAACTACAAAATAAATAGAGTACATAGGTTACAAAACTTTATTAAAATAAAAGCTACAAAACTAGTGAAAAACGTTGGAAAAGCAAAAAAATTTTATACTCTTAAAACTAGAATTTAAAAAAAAAATTATCGGAGACTTCTGGGGAAAGTCCCGGGCCATCCACAAACCTAAAATAAAAAAAAAAAATGTTTTGAACTTACATCTGCAAATAACTTATATAAAGTATACTCCATACAATTACGGCTGGTCGACTCCTAGGCTGGGCCACACTCAGCATCCCAGTCCTCTTCATCAACAGCATCGAACTCCGCACCTGGGAGGTCCCAATCCTCGCCTGACTCCACGGCTGACGCATTTAGCTCCCCATGGGCAGGCTCGTCCAAATTCTCCTCAAGAAAAGGACTCGATGCTGCAACCGGAGGACCCCAGCCGGCCACAGGGGTGGAGGTACCCAAAGCTGCCACGTCGTCCTCGTGCACCATGTATAATGGATGCGCCCGGCACGTCAGGCAGCAACACCAGCCGACCTCCCCAGATAGAACCATCGTCGCCCCTAAAATGAAAAAAAAAAAGAAGAAAATAAAGAAAAATATTCGTTTTTCAAAATAATAAATAAAACTTACCCAAAGCTATCCAAGAAGCCCCGCCATGGGGAGACAAACAGAGCTCCACCCTGTGGAAACTATCCACCTCGGCTGGAGCGGACCAAATACATATATCCGGGCGTCCGGCCCTCCGCAGCAGTATACGAATCAGACCCCGCCACCCGCGAGCCACACTCTGCACAGAAATAGTGAGTACTCTGACACAGTGGGGCCTGAGGCATACGTAGGGAGCACGCGGACTTAATACTTCTCCAAATTGCATAATGAAACTATAAATTACTCCGGTCGCGCAACCCAATTTAAAGGGCAAAACAGCTAACGTTGGAAAAAATTTGCTACAATGCACCTAATATGTGCTGTGCCCTTATCTCGGAGAATCCCACGCAACCGCAGTAGCAAAAGTAGTTTTTTCATCCTTTAAAGCACACAAAATAAGCTTCATATCGCACAAACTGCAATTTGTGCATTATGTGTGTAGCTACAAAAACACAAATCTCAAACAATTTTTTTTTCTCTCTATTTTCGAAGCCGGTGCAAGATGCATTTTAATGTATCACACGCTATGGCCCCATGGCATTCTTTTTATTTTTTTTCAATTACTACGATATCAAATTCACCCCAACTCTACGTGCACCAAGAATTTTTTTTATTTTTTTTATTTTACAGATATCAAATTCATTTTAAATTCAATTCAATACCTCATACAAAATATACACCCACTCAATCCCCTTGAGAATTATTCCTCTTCAAAGAATAATTCTCTTTTTTGCGGGGGGAAGGAATGTTATGTATAAAAAACTTAGGTACATACATATATGTACCATATGTAGGTATATAAAACCTTAGGGCCTAACAGGTAAAAAGAAAAAAAAACAAATAATTAATAAGCCCTATATACCTAGAAACCTAAAATTGGGCATATAAAAGAAAAACCATAAAATATAAAAATTCAATAAACTAATCATGCACAAAACATGATTAGTTTATCGTCCAAAAAGGGTGAAGAAAATTGCATCAGCAATTTTCTTCACATTCCAAACAAGTCATAAAATTTTTCCCATCAAACGACTTGGGAAAAACAAAAGTTTCATTTTACACCCCAAGTCGTTTTACTTTAAAATTTCCACGACAAAATTTTGCCTTCAGCAAAATTTGTCATTTCAACAATTTAATTTAAAAAAAAAAAAAAAGAAAGAAATCAAAAAGCAAATCGTACCTTCAGTACGATTTGTCGCGAAAAATACAATATGTATGTACATACGTACATACATATTACGAAAAAAGCTTTCGCAATAAGAAACGCGCGCAGCATAAATGCATTGTATGTATATGCGCGTCGCGATTTCAAACGGTGGCTGATGTTTTAAAAAGTGTAAGATTACATTTTTGCAGCCATCGTTCAACGCGAATAATTCTGGACATGTTTGAACATGTCCAGATTTAAAAAGTAAAATTTTCTCAGGATAAGAAAATGCGATTTAGCATTTTCTACCCTGAACAACGGCTCTTGATCACGATGAATGTGATCAAGAGTTGAGTTGGTTTTAAAAATCGGCAAGAGTAAGAAGTAGTTTTTTTCGGTACTCGGGTTTTGACTTTAAAAAATATATATAGAATCACTGTGTTGAGTTGGTTTTAAAAATCGGCAAGAGTAAGAAGTAGTTTGACTTTAAAAAATATATATAGAATCACTGTGTTGAGTTGGTTCTAAAAATCGGCAAGAGTAAGAAGTAGTTTTTTTCGGTACTCGGGTTTTGACTTTAAAAAATATATATAGAATCACTGTGTTGAGTTGGTTTTAAAAATCGGCAAGAGTAAGAAGTAGTTTTTTTCGGTACTCGGGTTTTGACTTTAAAAAATATATATAGAATCACTGTGTTGAGTTTTTACTCTGAAGCTAATATAAAATTAACGTCTAAGATTTTTTGACCAATATATAGAATCACTGTGTTGAGTTTTTACTCTGAAGCTAATATAAAATTAACGTCTAAGATTTTTTGACCAATATATAGAATCACTGTGTTGAGTTTTTACTCTGAAGCTAATATAAAATTAACGTCTAAGATTTGTTGACTAAAATCACTGTGCTTTAAGCGTATTTCTTGGAATAAAAGTGGAAGAAAAAGTGTGTTTATGATTTTTGATTCGGATTACCAGTGCATCACGAGAAGCATCCCAATCCTAAAGGTGAGCGTATAATAAGAGTGAAAAAGGTACTCCCCCTATAATCATAACAGTTGTAGCTTTGCAGAAATAACAATTATCGTCATTAGCTGTTAGCAGATTCGTTGCGGTTCTTTATAATTTAGAGCTTTCCTGTGAGTGTACACACGGGCTCTTCGTTCCATCAGATCTTTCACGAGACTCGACTTCTCTTTTGAGAAACTTCAAAATTCCCTTGACCATTTCATCACCCTTAAAACTCAAAGAGCTGCCATTGTTTTTAATTGAATCTGTTTCGGTGTTGTTTGCTGGATCATCTTCCGTGGTAGAAATATCTTGAGAATACTGTGATCGATGGAACTCAATTCGTAGTTCGTTTAGCATGCACTACAACAAAATGGCTTTCAGCATTATTGAATAATTCAAGGGGGCTATCCCGAGAGCGGTTAGTGTTCTCGTGCTGGTAATAGTAGAATTATACAGTTTCCTTAACCCGATTACGTCATGGCGTGATGTCACTGGAGTTAGGGCCATTAGAAACTGCATATTCTTGTCAATAATTTTCTCTTTGTCGACATACTCTTCTCTAAGCAAGGCAACAGCAGCATTATAACATGTTTGTGTGGGTGTAAGTCCAGCTATTGAAGCGGCGGCACGACCAGTTAAAACAGACTGAAGATAATTAAATTTATGAGAACCCGATAAATTGTTGTTTTCGTGGATGGAAGTGCGAAACTGTTCCCAGAACGATAACCAGTCCTTGGAATCTCCTAAAAATTTCCTTAGTTCGAGTTTAGGAATTCGAATCGCACAAGGCTTGTCATTAGAAGATGCTTGAAGAGGAACTAACATCGTGACAACGCACCGTGCGTTTTGAATTTTGCGAAGTCGTTGTTTAATGCGGGAAATCACTGATACGGCCTTATCGTCATACTCCGCTGCTCCTTCGCATTCCATTTCACAATCTTCAGGACTTATAAGGGCGCGCGCATTTTCGTTGGCTTTATTCAGGCTATCACGCGCAGATGTTAGTCGATCTAAAAAAACTGTTAGCTCTTCCTCAATATCGTCGAATCTTGCACTATTTTCTTCCTTCACTTTATTTTTGGAGGATGAGAAATATTCCGAGGCGCTCTTGGATAATTTCGTAACTTGACCCCGAAATTCCGCACGATTAGCGATTTCCATCGTATGGTGAAGGAAGCTTTACGTTGGCTATAGGATTCTTTAGTCGCGTTTTATAATATTTTATTTCACACCGTGCTTTATTTCCCGGGTTTCGGCACCAATGTCGAAAAATAGCAATTAAAGCGGGAGATATATGTATCGTATATGAATAATTATAAAAACGCGATAAAATCTATAACAATCATTTATTTTAAAGCAAACTGAACAATCAGAACTTTTTACGTTGAATCATCGCCTACCAAGCAAGTTACAAAGATAAGTTAGACTGCTACGATTGATGACACATTTTTGAGTGGCCCGAGTCTGAGTGATTTTAAACACACCCCTTTCCTATTTATTATTAGGTCATTTGTAGAACTTAAATTAATAAATCAACTAAAGGCCATAGCTTTAAGGTACCCCTCTTAGAATTTCAGGGAATAGAATATTATGGAGTTTTTTCTCTTTGCTTACGATTATTCTGCAAATTATTTGTTGTAAAAAAAAATTGCAAACTCGCATTTTGTCGGAATTTTCATGACTAAGACCAAATGTGTTGTCACTTATAGTCTTCGATGCGAAATACTTCCAACATTTCTAGACAATTTAAAACCGTTGTTAAATAAAAGAAAAAGTTCATGAATAAACAGGCTGATGTTTCGGAATTACGGAGTGAAATAATTCAATATTTAGTCGGCCCTCTTTCGGCCTTTACATCTATTAGGCATGGATTCTGCTACATTTCGCAATGTATTGGCTGGTATGGACTCCCAAATATCCTTGATCAAACGTTTCAATGCTCTGGTCGATTCCTTGCCTTAAATTTCAATATAGCCCATATATTTTCGATTGGATTGAGATCTGGGCTATATGGGCCCATCTTGACAACTCGTTGTTATTCTGTTGCAGGTAAGTCTTCACCTGTAAATTGAAAAATAAGCAAAAAACTTTATCCATTTTAAAATTTGTTGCTCTTTGCTGATAGGTTAAATATTAATATTTAATTTAACTAAATTCTTGCAATGCTACTTACCATTCTAGAAGTGTGGCACGGAGCATTGTCATGCTGGAAGGCAAAGACACATGGGTTTTCAAACAACTCGATAACTATGGTCTCAAGCTGATTGCGTAGAATATCCAAACACACATTCGCTGTGACTTTTCGGTCAATAAAACACAGTCGACCGTTTTTATCTCCAGAAAAGCAACCGCACACCTTTACACCTTCCGTTTTCCTTACGCAAGATCTGCTTGCATTCTGAACGTAGTCTTTCTCCACGCCTTCTCGGAACAAACACTCTGCCATCTCCAACATGCAGCTTGAACTAGGATTCATCGGAGAAGATTACTTTGTCTCACTTCTTTTGGGCCCACAAAACATGCTCTTTAGCCCAAAGTAGACGCGTTCTCCTAAAATTTTTGGTCAAAAGTGGCTTCCTCATAGGACGGTGGGCTGGAATTTTGGCCTCTTTTAATCCGTGCCTTGCAGTGCTTGTAGAAATTTTTGCCCACAGGTGTTGTCTTCCGCACCCTACCAGACCCACTGCTTCCTTTCATACTTCCCGTTTCATGAAATTTTTTAAATTCCCTCCAACAGTTCGTGGTGCACAACCTAATCTAGCTGCTATTGAACGTGTCAATACCAATATATCGCTTTTTAACTCTGCACTAACTTTTCCCATTTTTTTATAAATTTCACTGCAAATTCACATCAACAAGACGTATCAAATCAAATTGCAATATTTGACTAATTCGCTTACTATTTGTAGAAACTAGACACCCATAAGTACCTAATGACTGCAATAAAATTTACACCCCCAAGAAATTCGCGCAGATGTCTTGAAAATGAAAGTGAGCAATTTTATTTGCATTTTACGTTTATGTAAAATAAACAATTTACATAGGGATGGAGCTGGCATTCCAATTCACATAAATAAAATAGTTTTGCTGGGACTTTCAAGAAAAAGAAGCACAAACTGCTAATCGGGCAGAGATTAGCTAAACATTCTGGATATGGTTTTGCTTGAGAATGGGTCTGTTGAAGTTGACATAAAATCAAGTATGTAATTGCCAATAAAGAAAAATAGCTGTATATTGCCTATTGCTGAGTTGTTAAATACTGCATACTGCTCATACATATTTGTTAAGATGACCCTTTTCTATATGCCTCTGGATGCGACATATTTAATAGTTCGTACGGTATCGAACTCATTTAGGATGAAGAAACATACCACACCGAAATGTGTGGCAATCCAATTATATTCACTCACTTTCATTTCAATATCGATCTGTCTGGCATTTTCCTTCTTTCAAGTTCTTTGTCCGATACTCGGTCAAGCCAGCGAATTTGTCTCTGCCCGAAATACCAATCAAAATAATTGCAATCGACATTGCATTTTGAAATACTTTTCCACATAGTTGCAAAATCGCAGATTATTTGGTTTTGGAAATTGCTGGAGTTAGTATAAAACCAATTCTTACGATACCCTAAATTAATTCCCACTTGACATTTCGTCTGGTTTGATTAATAAAATTTTATTGAAGTTTTATTGTCGAAATGGTTTTTCGCATAATTTTTTAGGCGGTTCCTCTGACAGTAGATATAATTATAACCAATTTCATAAGATTTTATATTGTGAAGAACTTTCCAGTACAATAAAAACGTCTATTATTGATTGTTTTCATAGTACACGTAAAGATCCTAAATTTTTCTATGGCATTACCACAGAAGGGGTTACCTGATTTAGCCCATTTTTGAAATTATATTTACTACTTCCATGAAAACATGGGGTGGAAAAGTTTAGCTCTTTACTTTAACAGTAGCCAAATATATAGTGAAAAACGAAAATTTTGTACGGAAGCCTCGCGAGGGAGTTAACTGATTTGTCACATATTCGAAATTACATGTAGGTATATTTTTTTAAAAATTCGGGTGCGCATAATTTCAGCTCTCTACGTTCACGCCTTCTCGAGATATCGTGACAACAGACGGATGGACAGACAAACGGACGGAAAGACGGATGGACATGCAAAAATCAAAATAACTTTTCATATCTTGTGTGTGTGTCCAATCCATTTGCCCTACAATCAGTATTCCTATGTGTTAGAATCTTGTGAAGTATAAATAGGATTTGATATTCTCAAGAAATTTTCAATACAATAAAAACCTCTAGGAATGATAGATTGTTTTCACAGTATACATAAAAATCCTAAATTTTTCTATGGTAATACCCTGAAGGGGTTATCGGATTTATCCCATTTTTGATATTATATTTACTATTTTTATGAAAACGCCCTTTCTAATCTACGTTGACGCGGTCTTAGTCAGTTCTCTAATATGAGAGCAGATTACTCCCCATTGTTTGATGCTCGTTCTTATGAATTTTTGTTTTTACATAATTCCATCCAATCCTCCCGAAAAGGATAGATGTTCTGTACTTTTCATGACTTTGGTAGGTCTATGTAGGTATGCTGATACTCTTAGGGCCGGTTTCACAGTTCGAGTTTAAACTCCGGATTAGTTTAAACTGAGTTTAAACCAAAATGAGTTTCACAGTGTTCGACCTTTTTTAATATGACAGCACTATGGAATTGTCAACTAGCAAGCTATTTTCTGTACAATTGTGAACTAGCAAACTCTTGTCAGTCAATTAATATCAAAATATTGCCGGCCAAATCGTTGTGAAAATAAAATAAATTAATTAAACCTACGAAAATGAGTGTAGACTCTTTGAAACGCACGACAAACTTTTCAGCAAGAGAAACAACATTATTAATGAAATTTGTTGAAAGGCATAAAAGATCATCGAATGTAAAAGGACTGATGAAGTGCCACTCATCAAAATGATTTGGTTGATTTCTCATTGTACTTTGTCGTTTGGATGTTATAGTTAACAGGATTGAAATTTCTTCCTGGTCTGAATTCATCACACAAATTGTATAATTGCACAAATGTTGTCTAAAAACCAATCTAATTGAGCAAGTGTCAAATCAAAATGTCACTTCATTAACATTTAATGATAAACTGAGTTTAAACGGCCAATTTTGGTGGTATAAACTAAGCTTAAACGAGGTTTAACTTAACACTATGAAACTGTGTTGAAGAGATAAACTGAGTTTAAACCAAATCTTAAGTTTAAACTTGAACTGTGAATCCGGCCCTTAGTGCTACTTTCAGCAGCTCATTTTGCGATTTCGACCTGATTTAGTAGCGATTATGATTTCCGGTGAACGGCTCTAGAGCCATAGAGGATTTGCAAAAGTGTTAAAATGTCTAAATTCTCATTCAGAATTTGTTAGCTAATGTAACTTTAAACTTCTATCCAAAGTTTCAGCGAAATTCATTTATGTTTAGAGGTCGCTCAAATCAATAATAGTATTTTTTTTTTGATGTTTTGGACTTTCAGGAAAACTGTTTCAACATTTTCTGTCACAACTTTTTATTTGACAATAGTTTTTCCTGATGCTTTTTTTTAAGGGAACTTAGATATAAACTTATTGCAGTAAAAGGCGTTTAAGCAACTTTAATTCTTTTATTTTTTAAAAAATTGTCAAAAATTTTTGATTTTGGTGGAATTTTTTTGATAGGAAAAGTCGCCCGCGATTATACTTTTTCTATAATAATGTAATGTACAATCGATTATCTTCGAAACAAGTACAACTCAAGGGAGTCATGTAGTGTATAAACTGTTCTCAAAATGCGATTTTCGAAACTGAAGCATTTCACAAATTGCAAAGATGTGCGGACCCATAAATGTAAGGACTTTGTAGTAATGACATCTTCTTTTCCAATTATTGGATTGGGAACCCACGCATAATATTACAACTTGGTTTGATTTTTGCATGTCCGGCTGTCCGTTTGTTTGTCTGTCTGCCTGTTTGTCTCTCCGTATATCTGTCCGTCCGCCCGTCCCCGCCAAACTCGAGCGCGCGTTCACTTAGAGTACTGAAATTTTGCACACGGGCGTGCTTGAAAGAATATGAATTTAATTTCGAAAATGGGACAAATCGGGTATCCGAGAAGGTGCTGAAGTAGAGAGCACAAATTTCATACAAAGTGTTTTAATAATAACACTAAATAAAATTGAAAAAAGTTAATACATCGGGTAACCTCTTCTTGGTGTTGCCATACAAAACTTCGGTTTTTCGAAATATATTTCCATACTGCCTAAGAACGCGACAACGTGGAGAGCTCAAATTTTCTACACAGCATTTTCATAAGAATCGCAAATATACGTTCAAAAAACTGACTAAATGGGGCAACCCTTTCTTGGTGTTGCCATACAAAACTTTGGGCTTTCACTATCTATTTGGACACTGCCTGAGAACGCGATGCCCTAGAGTGCTGAAATTTTGTAGACAGCGTTTTTATAAAAATAGTAAATAAAGCTTCAAAAGTGAACTAAATTGGGCAACCCCTTGTTGGTGTTTCCATACAGATCTTTTAGTTTTCACTTTATTTGTCTTTTATTTTCATCTAGGGTACAATATAATTGGTCTTAAGACCTTAAGAACTTTTTCCCGTTTTTTTCTTTTTTTTTTTATAAATATTTATGTTACAGTGAAAAAGTCTACACCTTTATGGTCCGGCACATATTCTTTGTAAATATGCTTCATTTTCGAATATGTCATTTTGAAAACAGTTCGCCCACTACATGACCCCTTTCAATTTTAGTTGTTTGATTGTTCGATTGTAGATTACATTATAGTAGAAAAAGTATAATCACGTGCCTTTTTTCCTAACAAAAAAATTGCCCCGAATTAAAAAAAATGGAGTTCCGAGTCCGAATTTTCGTTTTGAAACTTTTTGAATAAATAGAAGAATTAAAGTTTCTAAAACGCTTTTTACTGCAATAAGTTTATATCTAAGTTCCCTTACGCTTAAAAAAAGAATCAAGAAAAAATATTGTCAAATAAAAAAGTTGTGACAGAAAATATTGAAACAGTTTTCCTGAAAGTCCAAAAAAAACACATTATTTTCGATTTTAGTGACCTCTAAACATTAATGAATTTCACTGAATTTTGCATAAAAGTTTAGAATTACATTAGCTAACCAGCATTAAGCATTAAGACATTTTAACACTTTTGTTTTTTGGGTCACACTAATGCATATAGTATAGGTACATGTTTAGGACGTTAAAGGAACACTTCTTTCATACTGTCACTATTTGCACGCTTTGTCTTTCTAATGCGTGCTCAATAATTTTCTATCCCCTATCACTCCGAATGCAACATTTAAATTCCTCGTGACATTTTTGGTATTTTTGCTGATCCTTGATAAGATTTTCCGTATTTATAGGGTCCTTCCTGCTATCAGTTTTTTGATAAATATCATTCCTGACGAATTATTCCCATTTGCCTTAACGTAACCTTCCTGTTCCAATATTAACTATATACTTCACAAATAATAGAAAATTACACTTCACTTCTAGTCCAACTGTCATCCCATTTCATGCACTTAATCACGAAACTTAAATCTTTCGAAATACAAGAAAACGCACATACATACATCAAAAAGTGTAGATCATATTAACAAACCGTTAACCGATACGTTCTTGCATGGCCTCTCTCTACATGGGAGATGAGTGACACATGTTCATATAATTTTCGACTTCCAGCAACAAGAAGCCGACAGAAGATTTATTCGTTTGGCTTGCTGGGATTTTAATCAGATTTCTCTTGGCTTCTACATATGTATGTCATGTCATCATGACTGTGATTTGTCTCGTAGCCAAATGAGGCTTAATTATTGTAGAGTCTTGAAAGTCTGGAATCCTTGTCACAATTGATCAGGCAATGTTATACATTATGTACTACAAATTTCGTGTGCCCTTCTCTGGAGACGTAGTTGGAGTTCGTCGACAAAAGGGAAGAAATGTTGATTAAAGCATAGAACATGTGGCGGGTATAAACCGCAAGTATATGCAGTAATGAATTATCACATTACGTATGAAAATATTTAAAGTTGGACGGAATTTTGAGAAAGTGTGCAATACAGACAAACAGCTCATAAATGTTCGTCCTTGTTTATTATGGATATATGTTTGTATGCAGGTTCAATGCTCATACTATTTAGTAACGTGATATATTGGAGCTATTCCAGCAAACATTACGATTGGCCTACGAATCGCTTTCTTATGAATTCTTATTGCCACGAGGAGTATTTTTATTTCTGGCAATAATGCATTCTTTCGCCTACATTTAACTTGACGGGGGTAAGTGTTGCATCGCATCTGAATCGTGAAAGTAATTCATTTGATGACCGCCATGGCGACGAATGTTCTTATATTCTTGCGTTTGCTTTTTCAACTCGACCGCACTTGATGAAAGACCAACTGCAAATGAGGCAATCTCCAAACGAAGAGTACTAAAATAATGTCGATAACGGTAAAATGTCTCGCGCTCATTGCATCTACTACTCTCGATCTAGGCAATAAAAATGCAATAATATGGCAAGAAACCGATTCGTAGGCCAATCCTAACGTTTCCGAGAATCTAATTGACTTTGATTCTCGAGCTATCCCCGCAACATCGCCATGGCAATAAAAGGGCAGCAATTAGATTAGATCTAGAAGATTTTAATCAAGTAATAAAAGTATCGAAAATTTTTATTTGATTAGATATACTTAAAAAGAAATTTTTTTGAAATTAACTGTTTAAAACCCTTTCGAGACGACTGGTACACATATGTTCCACTTAAGTTTATAATGCCCTGAAGAGTAAAATTCGCGAAATCTTGGCATTAACATATCCATTAAATTAAGCGGAGCAGATGATTTCCTCTCAGTTGCCAAGGAAAAATCGAAATGTCTTGACTTTCTGAAAAGGTGTAAGAAGCACGCCGTGTTCTGCCTTTCCTCAGGCTTGCAATCTGTGCAGGTTCAAGAGTGAGATAAATCAGCACGTTCGCCACTCTCCTCGTATCCCCTAATCACTTCCTTATTTCCTTTCTGTCGTGCTGTCCTTAAGTCTCGTATCCAGCATGGTTTATTAAAATATCTGTATAAAAAATACTACTCTTCTTTACTGTAACAGAAGACGGGTTTCAGTTCAATACATACAGTCAAGGTTACAGGGTCTCCCCTAAAGTAGTTAGGTTAAATCGGGCCTCTTCATGAGCTTGGTTGAGGGTTAATTTGCATACCTTATTTAGAATGGAAAATGCTTCTCCAGTGATTTGAAACCTTGAAGCGCTGCAAGCACGGGACACTCATATTTGATATGTTTCTAGGTTTCATATTCATCTTCGCACAGTCGACGCAATTCGCCAACCTGAGCGTTTGTCTAGTAAGATAAATTAGACTGAGTGGTTGGCGCTTAGAAAGGGGGGGGGGGGTACCGCCAGTAGATGGACTATCTGCTCTCGTTTCAACCAGATCGTACACGATATAAGTACGTCAGTGGTTTCACTTTCTTTGTTTTCATATCTGTGGAGAATTTCGGAAACGCATTACTTCATGATATTTTTAAGTAGGTCTTGTTATGATTTATGCATATATGTATGGTGATAATTTATATCTGAATTTTTCATATTCGATGAGGTGCAATACATCGTGCTATTAACGTTGATGTGTAGTCAATTTTTGTCCTCTTTTTATACACATAAAATAGCACTAAATGTAAGACTTCAACTGGAGCTATACATATGTATATGCCCCTAATACGCATATAATAAGACCTCCATCATTAAAAATATACTCTACATCTTTCAAATACTTCAATTTCATCATGAAAATGGCAAGAGAAAAATATTTCCGGGAAAAGGATGATTCTTTTGGTATTTTTTACAATGCCAAAAGGATTTACAAAAAAGGCTTACAATAAAAGCCTTGCATTTAGAATCTTGTATTAAAGTCAAGGAGGCCATATCTAGCAATAAAATGAAATATTTTTTTGGTAAGATGTCTGATTTAACTGAGATGAAAGAATATGAAAAAAAAAATCCTGCATATGAAGTACTTTTCCTTTATGCGCTGCCGGTTTTAAATGAAAAAATAAATCAAAGATGCCTTAAGCTCCGCATTGAAAACAACAGAAAGAAAGATTACTCAAAATCTCAGTTCTGAAAACGTTCTTACCTAAGCTCTGTAAAACCTATATTGAGTATCTAATTGAATTTTAGAGGAGTTCTTAATAATTCATTTGTAAAACTTAATATAAAATATATTAAAGTTTTCTGCGGGAAAGGTATTTCTTAAGTCTCATCTTATATTGGATATGAAGTGA
This sequence comes from Dioctria linearis, assembly GCA_963930735.1. NCBI lineage: Eukaryota > Metazoa > Arthropoda > Insecta > Diptera > Asilidae > Dioctria > Dioctria linearis. Next base: position 80,036,755 of record OZ005740.1, read on the forward strand.
TAGCCAAGCTTAATAATAATATTAAAGTTTAATTTTTAAAATACTTTTGAAAATTGAGCTATTTTCTAATTTTTCTTGAACTTCAGTCATACCATTTGGGTTTAGTTAAATTTTGAGTTGTCTTTAAATTTCCGTAGAAGAGCACAATTTCGATTGATTCAAATAGTGGAAACGACAGATGGATTGAAAAGTGACTCTGCCTTGATCAAACTATTTTTACCTGTGAAGTAGTCAACGAGTGTTTAAAAAACCGGACCTTGGGGTATTTCTTAAATGTCACTTATTTGCTATAGCATGAAAATATTGTATTGCGGTCCGAACTACGCATTTGTGTCAACTTTCAAGAAAATTGTACCGCCTGCATTAGAGATTTGTTTTAATTATCATGGAAAATCGTCGTGGTTTACTTTTGCCCTCAGGGTCACTCTGATTTTTTATCGCACCTTAAGCGTATATTTTTGTCGCATAGTTTGACATTTCGCCACAAATTTGTCGTACATTTATATTTATCATAGCTTATTTTGATTTATCCTTTTCATAAAAAAAAAAAAAAACGGTAGAAAAGTTTATTTCTGTCGTACATTTTGATATTTAATCTTTCGTAATACTTTGATATCAAAATGAAATGAACTGGCTTAGCCATGACGACCCTCATTTATAAAGAGGAGAAGATTTGGACAAAGGAGCATGAGACGCCAACTTTTTATGTGAGATTGGATGAAATCTGTAGAATTATAAATCAGTTGTGTTGCTAAATTGATAGCGCAATTCAATTAAAACAGATGGATTGATACGGCGGAGCATATATGCACTGGTAAAGAATTGCACTTATACTAAAACAGAGACGGCTCGGCGTAAAACTGAGGCACAGCGGTGGCAACAACTGACAATTAAGAACTTCATTTTTTACGGAACTGAACGAGCCTGTAGTTTCCATCCACAGAAGTGATATCATTATTGTCAATTGTGACATGTATGGACAAATATTTAAAACTGACCCCTTTCATAATGAGCAATATGAAAACGTTTCTAAATAGATGTGAAAAAACTGCTGCATGACAGAATATCAAACAAAGAATTTTGCAGACGTTCCAATTATGACATAGTAGACCCAGAATTGAAGAAAGAAAGTGGAATTAGATGAGCCACACAATAATGTGCCATATCAGAAAGAACAACAGACAAAGCAGACCACCAATTGCAACCCAAGAATCCTGGGAAATACTGGAGTGAACTGAATTTGCATGCTCATGCACCACTAATTCAGTTATCTTATATTTGCAACTAATACAAGAAGGACTTGAAATAAAAAATTTAGTTTTCATAAAACCATAAAGTGAACAATTGAATCGAAGGACCGGATCAGTTTATCAATTTTAGACATCTCAATCCACCGCAATTAGTTTACATGTATGCCACGTCATGTTCCACATAGCTACCTCAAAGCGCCATAAACTAATGAACGACACGAAAAAATGTGTGTTTGTTATTTACGAAGTGAAATCAACACAGGAATCCACAGTTGCATACGAATCACCCAATTTCAATCCATTAGCATGCAATGCATCATAAAGCCAATTACAAATAAGAAATTTATTGGCCACAATAATGTAAGTCCTGGTACAAAGTGTGTGATGCAGTCAGGTATACTAACGTTGTTTTGAGGATACCTGAGGATACCAGTTGGGCTCCGCTATGGTCCATTTGATGCTAAATGCAGACACGTTCTCACATACATTTTATGAATTTGATAAGTTTCCGATTCTTGCAAGATTTTGTGGTTTTATTTGTGGGAAATATCGTCACACCATTTGTAAACACATTTCAAGTACTCGGCGAGGCGCAGCGAACCATTACCAAGCTCCTTGTAGTTTTAAGGGGGTTTTCTGAGTATATTTCAAAGTGAAGGATAACCTTTGTTGCCAGTTCTGATTTATAAACACCTCAAGACTTAAGTGGAACATACTTTATGATTGATAGTTCCTTTGGGGTAAAAGGAATTGTTCTACAAATCTTTGAACAAAGTAAGTTCTTCAGAGTAAATACTTGAAGTTGACACCTGGACTGTTTTGGTATACACCGGATTCTGTAGTCTTCTTCTTACGTCGTTTTTCTATATTGCATAGAGTTGTGTATTGTATGTAAGTAAAATGAACGTGTTTCAAACAAAAGAATTAAATTTCAATGCCTACCGTGCCGTATGTTATGTGTTCAATACAAAAATGATGTTTTTTTGTTTGCTTTACGTCTGCATAGTTTTATACAAGCCGACACGCTGTCGCTGTGCTATACAACAACTATAAGTAAATATAAGGGTAAGTTTAGAATGTAAAGTATCATTTCATCATAACAGTTACAATAATAATTAGTAGCAAAATTTTCAAGGTAGCGCAGACACATTGACCAAGACGCACTTGGTATAAGCATGAATGTACAGCCAACCAATATCCATAATGGATGATGATCGACTGAAGATTATCTCTGAACTAAGAAATATAAGCAATTGCAAGTCCGTTATCTAGCTTATTTCAGACCTCGATTCGCAACTGCATTCGATTCGATAAAGCTTCGCGACTTGTTATTTTGTTATTCTTGATCCTGATCGAGTGCATAAAAAGTATTATCTATTCAATTTGGGTAAATTAAATTTCGAACTCCACTGCCTGGCTAATCCTGAAGATAACCTGGGAATTGTATAAACAAAATATTGAAGGTAATTAATATCAGGATCAAATTTAGGGGGAAACAAGTAAAAAAGCTAGAATTGGTCTATAAAATTTCAGCTCTCTAAGTATACGCGTTCTCGAGTTATCGTGCGCACAGACAGATGGACGGACGGACGGACGGACGGACATGCAAAAATCAAAATAACTTTTAATATTATGCGTGGGTGTCCAATCCATTTTGCTCTACCATCATTATTTCGAGGTGTTACAAACGGAATGACAAACTTAGTACACCCCATAGATTTCATCTAGGGTATAAAAATCTACATTACTTTACACTGAAACTAATCACAAACGAAGCAGTCATCATCCTGTTTTTGCAGAGCGTGACATATCTACCCCTCGTAGAGTAATTTGATAATATCCATCATTTTGGAAAGTAGTTACGACCATTGTATGAGGGGACGATATTAATTTAAGTACGATTCAAATCGAGCCGAATGACTTTTCTTAAGATAAATATATCAGATGCAGGTGAAACTGAAACTCTGTCCACTGTTAAAAAATTATGCATTGTTGATGATGATCAACATAAAAATGATCGACCATAAATCGTTCCTGTTCTTTCTCAATTGTATGCACTTTAATGTCTCGTATGTGTATAACATTTGAAGTTATTTTCGTGACAATGGTACAACTGCAGTTGTCATATTGACACAGATATTTTTCTCGATTAATTGACGATTATTACCTCCTGCCGCTTATTCGACAAATTTACTAGTATACCAAGAATCTCTGATGAGCGGGTGTAAAATAAAATTTGAACAGAAATTCAGCCGAATTCAGTAGTCTTTATTAAATAGACTTTTTTAGTAGGGAGGTTATATTCGTTTTGGTCAGTAGTTGATTTTGACAATTCAGATTTTGAACCTTTTTTCATGGGAAAATTTCCCCTTGGCTTTCGGTTAATTAGCCGGTGCAACCTCAGTTCTTGTAACAGGGATCCATCTGAACTTATTTATGTTTGGAGAACACTCCTGACGATGGTATACTTTGATTGTTAGATCAGTTTCGGAGTTAAGATGCACCTTCATTACCATCTTTATAATTAATTTTTATAGCTTCCTAGAGCTTCGAGATTCTTTTTTCTTAATAGCTTAAACTTTTCATTATTATTATTTATTTGATCAATTCGATCTTATGATCTTCCATCGCCCAAACTGCTATTCATATTGGAACATAGTTTGCGTGGGAATAATTTCCCGTCGATGCCAGGGTTGCAAATGTTACATAAATTGATTAGCAACCATTTTTTGCTGGTTTTTTCTAATTGTCCATGTTTATATCACAGATAGTCTCAATAACGCATTGATGTTATCCAGGCATTATTCTAGGGTTTCCAAACAACACAGGAATTATTACCTTCAACTATAGACCTGATGTAGTTTGAGAGTTGAAGAATAGTTTTTTCTTTGATGCCTGTGGAGCAGTCTTCGGTTTGTGCGTGTGCATTGGTTTAAGTTTACATTTCGAGTTTTTCTTTTCGGCTTCACGTAAATATATCTTTGTGGGAAGGTAGACTATTGTGAAAATATTTTCAATACATCTTTGGTAAACACGGCAAACTCAATATCTACAAAGAATAAATCTTCCTCCATACCGGAACAGGTGGTCTGACACATTTGTATCTTACAGCACCTGCCCAACTAATATCACTTTACCTCAAAACAAACTGTCATATAAGTAAAATCCTAAAATAAAAATAAATATAATTAATAATTTTTCATATACACTAACCAAGCTTAAATCATGATTAGCTCATCTTCCCAAATGACAAGAAATTGGATCAGCAATTTCTTCAAATTCTATGCATATTAAATATGATTCCAGAATACGAGGAAAATGGTGGTCTCTAAAAGGTCATCTAAACAAAACTTCCACAATGAACAAAACAAAAAAGAAATTTATCCGCTATGGGAATCGAACCCTCAATGCTACAGGATTTCTATTCGTCTTTTTTTACCACTGTACCAAATCATACTTTGGAAATAGTGAAAGTAGTTAAAATAGAGAATAGACTCAGATAAGTGTCCAGATTTTTATTATTTTAGAACCAATTTTCTTAGTGTTTTCCTTGTAGACTCTTCTTTGTAGTGTTGTTCACGGAACACATATAAATAATAAAAATAAATTCTCACAAAACGACTTGGGGAAAAATAAAAGTTTTGAATTTCAACCCAAGTCGTTTTGAAATGATATGATGATAACCAATTTCATACGATATCATATTCTGAAGAACTATTCAGTACAAGAACAACGCCTAGGACTGATCGACTAATGATTTTCACAGCAAACGTAAAGAAATTAAATTTTTATATGGCAGGACCAGAAAGGGGTTGTTTTTACAAAAACGCCGTATACAAAGTTTCATCCCTCTACGTTAACGCGTTCTCAGACGGTGTCCAAAAATGAAGTGAAAAACGAAACTTTTGTATGGCAACCACATGAAGGAGTTACCCGATATATCTCTTTTTTGGAGTTAAATTTATGTTTTTTTTAAAAGTCCCTGTGCAAGATTTCTGTCTAAGCAATGCGTTCTCGAGTTATCGTGCACACAGAAGGAGAGACGGATGGACAGACGGACATTCAAAAATTGAAATAACTTTTAATTTTATGCGTAGACGCTCAATCCGATTGCTCTATCAGCATTATTTGTGTCACAATTTGTATAATAACTCATAACATAGTCAAGAAATAAGCAGATATCGACGGTAGTACTAAGAAAGTGATGTATGAGAAGAGCTCATAGCAACCTCAATAACTCGCTGATCTCGGCTGAATATATCATGGGTACGAACCAAACAATTTCTTCACTATAAGCAAAAATTGAATTTTTTCTTAGGATTTAAAGCGACAATATTTCTTCAGAATTCGTGTGCATTATTGGGATTGGTCAGAAGACGATTCGAATAAGTTGTGCCTGGGTAGACTCGACGTCGTCGAAGTTGGATTTATTTGGTTGCTTGGGCTTGTTAGCGAAACATTTTTTGAGCGGAGGTCTAGGTACCTCAGTGCGGATTTTCGTCTCAGGCCTTTATAAATTGTTTTCAACGTAGGAAAGAATTGATTTATTACTTAGAATTGAAATAGATTTGAGTACTCCATTCCAATATCAGGTTCTGGAAAGTAGACACTCGCCCCAGCTCCCTCATTAGTGAGAGAGCCGTCGGTGAAATTTTTTAGAGCTGACCGGGGAAGTCTCGATAAGGCACTTCCCTCAGTCAACGATTCCCTTACAGGAAAGCTCACAGAGAAACGACGCCCGAAACGAAGCTCATGTACCATCACGTCACGTGGCATACTGGCCAGGGGGCTTTCCATGTCCAGACCATACGCCAGAGAGCAATGAGAAGAGCCAGTCCGGCTGACCACCTGCCTGAATGAAAAGACCCAGGAGTGGCAGGTTAAGTAGGACCTCAAGAGCAGCAGTAGCCGTAGATAGCATGGAGCCCGTACTTTCCAAGCAGGCAACCCTTGTAGGCCCGTCAGATTGCGGATCGTAGTCCACAAAAACGTCCTCGGCCACCATAGGTGTACATCCAGTAAACAACGCTCGGTCTCTTGTCCATGTGCAGCCACTCCATGGTGCCTGACATGAGAAAAGAGTTGCACAGTGTGTCCAAAAAGCTTTGGAAGAACAAAGTACCCAAGCTTACGTCTTCCGGAGAAGAGCACCAAGCTGGTCTTCGTTGGTTTTACTGTCATATCATGATGGGTGCACTAGTCCTCAACAATATTGAGGCCTCGTTGCATGAAGGCACAGGCAACAGTCATGCTGTGCCTGGAAAGGAGCAGAGGGATGTCATGAGAATCCCAAATATTTCAGCACCGTGATGAGTGAGTCAACAAGCATACCCCAGAGTACTGGAGAAAGCTTGCCACCTTGGGCGCAGCCTCTCTCCACCAGCACACTGAGAGAGGTTCGCCCGCCCACCTCCACAGTTAGTATCGTAGTCTTAACATTTGACCGATCCATCGCACTACAGTGCGGTCAAAACCATGTCGACGAACTGCCTCATATAGCGCCCTTGGGATGGCCCTGTCAAAAGCCCCCTCGATGTCCTGAAAGGTTCCCGCTCAATGACAGTAACCATTATCATTTTTCGCAATAATTGCTAGAGGTGCTGGGGGCTAAAACACATGCTATGTTTTCTGTGAAACATATATAATACTATATTGTGAGCTTATAGGTACACAACTTCCATATCTCATTATGCTGTTTGACAGAATGCCTGAGATCCGGCCAGACTCCATGATCGACTGTATAGTGAGTATATAAAAAAAAATTCATATTTACCGTAATTCCCCGCACCTAACATCAATCAACAGCATACAATGAGACTAAGATTAGATTAGATTCTCGCTTATGTTTGTTTCCTACTATGTATATATTATATTATATAATTGATATATTTAAATTTATATTTTTGAGATTTGAGCGGTTTTCCTATTTTAGAGTAGAGAAAATGTGTTTAATTTTTATTTTTTGCAATAGATATCGCTCTTAATATTTATCGCACTAGATATTGCTAGGGGTGTGGGAGGTCAAAGCACATATTCTGTTTTATATAACCATATATAATATTATGTAAGATGAGTTTATGAAGTACAACCTTCATTTCTAATTTTATATTATTTTATATTCTCTAGTTTTGTTAGTGTCTTAAACACTGTGATCATATGTGTCATCATTTGAACATATTGAATTATTAGTAGAGTGGTGCAGAATTCTAAACCTATTTACCTAATTAATGCTATTCTAAATGCAAAGGGCTGACTTAGATTCCAGCTTAATGTATTGTAATATGTTTACTTCACAATTGGCCTGGACGCCATTCATGATTGAGATTTCTTTTGTTATAGATTTTTATATAATTAATTTATACCGGGCAGAGAACTGCCAAACTTACGGTTTATATGGCTATGAGCCGCTGTGACCTTTATTAATATATGATGGCAGGTACTTGCCGATCTTTTTAATAGTATGGCAGAGGGTGCCGCTGTTTTATTATTATTGGCAGGGTATGCCTATATGTATTTATTATGGCAGAGTATGCCGCTGTTTGGTAATCCTCTGGGCAGAGTATGCCGCTATATATGTTTACTGGCAGAGTATGCCGATCTTGGGGTGAGAAATAAAGAAACACCTTGATGAATGATTTACTTCTGAATTTTAATCAATTGTCACAGGTTATTTATACAGGTGACTTCCCTATACAGTGCTCATACAAAGGTGGGGATTATTGCAGAATTGCAATAATTGAATTGAACATATTTTGTTGTGTCAGCTTACCTGATCACAAGCCATTTGAATTTTCGTGTAAAGCGATGACCTTGGGTATGAATATTTTACCAATCAAGAATTATGCTTGCATAGTGGAATTTGCTTGCTTTGCAAAATTCTTCTTGGGGTCGTACAAACTTTGTTTATTTTAATTATTTTTCGGTTTGATTTTTGTTTGTAATTATTTACCGTGGTCATGGCTTTACATCCCTTACCCATAAAAGAAAAAAAAAAAATTTTTTTGTATATAAAAAAAAATTTTTTTTTTTTGTTACATAAATTTATGAATATTATATAATTAAACATGTTCTAAACTATTTATATTATTTTTGTATGCTATTAATTATTTTTATGAACTTAATGCCTTATTTTTATTGATTATCTAGATATAATACCTTACTTAAAATTTACATTTTATCAACCTGTTATTGTGTACGTCTTTGGGTTTTTCTTTTATTAAGATTGTGGAGTTTACTCCTTTTCGTTCAATGATTTTAAATGGTCCATCGTAAGGACTTTCATATTTCTTCCTGGAATTCATTCTCAAGTATACGTAGTCGTTGACGTTGAACTTCGAGGGGTTAGAGTTTTTATCTTTCATTCTCTTTCGCTCTTTTTTAGCTTCTTCTAATAGTTCCTTGCTTTTTTCATGAGCTCTTTTTAGCCTTATTGCAAGTTCTTCTGCATAATTGTGTATGCTATTTATTTGTTCCCTACTTTTCAGAATCTCTGCTGGTAGTGTTGCTATTTTTCCAAATACTAATTCGAATGGTGTATAACTTGTATCCTGGCAGGGGTCGCCATGTAATATGTTTACTTCACAATTGGCCTGGACGCCATTCATGATTGAGATTTCTTTTGTTATAGATTTTTATATAATTAATTTATACCGGGCAGAGAACTGCCAAACTTACGGTTTATATGGCTATGAGCCGCTGTGACCTTTATTAATATATGATGGCAGGTACTTGCCGATCTTTTTAATAGTATGGCAGAGGGTGCCGCTGTTTTATTATTATTGGCAGGGTATGCCTATATGTATTTATTATGGCAGAGTATGCCGCTGTTTGGTAATCCTCTGGGCAGAGTATGCCGCTATATATGTTTACTGGCAGAGTATGCCGATCTTGGGGTGAGAAATAAAGAAACACCTTGATGAATGATTTACTTCTGAATTTTAATCAATTGTCACAGGTTATTTATACAGGTGACTTCCCTATACAGTGCTCATACAAAGGTGGGGATTATTGCAGAATTGCAATAATTGAATTGAACATATTTTGTTGTGTCAGCTTACCTGATCACAAGCCATTTGAATTTTCGTGTAAAGCGATGACCTTGGGTATGAATATTTTACCAATCAAGAATTATGCTTGCATAGTGGAATTTGCTTGCTTTGCAAAATTCTTCTTGGGGTCGTACAAACTTTGTTTATTTTAATTATTTTTCGGTTTGATTTTTGTTTGTAATTATTTACCGTGGTCATGGCTTTACAGTATGAAGAGTTTGCGTTGAATGAACTCCATTATCATCTTATTACTCACTTTACTAAGTGTATGAGACTGCAGTGGTCTACCTTTTAAATGATCAGGTATGTATCTTTTAATTTTCATGGGCGCTCTTGTTTTGAGCTTCACATTCAGTGTGTTACTGGTTGGTCGTATTGTAACGTATTTGTAAGTTAAAGTTGAGATGTGTATATCCTTTCTTAATGGTGCTTCTGATTGTTGCGTATATCTTCTCTGTTAACAAACTTGTTAGTTAAGTATTATGGTGAAATTTAGTTCACAGTAATATTCGTGCTGTTGTATTTACTTAGGTATGAAGTAGTACTTAGATCTTGTGTTAGATATACATTTTCAATCTTGGGTGTGGTATTCCGGCTTTGCAGTTGTGTGTTTCGATCTTAAAGCCTATCTATGCTAAGTCTCGAACTGGAGTTATGTACTTATCCATTGTTACATTACTCAATTTTATTATTTACTTTTATTGTTCCCTCTAAATGGAGTTGACCTCTAAATTTTTCCACCAAAAGGTGTTTTGGTATGGAATGATATGTCTGCATTAATTGCACGTTAGGAATCCAATTATAAGTAAAGATTCCCATCATTCCTCCTGTTGGAATTTAGTGTAGTGCATGATTCGTTATACAATGCTGGTACTCAGCCTTCTCAAAACTATATTCACTGGTTTTCAGCTGTAAATAACCAGTTAAAAGTAGTTCCTACTCATCAACCACCGGAAAATATTAACCGATCCTATCAAGAGAATGATAATTTTCCCAAAAACGGGTATACATATTTGAATACAACTTAATGCAAGCTATTATTTTATTGCAAATCATTCAAATGTACGTACATATACATTATAAATATTTAAAGCAATTAAAGGGCATAGAAAGGATATTTTGAATTCGGTTATTTTATATAGGTGTTTCGGCAGTTATACGAAACACTTTCTCAGGAGGTTAGCTATTGTGTTAACGCTTGTCACTAACCTGGCGAATCAGGTATAAGGTTGATTCAATGAATAGAAAACTGATTAATAATTAATAAATGCCGATGCTTTTAATGTTCAACTGTATTTATTTTTACTATTCAATTCTTCCTACTGAACAAATCACAAAATTCTGGTAAAATATTTAACTCTTAATGCAACAAGCTATGAAATGTTTACTGCTCCGTTAATTAGTCAACTAAAAACAATCTGAACTTTACCGAACAAAAGTAATAGAAACACACTTTATCTTAGTGTGGAAGTATGTGACTTATATCCATAGTATACGTGAGGATGCCTGCTGTTGTTGTTGCTGACGTCCAAGTTGATGTTTATACAAAGCTTCTTCACTAGCACTCAACAAAAATAAGCTAAACTAAAAACCTCTGGTAAATCCCATATGCCAAGCTAACCCTATGAGGATGGTAAATCCCAAACTCTAACTAAATTTCAAATACTACCACTTTGATAATCCACTAATTCCAGCCATCCAAGAAAATCTATACGAAAAGGAGAAAAAGAAAAAATAATTCGTTATTTTTTTTTACCAATTATTGTGTCGCAAATTCCACTGTTCTGATATGGTGAACAATTTAAAAAGTGGCAAACTACACGTCGGACGGCTTATACCAGTCTGACCTAAAACATGCTCCAGCAGCTCACTTTATAGCGGTTCCCCCACCACAGAGATTCGATTTGAAATCAAACTCAATTCCAACTTGACATGCGGGGGTTTACGACATTATGATGTTCACGCCGTCTGTGAGTCATCAATAGCTGTTTGTCGTTAACTAATTTGGGCACCAACTTTTATTAATGCTGTTGAGCATTCCGCTTATTTAGCTTGTTTCTTAATTTAGTATGCAGGTGAAAGCTGCACAAATAGGGGTTACATAATTTTAATTTTTGTTTTAATAATATCTATCTAGCCATGGTACTCTGCCCTGTTCGCTTACGAAAAAGTTAGCAAATTCGTCTTGTATTAGATTTGATCTTAGTTTGACTCTTTGAGGTATTTGGTGTAAGTTTATAAACGATAAATGTGGAGAATTTTTTTTCCAACTTCTAGCCATAACGTCGCTTATTGTTAAGTCTTCCTTATCAAACACTATCTGCAGGTATATACTTACAGTAAGAGAAATTACTTTATCTAAAAAATTGTGCAAGTAAATGCATGCTAAAGGTACAGGTGTAGCTGTATTTGGTTCAAGTAAAATTGGTTTTTGTGTACTCTAAATACTGCGCTAAGGATGCCAAACGCATTTTTTGAGATCCTTCGCGCTCGGCTTAAACAGTAGTTAAATACTCGCTTCACTGACCGTTTTGACGCTATCTTGAAGGGGGGAATGCTGCATCAGCCACAATAACGTAGGGGAGTTTCGTAGTTCTTCCAGGCAAATATTTTTCTTGTTATAAATTTAGCGTATTTGCTTCCAGAGCTTGCCACAGATCAGTTGTTTTAACTACATTTCCATCAGAATGTTCTCCTTTGCATCCAACATTAACGTAAATAAATGAATATAATGCATCAATAAGCGCCACAAGAACAATACGGAATCCATCTTTGTAATTGAAGTAGGTACTCACTTCCGTATATTATCGGAGCTTGGCTAAGTAAATGCTCTCCATCTTCGCTCCAATACAAGGTTCTGTCGTGGTAGGAATCTGAAATAATAATAGTATCTATAGAACCTGCATGGTTGCAATACAACTATTTATGCCTCACCTGCTTCAGGAACAATTTTTGAAATCAGCTGTTTCGAGACTTTAAATAACTACATTAAAGAATGATAAGAATCACCCCTTGCAGAAAACCTCAGAGGAATGGCCAGCCGTTCATCCGCACTTAAACTATTTCGCCAGTTTGTATTTTGTCTTCTTATTTCTGGCCCGATTCTATTAACTAGAATTTCAAAACCACTTGAGGAGAGATTGTTGCACAATTTCGAAAACCGGAAAGACCGTAAATTTTTATATCATTTAGTAAATCATTTAGTAAATCACGACCACTGTACTCTGATCTTCTGTCATAGTCGCTCCTAACTCTGCGAGCAGAGACTACTTCACTGCAATTCACTATCAACAAATTAGTTACCTTAATCACGGTTATACATATACTATTTTCAGTAAGGGCCAAATGTTTGGTTGACTTTGTTTTCTAGAAATTGTAAATGAAAGTTAAGTAAATGGTGAAATCATTAAATTTGTTCATAACGTTGCCAGAAAAAAATTGTCGAAGTTTCACATAGGTATTGGGAAATTGCTAAAGAATGCGTTATTATTGTAAGATTGTATCGTACTAGTTCTTAGTTTAAAAATGTATTGTAGGGCGTTCAGATCAGGAATGTTTAATAAGTAGGAAAAGAACTTCTGTAGACGAAGACTGTCCCAAAATTGGTTTCTCCTCTTATACCAAACGATTAAACTTACTTACATATGGTTTCAGTCTTGTGAAATTATGCTTATGTAAGATATTTATTTTCTAATTCATCAGTAATCATTATGCGGTGATTAATAATTTTCTCATCACGAATAAAAGTTATTTCTCGATTTTTCATAATCACAAACAAGAATCACATCATGATTTTTATTTTTCTTGATCAGGAATAAAACTCATGAAGTGATTTTTCTTCTTCTGGTTTACAAATAAATGTCTTCAAGTGATTTTCTTTCTTTTCAGTAAAGATGTTCAGTCCACCGACGTAGTATACTCCCCCGATGCAAATATTCCTAAAACTAAAGAGAATCAAGAAAAATATACTTATCTGATAGTTGGGAACTTCATCTTTTTATCCAAAGATGTCCAAAAACTCCTCCAATTAGACTTATCACCTAAAATATATGAAATCATTATTAATTTCAACAAATTATATAAAATATGATCAACTTACCACAAAAGTCACGTACCTCTAGTGTATTTACATTTGACATTACTCAGCTGGTTTCCCCTTCGCCACAGTTCAGAACACAAGCAAATGATATAAACGTTGCTAGGGCAACACCAAAATCCGAGAACTCATAACTGGATACACCGGCTGTATAAAGCCGCAGCAGAAAAACATTCTTGGTCCAGAGCTCAAATGGTTTATAGACTAATCTAAAATCAAGAATATTCCCAACCTCTAACATAGAAAATTAATTTCTAGAGACTGATCTTAAAAATTCTATCATTTCCTACACCTAAGCAGAAGAATAATTCTGCGCAGAGATTAATCTGCAATACTCCTGCCACCACCTAAGCAGAAGAATAATTTCGCGCAGAGGTTAATCTGCAACACTTTTACGCTCTACATCATTTTACTACCCTTGTCCCTCACGCACGAGCTAAAATTATTTTGCTACCCTAGTGCCCTCACGCATGAGTTAAATGAATTTCGCCTACCCTTGTGCTCTCACGCACTGGCAAAAGTCATTTTACTACCCTTGTGCTCTCACACACTCGAAAGAAGCATTTTGCTACCCTTGTGCTCTCACGCACTAGCAAGGAGTAGTTTTGGTACCCTGCTCCTCACACGCAATAGCAGCATCAACATGTTTAACTTCATTCTGTTGACGGATAATTAATTCTGGTCTTCTTCTTCTTTTTTCAGAACTGAAGGAACGAAGGAAGCAAGAAGACACAAACGTCATTGGAGTAGAAATTGAATTTTAATTTTTATTTTTTTATTTTTTTTTAAAGTTTTTTAGAATTTTTTCATATAGGTGATTTTACTGCGATATTTTGTATTTAGCAAATGAATTATAGTTTAAAAAAAATTCTATATTTGAAGAGGAAAAACTGAGTTGTTCATTTTACCGGCATCCTCCCTCCTACGTTCGAGACTAGATCTCACACAGGATATAATTTCAATTTCTGGATTTTAAAGTTATCAATTAAAATAAAATAAAAGCACAAGCAGAAAATTTTTCCAAAATATTGGGTGCAGATGTTCAGATGTTAAATTTTTCGTTAATTATCTTTAGTCCTCACATTTCATCTAAACACCAGCAGCCATTATTTTAAACAACCCGGCCAATAGTTCATGATTAGAATCACAAAAATTACTTTGTGATTTTTATTTGTCTACCGGAAAAATAAAAATCACATCATGATTTTTATTCCTTATCAAGAATATAATATACAGGGTGTCCCGTAAGTCGACGTCAAGCCCGAATCGGGTGATAGACCAAATCATAACAGTTACCAGAAAAATATAAAAAAAATCAAAGTCATGTATTTTTTAAATTATAGACATTTCTTTTGTTTTCGAGAAAATGTACACCTTGTGATGCTTTTTTAGCTCCTGTTGCTACATATCTTTACTTTTTTTTCAATTCTATTTTTCTTATGTAATCCCGAATAGTGCTTATGTAACCTGCTGATTTAAATTCTAAGCCTACTGTTCCAGCTTGGAAGAAAATGTCACATTTTGCCGAACCAAGAATAGAAAATTCATATTTCACCCAATTTTAACTGACTGTAATGAAAAAAAAATGTACTACGCCAGTTTGGCAAGTAACTTTAAAAGTTGACGCAGTTAATAGGGATTCTAAATTGGTATAACACTTGCTACCATATTTCTTAGATTATGGCAAAAAAAAATTCTTCAAGAAACAGAGCTTCGAAAAACTACTTTTCACCTACTAAAAATGATTCTAGTGTACCCAAAGCTTGCCGTAAGGCCGTAACTTTAAGCTTCTAGTTTGACTGAGACGGAGAGTCATTACATGAAGTGTGAGTGAGACAGATAGGAGCTAATAAACTATCACAAGGTGTACATTTTCTCGAAAACAAAAGAAA
Source organism: Dioctria linearis (assembly GCA_963930735.1). NCBI lineage: Eukaryota > Metazoa > Arthropoda > Insecta > Diptera > Asilidae > Dioctria > Dioctria linearis. The sequence continues at coordinate 80,052,041 of OZ005740.1, forward strand.
TGTCTATAATTTGAAAAATACATGACTTCGATTTTTTTTTATATTTTTCTGGTAACTGTTATAATTTGGTCTATCACCCGATTCCGGCTTGACGTCGACTTACGGGGCACCCTGTATATGTGACAAAGAAAAATTAAAATTAGAAAATGACTTTTATTCCTGGTGAAAAAAATATGAATCATCTTATAACAATTAATAATGACTTCAAAAAATAAAAACCTTTCATAAGCATTTAAAAGATACTGAAAACCTATGTAAGTAAAGATTAGCTCTTTCGCTCGGATTTTTAAAATAAAATTTAAATATAATTGGTTTACTGTGATTTTTATAGTATTAATCACAAATATTGCAATTTTACTAGCAATGAACAGAGCCCCTTAATAGCTGTGTGATTTTTTTTATGTGTATTTGAAGAAAAAATGTTATTTACGAACCCTGGCTTTATTCTCTCTGTAGTATTAAATCAGGTAACCCCTTTGTAGACAATTTGATTGAAATTTAAAAATTCCTGAAATTTAATCATTAAAATTTATGCTGCTCGATGATTTTTCTTTTCATTTTTTCATTTTGTTCTATCTTTTGAAAAACTTAGATTACATGGACTACTCCAGGATAAAACAAACTCGACGTTATCATTAAATTCCTGAGATGAGGGAAAGTACTTAAATATTCTTTATAACACAGACAGAGCAAGCCATTGGAGTTTCTCTTAGGAAAATGTAATCATCCTGACAGTTCAAGTACTTTATAACAGAATGAGAAAAAAAAAGGATCGTGAAAATTTATCTTTACAGATAACTTATTTCATTCTTCCTGCGTCTATGACTATTATCTGACGGACAACTTTTGCATTGGTGTCAAAGAACAATGTTTCCGCTTACGGAAGCATTTTCTCTTATCACTAAAGGTTGCAAAAATTTCCAGCAGGCAGCGGGGATGCCGAGAATTTGATATGAACAATAAGTTTGTAAGAAGAAGGAAACCAGGGCAAATTCTTTTGTCCAATTTAAGTTTGAATGGAATTTTACATCTAGCTTCCTCGTGCTATGGAGTAATTTAAAGTGAGACTTGGAACGATATATCGGCTGATGTGGTCTTAAAATTTACTTGGTATAAAAAAAGTAAACACGCTTTTTGGTATGACAACCATACTACAGTAGAATGATAAAATCATTCATCAACGCATAGATCCTAACACTATAACTAGGCTTATAGAACAAAACATTAAGCTAGGTAATTATAATTTTGCAATTAATGAATGAAAATAATTGATCAAAATAAATATTAAAAATTAAAAAATTAATTGTGGAGTCAGCAGCTTATTGAGATAAAGGGACGAAGGATGCTGTTGTAATTGTTGAATACCTTTAGCTAGGGGGCACACTTCTCGCTATCTCTCTAATACTTTTCGGCGAAATGAAATACTTCCGTGAATTTGATTTAATTAATAGAACAATAGTGTTATTTAAAAAAATGAATACTATTTATTTAAGTACAGAAAACTAATATCTAAGAAAATACAGAAGAAACACTGTTTAAGAAAATATCGAAATACTATTGAATAAAATACAGAGAGGTGGAAAAAGTACTGCGGACTTGTTGATGCGTGGTATCTCAAACCCGAGCCTCGGTGCAGCACGTTCTCACGCATAAATAACGTAATCGGCAGAAAATCAATCACTTAGCATGTGGAAGCAATAAAATAATATTTTTGACTCTACGTTAGTGTAATTTGAACCGAAGTTTATTCAACGAGAAAATTTATGGAAGCATTGTGCGCTCAATAAGCAATTAACATGACGAGTGTTATTTGGGAATACGTCCCTGAATTCTGATATTATCACATGGCTGTTCACATGTTGCATGAAGTATTGAGTTTGCGTCATTAGAATTCCTGCCTTATTTAAAATAAATTTTTACCGCTTGCTCACATCTTTTCTGAACAAAAAAACAATTATAATTTGCTACCTATAGGTTAAAAATTACTACTCTTATTTTCCTACATAATCTACTCAAATGGTATATATTGATTCTAGTAATATCTGTCTATCTATCTATCTATCAAATCAGTTAAGTTGAATACTTAACGATTACAACTGCTACGACTTGTTCATTTGAAGATCTTTACCCTGTCAAGCCCTTGGTTCTTAAATTTTTGCGATCCAAGACAAGAGAGGTGATACATTGTCGTGGTAAGAGAGCATCATTTTTTCATTGCACCCCGTATATTTTTAATAAGTTACTGTTATTATCGCTTCAATAAATTAGGGCATGTTACTAAGACACTTGGCATATTATAACGAAACCTTTCGAGTTCCAAAAAACTTGGGTACAGATTCTCTGCACTTCCATTATTTGGACTAGTTACGAGTCCATGACACCGCATAAAATCCTTTACTTTCTTAAAAAACCAAGCACTGTTAAGATATGATTTACCTACTCTCTCTTCTATTTGAGATGCTATGGCCGCAGCTATTTGACAGACCTTTGCGTACTGACCAAGATCATTCAGAAGGATATATTCGATTTTACTATTAATGTCAGCCATAACTGTATAATGTCGTAATCCAGGTTCTCTCTAACTTATTTGAAAACGCTGTCCATTTTCTAACCATGGTACAAATTCAATCATGGATTTCGTGAAAAAATAAACTTTTCTTAAACAGCTATTTATCCGAGGTTTTTTGTTTTTAATATCCAAATATTGTTATTCATAAATTAATATAAAGGTACAACAAGGAATACATATCTTATACTAGTACCAATAGAAATAGTTTAAGAAAAATTACATTCTAGAAAGTTCAAAGAGATAAGGCTAAAAATTAATATAAATATAATATTAAGAAGCAGAAAGAGTATACGCTAAGTCAACATCCAGAAGATTACTTAGCACTAATTACAGAAAATATGAAATTAAGGTCTACTTCAGCATGTGGACTCAATCGATGCAAAAAAGATATAGGAATTAAACAACATTATACGATATAAGATGCCTCTTAAAGACACTAAGAGTGCCTGCGCGTTGAACGCTAAATGGAAGAGCTTTCCACAATCGAAACGTCTGGACAAAAATAGGTGCTGTAAATAAAGTAAATAAGTAATTACTACTTTAAGTACCTACATTCTGATTGCATAGGACTTTTACTTAAGTGCTTTGTACATTATTAATACAATTAAGAAATATTTTAGAAAACTCTTACATGTCAAAATATCTCCTTTTTTTTTATGATGTTGCCAAAGCTCAGAGGATACCCTATGATGCCGTAGCACAGCCTTGGTAAGAAAGGAATAAGGGGTACGGAATTGAAGATAATTGTGTTGAGTTAAGTAGGTGACGGTGCGCATTACGCTTGAATATTTGTGGCTCATAGTTTGGGGGGAAAACAGACGATGGCAAACTGTTTTACATTCCTACTGTTCTTTTTATGAATGAATCATGGAATTTAACGGAACGGCCGCATTTGACTTCAAGGGTGTGAGAATGAGTTCGGGTTACAGCTCATGTGGTGCGCATGGGAAGAATTCTACAAGGGATCAGGCTAGAAATTTCAGCACAGCACTGGTCATAGAAGTAGCGATAGAAGAGAGACAGACATCCGACATTACGTCGGTGCTCTAGGGAATAAATAGTTGCTGTTGATATGTCATCGTTAATAAGCCGGAAGGTCTTTTTTTGGATTTTGTCTAACGCGGATAATGCAGTGCGTCCAGCCCCTGCCCAAATGTGGGAATTATATTCCAATCTAAGCCTGATACGAGACTTGTAGATTTGCGCCAAGTCTGATGGAGTCAAATATTTCTTGCATCTTCGCAAGAAGCCCTGGCATTTCATTTTTGGCAATACCGAAAATGTGATCGGACCATTTAATATTTTTGGATATTTATTTCAATGCCTAAGATGTTAAGAGATGGTGAGTTCGAGATAACTTCCCCATCGACGGAAATGGGTTGAGCAGGTGCTGGAGTTCGTTTAAGTGATAACAGACAACATTTCGTTTCGGAAGCATTAAAAAAGACCCGATTCGCTCTGCCCCAAGCGAGTATTTTTGTGAGGTCATTGTTTAGTAAACTGAACATGTGGCGTCATTTGTCAGCTATAAGGTTCGCATTTGAATCAGCTATAGAGTTGAACGAGTACAGGAACGCAAGTGTGCTGTCATCTGCAAAACTATGAATAGGATTGAAAGTGAGAGCTAGCAGATCGTTAATAAAAATGAGGTGGATAGTAAAGGAGAGCCCAGAGCCTTGCGGTACACCGGCATGGATTATAAAACGGTCAGAAGTAAATCCGTCCAATATAACTTGAATTGAACGGCGAGAAAGAAAGCTTTCAATCCATGTTAAGAATAGAGGGTCTACACCTAGTGCCTGAAGTTTGGATAAAAGAGCAGGATGCGAGACTCTATTCAAGGCCTTCGAGATATCTAATGAGATGATCTCAGATTCGCTAGAGATATTGATTCCAACGCTCGTTAGGAAATGTTAGTAAATCTCCACTAAAGCGGCCAGCGCGAAATCCGTATTGGCGATCGTTAATAAGGTGATTAGTTTCTAGATATTTCAACAGTTAGGTGTTGATAAGTGTTTCGAAAACCTTCGCAAGAATCGAAGTAAGGGCAATTAGTATGTAGTATTTAATCCTCCATTTAAGTACAAGTAAGAATGGAAAAAGAGCCTATATTATTGCACTAATATCTTATTGAATTGTTCAATTTCGTGTTGTGGCTTAAAGCATCTTTGCATTTCACTAATACATTATATTACACTGGATCACGCCACACTTTATCTAAATCTAATTGAAAAATACGTCGTAAATGAAGCCTAATGTACGTCTAAACGTGTCGTATGAAAGCACTAGTTCACCATAAAGAATTTCTAAGAGTGGTATCACACCGCTACAGCGCATCCTACTGTGATTTCCAGCTGGGCAAACCACACCACTCTCAGATTGGAACGATTGAATTGTGGCGCTTATTAAAAACTATGTTTTTCTGACCTTAGCGCGACACTAACCATATCTTTGCTTTGTTTTAATGTTATTGTGTTGGAAACAAGCTTCTTTTACAATTAAACTCAAAATTGAATACAATATTTTTAGATAAGCTTACTACTTTTAGAGAAGTGCAAATACGCAGTGCAATATTTAGAAAACTATGTATATTCGCGGAAAAGAATATGCTCCGTTCCTATATAATGTTCTATACGCAACTGTATCGTGGAGGTAATATCCCATTGAACATAGCGGGTAAAGGAAGGAAAGGTTTATAAAACCAGCAATCTCAGACCTATGCCTATAAAAGAAGGGCACTACTTTAATGTGTCTTTTAACGATGGATTCTGGATTACCAGGCAACATCCAGTTTCATTTTAGGCTTGGCCAGCAATGGTAAGATTGATCCCTTGGGCCGATTTAATAGCTGTGTTCTTTTGGTTCCGTGCAGTGCACTGAAGAGCACAGGAGATTGCGAATTGAGTTGACTTGTAGAGTGCATCGAAGTAGAAATTGTTTTGAAAGCATAGAGCAAATAATCTACACTGTAAAAAAAGTAGGACAATTCCTCTAAATTTAAGACGTGTTTTTTTCTTAAAAATAAATGCCGTTTTCTTTGATAGAAAGGAAAAAGCCGTTTAATTTCCCCAAGTTAATGAAGCATTAAAAGAACTTATGTATTTGGCACCAGAAATTCTACATAGTAGTTAAAATTCTTAAAATGTTGAGCTTTGTCGGACATAATGAATGAATTAGCTATTATTATACATTTTTTATGGAACACTTACAAAAATATTTTAGTTAATATAATTCACAAAAAAACAAGTCATATATTGTTTTTACATTTTAGGGGGAAAAAAAACAAAACAGAATGTGAACATTCCTAAGATTTTAGGGAAAACCCTACCTGCATTTTAGAGATAAAACCTAATCTACGTTTTCAAGGTGGAGCTTTCCTTAATCTTAACGATAATAATAACAATACCGAAGCTTTGTGGCATAAATTGTTGCCACTCACCTTAGGGAATTTTTTTTACCGTGTAGGTGTCATGACTTTATGCCAAGACACAATGATAGCGACACAACAATGTTGGCAGCTTAGTTGGTGACCATGTCGTATTTAAAACACAGTGAACGCGACTCGACGAATATTTTTGACAGCGGTCACTGTTTTATTTATTGTAAAAGAAATAGCAGCAAGGAAAAAAATTTGAAAATTTTTTAGTATAGCTTACGTGGTTTACTTATGGAACTAAGACAGTTCACCGAATGGTTATCAAAGTATAACTTATGTCCTGGTGATGTAAAAGGGATTCTATCTGACAGGTGTAACACAATAGTGGCTGCAAATCCAAATTTTCTCAAACTTCCTTGAGAAATCACAGTTGTTCCGATTCACTATCATCAAATGATAATGCTGGGTTTCTTAGTGCGAACTGTTCAGCTTCATCATCATCTAGCTCTATGTCTGATAAATGTTCAATACTTTGAAATAATTCTTCTTCAGTCAATTTATTACCTTTAGAACTAGCCATTTTTTCACAAAATAGAGCAACCTAAAGCAAAAGGGGAAAAACTTCATACAAATATGTTCGTAAAAATACAGAAAAGTGGCAAATCATAAAAACACAAGTAAAATGAGAAAATGAAAATTAACTGAAATTTTTAGAAAGCACTTTATTTTACAACCGCTGAATCCCGCTGTCCTTTACAGAGGACAGACATAAAACTTATTGTGGGGTCTATACTTTGCTTTATTTATAAACGGACTGAAAAACTATAGTTTGTTTATCTTTTATTTATACTAAAAAAAACTAAGACACATAAAATCACGTGATGTTTGATATTTTTCATTCACTTAGGAAACACAAACTCAGAATTAAAATTTCATTTAGTATTTCATGCTGTTGAAACTAAAATTCAACTGACTTAAGTCTCACTTAGTTTCAGTGGAATCGGTTAGTCGATAAATCAGTGTATTTCTGACAGAATAGTGTTAAGAGCAGCTTCGGTTTCTGAAAATTAAAACGATTTTTCGTTTACCCAAGTTTGTCCTCTGGAGAGGACACCAGAAACCAAGGGTTAACGCATAACAGTGTAATATCAAACGTCTTCATTCTTTGGAACAAAAAGATTGTCACAGTCATAATCCTATATATGATCATTATTTTCACTGAGAATTTCGGTTAGATAGGGTAAGGCCCACAAACTACTACAGTGGGCCTTATTAGACCTATGAAAAAGCTACACCAAATTACTCATTAGTCAAATAAAAACAATGGTGAGCGAAAATAAGTACCGAAATCATAAACCTAATGTTCAAACAAAACAAGTTACTATATAAGAAAATAGTAATTATACAACAGAACTTATGATTTGGTTTAGGTGTACAGTATAATTCCAAGCAGCCATACTCCTTGCGGTGACGTACCGTTCGCTACTGGCACCATGGCGGACGCCCCCTTGACGCCGTTCGTGTCGATTTAATGCATGTGCGGATAAAGTATGAGATTGCTGCGATTAATTTTAGTAGGTATTTTTAAATGTGGGCCTTATTAGCCTCCGGGCTTTATTTACCGCATGTACCTTTTTCCTGTTGCTTTCCTAATTAATGTATCTATGTTTGGGTTAGACAGATGTTTTTTATCAGAATGTTTGTTACAACCAATATGTTTTTCTGTGTTAATTGTCTATTCTTTATTTTAAATATTTTATTGATGAATGATTGAGCTGCATTAATTTTTGTTTGTTTTGGGTGGTTGGAAAAACACTTTATTATCCTGTTTGACCTACAGGGTTTACAGTACCAGTCAATTATTATTTTGTTTTTTTTTTTTTTCTAAATTAAGCGGATATCTAAGAAATGGATTGTTTTTTTTGAGGCCAGCCATTCCCTTTAACTCGTACACGAATTTGTCTATATATTTCTTTATTATTTTCGACACTCTCGTAGACCCACTTTTCGTCATCACAGCGAGCTGAAATTTGGCACACAGGTTCATGTCGCGTGACAATTGAATCTATCATAATTTGAATCGGAAATTGCCATGGAAAACCCGGAAAATCGGGAAAAATCATTTGAAAATTTGGTACAAACTTGATTAGTGATAAATCCGTTTCAGGAAAAAAGCAGAGTTCCGATTTTTCCGAAAAATTTTAGGGAATTTTCTGACTTTTCCGGAAAATTTTCCGGTAAAAAAGTTTTCTAAATTATGCAGGATCAAGTTCCCTATGAACTGGCATCATTACTTTCTGTCCGACAATGGTGAAAACTTGCAGAAAAAATCGAGGAAAATTCATGAAAACGCTTTTCCGGAGTTTTTCCGACCAAGGAAGCGTTTGAGCGTTTTGCAACCTAAGACAAAGTTGTAGAGCGAAATGAACCGTCATAAAATTGTTTTAAAATATCTCCATGCAGCACGTAATAACAATTTAGTTAACGTGAAAAAGGCAGAAAATAAAATAAGTAAAAAACGAGTTTTCAAACAAAACTGAGGCCAAGCCGCATGAAAAAGTAGAAAATAAACTTTTTACACACACAAAGGTGGACTCAAATTTTATTCGCTGACAATCACCGATATATTTTAGTATGATCAATCAGAGGTAATAAGAGATTTGATTCATGAAGAGTAAGAATATTCAAGAGAAATGTCCCAATCAAAATATCTGAGTCTACCTCTGTGTGTGAAAAAGTTTATTTTATACTTTTTCATGCGGCTTTATATGCTTTATAAATTTTTCAAAGGAAAATATAAATCTAATGTGAATCATATTGAATGTATATATGCGAATTCTATTTCGGAGCTTTCTGGTAATGCGCAGATAATGTAATTTCAAAACCAGACTATCTAAACATAAAACACACATTGCCAAAAACTACCACGAGCAGCATTAGGCTCACACCTCTGTTATAATGCGATAATTATAAACACAGAAAAATTGAATAAAACGCGAATTTAAAGAAACATGTCATATCTACATGGAAAAAAGGAATTTAACGAACTTAAGACAAGACACGGATCTAATCAATAAAGACTACCAACGTATACTAAGGAAATAAGAAATCCTCAATTCTATTAATTGCATCCTTTTTTGCCATTTCAAAAACATTTATTTTCACCCTTCAACTTTCTGCCACCAGTCAGTATAACAACACAGTACTAAATGACGATTTCTTATGAAATACATTCAGAATAAATTAGAAAAAAAAGGAATTGTTTATATGAAAATAAATTCAATTAACTTTTACTTTAAAATTTCAATTGAATATTTTCAAACAGACCGAAAAATTGTCAACAGGCGAATATTATTTTCAACTTAAAAAAATTGAAAATATCAGTAAAATAACTGAAAACCTTTATAACTTTCTATATAATAACAAAACAAAATTATAAACTTTTCAGAAAAACAAAAGAGTTATAATTGATCTAATATATCAATAATATTATACCCTAGATGAAAATATAAGTTAACTAAAGTGCTTAGTAGATTATCCAAGTTTCTATTATGTATACTATCCAAGCATTTACGTAACTAGTATAGTAAAGTATATGCTACCCCGCGAATTTAAACAAAAGCTTGTTAGAAATAAAATTGATGCATCAACTTTCTTTGAAAAAAAGGAAGTAGTACTGTCTTAATTTGAATCTTTCACTGTTCTAAGCTGTAAGATTGAGAGATAGAATTTAAGAGTAAACGAGTATGAAAATTTTGGTTTTAAGTTGCTAATCTTTTGAAAGAAATATACTGCTTAAATGTGAGTCATCCAGCGTGTATGTAATTAATAATTGAAATCTGAATTTAACATTCGTAGAATATTACCAAAGAAACGCAGTCTGGCTGCATTTGAAGGCTTTCATAGAAGAAGGCTAGTGAAACCTTTTCAATTTTTCACTAAGAGCGATATCAGCCCCAAGCTGATTGTGCTCGAATAAAATATATTACATTATTTTGGTGTTATGACTATAAATAATTTAAGAAGAAGAAGCAAATGGAAATAGTGTGCTCCGTAAATAAATCTAAAAATCTTGTTTTTCTCTAAATAATAAGAAAACTATGCAACTAAAATGAGATATCTAATTTAGTTAATGAGCCTGTCATAACATATACGTATTATAATAAACTGAATACCTTACTTACATATAAGCATAGCTGAAAAGGTAAAGTACAATCTTTAATTGTTTCTGGGTATATCTTTAACGCGTATTTCAACCGATTTCAACAGAATTATTAAAAGCATCGAAAATGGCATGGCATGAGACTCATAACTTGAACCATTTAAGAACATTGAGGAAGTTCTCAAACAAAATTGAAAGCCGACGACACAAACGACCAAGTTTGTAATTTCTCTCGCACTGTTTTACCAGTTCACGCTGGGAGCTGTTAATTAGGAAATCAATTATTGATTACTTTCCGGAATGTTCCAGTCGAAGACTCACATGCAGGCCATCTTCGGGCACTGCCCTTATATAAATGTTTTTATTTTGTTGGGATTTTTAATTAAATTTTACTGAATCGATTCTGGTTGTCACAGCATGTTAGGCGTCTTCGATACTATGATTAATTTAGTGTGTCATCTCCACTTTCTTGTGAGAGCAAATTTTAATTGAGTAGTTTGAACGAACGACGCGAATATCACTTATACATAATTTAGTTACAAATTTATGGGCATACAAAATTTTCAAGAATATTCACACTATTCGAAATTATTCACGATTATATACATAAATATGTTTGCCAAAGCTATATGTCCATTTTTCACTACTAAAACACATTAGTATTTTTCATCGGTACAGTATTCAATCCCAAAGGAAGATCTTGCTATTTTCGTACGACTTATTACTCTACTTGGTATCTCTGGAGAAGAAACTTAATTTGAATGCGTTGCGAATTGGGATTTTAATTTAGTCTTTTGTCACTTAAGCTAATTAGCAGTTCTGAGTTTTGCGCTGCACTGATGAGAAGAGTTCTATGATAAAGTTCACTCGTGTTCAGGTCTCTTGACCAAGATATAATTAAATTTTGTCGAGTAAAGGAGTGCATCATTTGCATAATAAATTTCCGCCCTTTAAATGTAAAACTGTGAGTAAGTGGGTGGTTGCTATGAAGAGAATTAATAATAAGGTCTTCAAATTCAGTCGATAATGGAATGACAAAGGCAGTATTATTTCCTAGTATTTACAACCGCACGAAAAATATATTCATGTAATTAATGAACTATTACAGATTTTCACATATGCACTATCTTGAAATTTTATACAGGAGTTTTAAAAATGAAAAAAAAACATATAATGTGAGAGGATACAACCAAAAATAAATCAAATGTAATAGAAAATTATAAGCAAACACTCAACTGATATGGTGACGTACTTACAATTTTGGGCAGTACATTTATATTTTGGAGATTATACTAGATCCACGTACTCTTCTAGTATACTGTTGTTCTTTCATTTTTACTTTTGTTTCGTATACAGTTAAGTTAGCATGTACAATCAGCATAACCAATATTGGTTACATGCTAAAGTAGTCAATTATATTATTTTTATTTTTATTTATTTATAAGAGGTATAATAACTTTAAAAATAGGCATTGTAAAAGTTGCAACTGTTGAATAATATATTAATGTATACATTAATTGTGTTTATTTACAACAGACATGGAAAATTACCATGATTTAAAATTCGCTAACGGACAAAATTATCTGCAAAAATAAAATTCGTGTTGCATGTATCTAGCTTACACATTTAATTTCTCACGAGAAATTTCCTCAAGAATGCGAATTCAAGAGTATTCACGTTATACCCAGACGTAACTGGACACTTTTGTTTTTCTCGATTTTGGCTCATGAGAAAATTTATGTTCACTTTTTTGATGAAGTAGCATTTTATAATTCATATCTAGCTTTAGGAAATAACTTTTAAAAATGTGATTTTGTGAATAAATTATTATTGTTGTTCAATACGGTGAAGAGTAAAGTATATTTTCATTTCATTTTTGTGTGGCATCGTTTTGTTAAGCAACAGCTGAAACGTGTAGCAGTACAAGGAACTGTACTACACGACATATAAGCCAAGGCTTTTGTGCACTTTGACTTTGGAAGGTCTGCAAAAGGGCACTTTGGCGCAATATACCTAAATCTAGGGTATAGCGGTACACAGAACCGTTTATACCATCGTCGTACCAGCCAAGGTTGATGTACCTTGACTGATTCGTCCATCAGAACAAAAGAGTTCTGATCAAATTGAATAGGCAAAATTCTCAAAAATGAGGTTTTTGAAAGTTTGTAAGATGTTTCGTTTAATTAAATTCAGAATTACATTAACCTTGACGACCATAATAAGTTCTGTGATGTTATTCATAAAGCAAACTCCTGGAAGGTATAACTATTACTGGAAAGTATATAAAAATCAATGGCCAAAGCTGGTGGCACTCTATTTTAGATGAGAGTATATCTTTAACCCTGGAATGCATCACGTGAGTAAATTTTACTCACTTTCTATTTGAAGACTGCACTGCTCTTCAGGACATACTATCACAGCGTCTCTAGTTTGCAAGTCCATTGTCTGAAGTGTGATTGCTGGTTCAAAGGGCGTAGAGGGATCAGCTCTCTCATTACTCATGGTCTTCATATGCCCGGGAACCCACTAAAACACTGAAGTTGTGGTATATAATCAATTCGTGAGGAAAGCGTGTACAAAATGTGATTAATTTCTTTTAATTATACTTACATTATTTATTATAATTTGTTTATTTAAATCTTAAATGACTTTTGCGGGAATCCTGTTTTTTTTTTCATTTTTGTGTTATTGTATTGCGCTAAATTATTTCAATTCTTTTGTTTATAATATTTTCATGTGTGAGTAATATTTACTCAGGGTTACCAATAAGTGAATATTAAAACGGGTCAACATTCCCGGGTTAATAAAATGGTCCCATCTTGCTTGTCTTCTGAATTCTGCGCGCGTGTGTGTCTGTTTTTTCAGGTCTGGTTGCGACCTCCCCCTTTGCTGCACTTTCTCCCTCTCCTAGTATTCGGTTACATCGGTGGCTATTATAATATCGGCGTAAAGGCTTGTAGTAACTAGTTGTAGTAACTAGAAATTTCACACACTTCGTGTAAAAAGTCGTTAAGTGCAACTATTACACTATCTGCCTACATTTCATGAAGTACCTAGACTTTTCATGAAGTGCTAAGTTACTTCAAGTACCTACGAACGATACTATATGCACTCAAAAGTAAGCAGTAAAATTAGATCGAAAATGAGATTTGAATAAAGCAAATGTAGAAAATGGTCTTTGAACTGACTCAATTCGATCTATTTGACTACCATAGAATGGACATCAAACAGCGAAGGCAGACTTGAGTTTCACTAAAGATAAATAAAACACCTTCAAAGTACCCAAATCACTTAATTCCCTAGAATATCGTATTAAGTACGTGTGCACTGGGGACAAGTGTTTCAATGTGCGGGACAAAAATAATGTTCTATCAAATGCAACCCCCAAATCCTTCACCTATTTAACTCTTGGAAGAGGATTATTAATTATAATTAAATGACAGAAGAACACAATCGTACTTTTCAAAATATTAAGGTTAACTTTGCTATCAGTATTCTAAAGAAAAAGAATATCAATGTGATTTTGAAGCACTATGAGAGCTTAAATGACTACCCTGAGGAACACCTTAGTTGACACTGATTATTCTTGAAATAAGGTGGATAATTTTGACATATGGTTTTCGATCACTGAAATATGAAGAATTCTAATCAAGAGTAGATGAATGAAAACGAAGTAAGAGAATCGTGAAAATTAACACCGATAAACAGACTCTGCCAAATGCATTGATGTATCAACCTGACTACCATCTCCAATTTCATTTAAAATGCGAGAACATACCTAAATTAGATGTAGATTAGCTACCAGAAACGAAACCGTTTTGCTGTAATGAACCAATCTATGTGAAAAAAACAATGATTGATATTGTTAAAATATGGGCTCTCAAAATTAAGTCATGCACTTGATGGCTTTTCAACTTGTGACGCAAAGTCATAAAATGTTACATCTAGAATAACAGCCTTATGGTACAAATCATACATTTACATTTAAATATAAAGAATTATCTAAATAATAAATTAATGTTTAAAAACAGTAAATCTTTAAAATTCTCAAAGATATTAGATATATGATTTGCTCGTGTAAAGTATACCTACTTAAAAATTTATCAACAACTACTTTTCACATCCCGCTGACACGGTTTTTGATGTAACCAAACATCTTTTCATCATTATCCTAGGATCTCTTGAATGCTACTCAAGTTGAAATCACCAAAATAGCAGAAGTAATCATTTGGACATATAGCTGTTGCATTTCATTTAAAGAAACTTTTTTATTTCATATACGAGATTTACCGCAAGCTCTTCCAGAAAGGCCTATGACCAAAAGCCATCCATATTTTCTACAAATGATGAATGTATTTCATTTCGCCAAATAATTCACTAGAAAGAATTGATTCTGCAGCTAAGTTTCTGTGATAAGTATGAAGTTTTAGTCACTTTCAATAACGGAAAAATAGAAATGATTAACTTTATTCCTAACATCTCAAATGTTCTGGTAATATGTATATTGTCAATTCTTTAGGGTTACAGATGTGATTGGAAGAAACAACAGTGATTTAAAGACTTGCATGCGTTGGGGAAGAATGATCTCCACATTTTATGACTACCTTAAAAATGTTTTATAAAACCCCAGCAGGCCAAATCTCAGGTTTTAGCAATTTCCAATAGCAATACAAAGAAACTCCCTTAAAGTCGCGGTCACAACGAGCTAGATAAAGCGTGGAGCGGTGCCACGCGGTAAAATAGAGTGTTCACATCGGGAGCGGTGGATTTTTATCAAAGGCATTCTAATTCCGATGAAGAAGTTCTGTTATTAGTAGCTCTAGTTGAAGAAAAGAGAAAACAGAGAAGTGATGAGGATGGATTCAATGAATACTAAATTCTAAAAGCGCATCTGGCGAATTTCATGGACTTAAAAGGCTGTCACAACGGGAGCGGCGGGATTGCTCCTGCAAAATAAAATTTACAACTCACACTGAGAGCGGTGCGGCAAAGTAGCTGCGGCGATTTTGGATATTACTCAAAAACACAATTTTGCCGCTGCCTCTGGCGGCAAAATTTCTTCTTCATCCGAAATAAGTCCGCCAAATTCGTTAAATGAGGACTTTGAGTTTCTAAAATATTCGTAATCGAACTTTATCACTTTTGTCTGTTTTTCTTCAACCAGTAGGGTAACAATATAATCGACTAAAAGAAATGAACATTTCTACTGATTTCTTCGTGTTTTTATTTAGCTCAGCAAGCCTTGTATGACGTAGAATGAACAGAAAATTACACTTCACATTACAAATTCAAAATATTATTTCGTATTTAAGCACTTGAATTGCTCTAATTAGGTGTAGAATTTCCATTTACCAGTGTCAAATTTTTGTCACAACCTCTGGGAGCAGTTGACTAATTTGTCGATTATTTAGTCGTGTTTTTTTACGTTTGTTCATCGAAAATTCATTATAGTTCATTTGTGGTATATAATAGTGAAGACACAAAATGAACTGTGTTAAAAGAAAAAAATCGACAAAATATGTCAAAATTCACGACTAAATAGAACGACAAAGAGATCAGAATCACCCCACAGAGCTACTAATAACAGAACTTCTTCTGCTTCCATCAATAATCGAACAACATCCTACCAAATGTATGGCGTTCGAGCTCGTCTGGGCTCTACCTATGACGTCACACAGCATTGGTGGCTATTCACCACTTACAGTGTATCTACACTTAATATGAAATTCTGTTTAGCCTTAGGGAAGCAATTGAAAAAATGCTTCTATGGGACCTACAAACACAGCTATACCGGTAGCATGTATTAGGTTAATTTCATTCATATGATAACATTTTTCTTATAGTAGATTATCGCTGTATTTGTTTAACTGGATGCATTTTTATTTCTGCTTCCATCAATTTCATGTCGGTAGGTCGATTAGAGAGCATGTTCGCGAGGTGGTATTGTAAATCATTGAGGGGATTTTCTTTTCTTCTGGATAGGGGAATTTTATTTTAAAACAGGGACGTCTTGTATATGCCGACAAAACAGTTCAGTCGGGGCAAATGAGCTTTCTTGTCGGTAGGTGGATTAGAAAGCCTTTTGGTTAAGGGCTGCCAAATTTGTTCGCGAGGTGGAATTGTAAATCATTGAGGGGGCTTTCTTTTCTTCTGGGTAGGGGAATTTCATTTTAAAACAGACACGTCTTGTAATGTGATGACAAAAAAGTTCAGTCGCGGGCAAATGAGCTTAATAAAATTTTCATGTTTGAAGTTTTCAGCAATATTTTAACGCATGTCATGAACAATTTTGGAATTTCTCCATTTCTTCAATTGGAATTCAAATAACAGCTAGCTCGCTTCCTATTTGAACATTTGGGAAAATTTGATTATAATTATATGTAAAGTGCATGAAATTTTAAATATTTTTGGTTACCAGAGTTCTTTATGTTTGGTTTCGGGCTTAAATTTTAACTTAAAAAAAAAGGCTTTTAAAAAATATTAAATTTGTCTAGTGCATTAAATAGTGTAGTGCATGAAACTAGGTTGAAAATAAATGTAAAGTGGATTTCAAATATTTTTAGTGAACAGATTTTCTTCACGTTTGGTTTCGGGGTTAAATTCTGACCTCTAAATAAAAGAGGCTTTAAAAAACTATTAATATTTGCATAGTGCGTTAAGTAGTGTAGTGCACGAGGTTTGTTAATTTTGATTTTTTTGTTCATATTGTTTTTATTTATTATGGCAGAGATTTCTGTTGTAGGGAACTTTTCTGTAATTGATGATCTGTTGAAACGGTCTTTCGGCTCACGTTCGTTTACTGAAAAAAAATGATAATTCAAAATGGAAGACCGAAGCCTATATTAAATATTTCTACAGATAGCAGAACCTGCACTAGGCATTTTACTGTAAAATTATATGATAGCGCAAATTGACTTACTATTCAGAATAAGCAAACATTTTTTTTGTTGGCCTTGCTTGTTGTTTTAATCGGAAAATAACGTATGACTTTGGGATTTAGTGACTTAAATAACTTCCATAAAGCAATAGATAGGCATAGAAAAAAATCTTCAGATCACTTCAAATCAGTGCTAGCTCAAACTAAATTTGGTTCTGGTCAAAGAATTGATCAATTAATTCATAGTAATTACAGATCGCCATTTATGAAGCATAATGAATTAGTTAAGAAGATTCTGGAAATTATTAAAATTTTAATAGATGTTGTTTGCCATTTGGCATGGCAGGAGCAGGCTTACAAAATGAAGCCTCAAAGTCGATAAATCGAGGAAATTACGTTGAATTAATTTCGCTTTTGGCCAGATATAACCCAGAGCTTAAAAATCATTTAGATACGGCAACTTTATTTTCAAATAACTGCAATCTCCTGTACACTTACAAAAAAAATATATTTTGAAATTCAAAGCTCGGAGTATGTTGCAATTATTTCCGACGAAACAACTGACGATTCATGTCGATCACAGTTGTCAAAACACCCTACGGTACATTTGTTCTTCCGGAGACATAACGGAAACTTTT
The DNA here is from genome assembly GCA_963930735.1 of Dioctria linearis. NCBI lineage: Eukaryota > Metazoa > Arthropoda > Insecta > Diptera > Asilidae > Dioctria > Dioctria linearis. The sequence continues at coordinate 80,069,663 of OZ005740.1, forward strand.
ATTGGTTTTAAGAGTGTTTCTGACAACCGAACGGCAAGTCGTTTGCATGAACATGTGGTGAACGTCATGCAGAGTTTTGAATGCGGTAGTAAGCTTATTTTGCCAGAGTTATGACGGTGCTTCAGTTATGGCAGCTGAAGTAAGCGGGCTTCAAACTAGAGTAAGGGCAACGTTTCCTAATGCGCTTTTTGTGCACTGCTTCGCACATCGATTAAATTTGGTCCTGTCCAAATCATGTGACAAGATTCGTGAATGCAAAGTGTTTTTTCAAATCAGTCACCGCTTTTTCAACTTTTTTTTCAGTCATTCAACTAAAAGAACCGTTGCTCTTGACTCGTTTCTAAAAGAAGACATCCCAAAGGGGCTCCCACCCGCTGGAATTTCAATGGCAGACTTATTTTTGTCCATTCACGACAATATTGATTTCTCTCAAACTTCTTTTTGAATATATTGTCGAAAATGACGAAGATATTTAGTATATAGTGAGACTGTTAACAGTGCTCGGGGTCTTTCGGTACTTTTAAACGATTTTCTGTTTATTATTCTCCCCTGAATGTTTTCAAAAATATTTCCGCAAACTGATGTCCTTTTTGAAAAATTAGAGACTTTCCAAATCAGCTTCTACATCTAAGAAACAATTTCACCGAAATAAGAAATGAAACTTCTTTGCTGTGCGACCTACCGCGTCAACGTAAACGAGTACATTATATACTTAATGGCTCCCAAAAACATTGAATTAAGTTTTTAAACGTTTCTTCGCTGAAATTTTTGATATTATTCATGAAGAAACTATATCCCGATTTTCTTCCGTAGATAAATTTAAATTTTTAGAGCTTTTTAATTCTTGTAAATTTCAAAATTTATACAACGAAATTTCCTTCTCATTTGCTTCAAAATCTTGATGAATCATACTCGAAATTATTTGATAAAAATTCTTTAAAAACGGAACACATTGTGCTGTTCTCTGATGACATCTTCAACGGTAAAAACCGTTCAAGAAATTTAGCGATATTTTATTAACAACAATTTGCAAGATAGTTTTTATTCAATGTTTTAAACTTCTACGACCTTACTATAACTTTGCCAGTTACTAGTGCGTCCGCGGGAGCGTAGTTTTTTCCACGCTAAAAGGAATATTAACTGTCTCTAGAAACTCAACGTCTGAAGAAAGATTAAGTGACTTAGCTTTATTGTCCATTGAAAAAAAATAAATTAAAAACTTTCCTTTCCCACGAAGAATTTTACAACGATATTATTGATGAATTTGCCAGTAAAGAAAGGAGAATTGAATTAAAGTATAAATTTTAATTAAATTATTTGAATAATCTTTGAATTTCTTGAAAGGTTTTATGAAACATGTGTGTTGATTTTCTTTTTTATGCATTTAAAAAAAAGTGTTTTTAACGCTGGTTTTTGTTGTTAAATGTGTAAACCTATTGATGTGGTATTTTGATTTGTTTATTTTGGTAGATTAGTTTTATGTAGTTTTTAATTTTTTTTGGTGCGCTTGTAAGAATTAAGGCTCTCACACTAAAATCTACATTTTTATAATGGATGCTGTATAAAAAATATATTAACTTTTAGAAAAGTTCTTTATCTATCTACTAATATTTTCATTAAGCTTACCCATTCGGAATTTCGTATAATATATTATATAAGTAAATTGCGATCTGACTATGATCATTTGATTAACTCTTTTTAATTTGACAGCACGGGGGCCAAAACACTGTATTTAAAAAAAGAACTCAGTGTGCCTACTCTCACGTCCTCGATCGTGGTCCCTGGGTGCCTTTAGACGCAGCTAACGATAGGGGGTATAGACAATTTATTAGAATAACTGCAATAACTTTCGATGCATTCCTATTTAACGCTTTTATAAATTTAAATTTGATTGCTTCCCCTCGCATCAAGTCCACGCCACGCCACTAGTGTTTTACCTTTGTTAACCAGCAAGCGCACGTAAAAACTTAAATGGAGTGCAAATTGTGGTAAGGCGACGGAGTATCATTCAGGTAATGGCATGATTTCGCCGAATTACTATTATTTTATTAAGTTTTATGTTGCATGTTTCAGTTCTATGATTCAGATACAATTGCCAAAATAATATTTTTTTCTTTTGAATAGGTTTGTATAGACATAAGATCTTCAATTACTGTTTAAACGTTATAAAATGATATAGGTAAGAAGCAATTTGAAAAAGTAGCCAAAATGAGCTGAAAGAGCAAAATAAAAATCGTAAGATATACATATAAAAGCTCGAATTAAAAATAGAGAGAGCTACCCCCCCCCCCCCCCTTAACCCCAGGACTTTTAAGAGATCTCTTAACCTCTTAAATTGGGCAAGATGAAGATTTTAGAAGAATTATAGTATTCTACATACAGTTTTTTGGAGAAAACTTTCATTTTAAGAGGTTAAGATGCTTTGGAGATTTTAAACAGTCTGTTTTCAGTCAGCCTAGCAGTTAAAGACAATTTACTTTGCAAGAAGGAAGAAGAAGAAGACATTTTTTTTCGACTTTTATTAGGGTACCTTACCTAAAAGGTAACAACGGGAACCCTATTACTAAGACTTCGCTGTCCGTCCGTCACCAGGTTGTATCTGATGAACCGTAATAGGTAGACAGTTGAAATTTTCACAGGTTGTGTATTTCTATTGCCGCTATAACAACAAATTATTAAAATAAAATCATCTTTATTAATAAAATCGTTTGTTGCTTCCTCAATTCTTCGCTAATTGCAAAATTTAGCTAAGCTTTCCAAAAATTTTCCTATTACAAAGAGTGTTGGTCGATTGTTCTAGCTAAACATGAAACTGTAGCTGATATTAGGCAAGTTTCTAATTTCTAATGCTCCAATGAAAAATTCTAAATAAATTTAATAAAAATTCGCCAATATCCTTGACAGTTGGCTATCAATGCATGAAACATATTACTTATCATATTGCTCATGTTAGCTGACGTTGCAATACGACGACATTGCGCCAGCGGTAAGACATAGGTGAGCAAATTAATGGGCTCACGATTTGTGCGTGATGTAATAATAACACGCTGCAAACGCTTAACGAAATTTGATATTTATCTATGTATATAAAGCGACGAGTGTCGTGATGTAATAAAAATAAGCTGCAAGTACTTAGCGTAGTTTGCATATTACAAAATATTCACACAAGTAATAATTAAGGAAATACGCCTAACTCGCACTAATTGTACGTTTTATTAAGGTTAATGTTATTCGTAAGCAATTAAGGTAAAATTTTTATATAAATATTCTGGTAGTTGATAATAAAACAATCAGTAAAAACTCAGTAATACACAGCAACAGCTATTTCTTTTGGGGCAAACATATCTAAGCTACTCCAAGCATCCACCTATGGGAGTAAAACTATCTTAGCTACTCCAAAAATGCACCTGGGAGCAAAGCTACCATAGCTACTCCAACCATCGATTGAAGATATCTTCTTTAAGTTGCTCACATGGGGGTACTTGAGAGCAGTTTCGTTTCAAGTACTTCAGAACCTCCACACTTTCATACATTGCCTGGAATATAGCAGATTAGCTCTAGGCATGATATTTATAAATTTGTAACAATGAAATCAATATTTTTATCTTTCAAAGCGTTTTTCTCAAAACTACATTTTCGAATTTACTGCAGTTCTAACTTGAATACAAATCATCCTAGAGACACGAACCTTGTTTTAACGTATTTAGTATAATAATTGTTTCTTCATACCAAGAACATCTAGTTTTTCGATTTGATAAAAAATGTCAATTTGCCAGCCAAAAAACCATCTGATTTTAAGCGTAATTTGGGACCTTTTTTTCAACACTCCGCCATTTTATTGGATTTTAATTTTTTTCCACAGTCCTGTTCCATAGTACAGACAATACCTTCTAGTTTAATGATCTTTTTTGCTTTTCGATTTCAGGCACTGTGAAGGCAGCAATCACTGCAGTAGTAGTAGAGGGTTTTTTTGAGTCCCGGCAGACGGCGCATAACTCGCTGAAAATTGAATAGTTTCATACAAAAAAAATTACTGTATATACACAACTTATACACAAATATATCCTTGAAATTTCCAAATATTCGATGTAATACTTTTCTTTCAATAAATTCGCCAAATTCAGCTTTTTTTGGCAGTCACACCAGTGGTATGCCTTTAAAAATATTTAACGCGTAGTCTGCAACTTTCTTCGCACCGGTAAGGTATTCCCATTAACAGCTCAGTTCATGACCTTTGATATGACACTTATCCTTTTCGCAGCTTTAGTAGCAACTCCAAAACAGAGAGACCCTCCGAGAGAAAAGCTGCCGTGAAGAGTAAGTGGTGCCCTGTCTTTAAGGATGCAATTGGTTGCCTGGTATGATCGAATGTTTCTTGATCCGTAGCTACCGCTTCTTTACCGTAACGACAAAACGACGGTTTAATATGTTATTATGTATTGTGCTTGTAGAGTGATTACTAGATACTACATTCTCCTATGCTACTATCACCAATGCATTCTAACAGTACCTCAAATGTTGCCACCCCTGGCATGTATAATATGGACTAACTACGGATCATAGAAGTACGCTGCAGAGAATGGGTTCACTTTTATATAGCAACCTCTTTCGGTCCAAGAACCAAATACCAACTGAGATGGACGTGTAATAAAAGCAAAAAGAAGAAGAAGTTCCTATCTGTCATTGCAAGTTTCTGTTTTCATGCTTGTGTTTTTGTTAATTTAGTGATTTTATCGTTAATTATTTGATGTTCGTGAGTGATATTGTAATTTAGCCATTACTGTGCCATAGTGCTGTTTGTTATTATCTGCTTGTTCTGCACTCGGCTTGGTTTTTAATGCTAATTTGTGACTGCAGCTGCGCTGCCCTTTTTGTTTGCCAGTTGAGGCTCATCGCTCGTGCTCATCTGTATTGTTTATTTTTTTTCTTTTTTGTGAATTGGGAACTTCTTCTTAATCGCTGGTATTTCTTTTTAATTTATTTTTTATCTATTATATATATATTGATTTTTCATTTGTTATTGTTTTCGATTTTAATTCGGCCCTCTATTTGTGAATATTCTCGCTTTGCGGAGATAATTGTGCATTTTCGTTATTCCCCTCGCGGGCTTAAACCATTCAACGGGCTGGTACATTGCGACTCAAAATTTTTCTTTATTTTTTTGTTTATTTCTTTTTTTTTGTTTTTTTTTTCTATACATCTTCAATTTTTATATTTCAGTCGCCATCACTGAGAATGACAACTTGTAAAGTCTGCTCTTTAGAGAAATCAGAGGACGTGGTGGCTTGTGACGGTATATGTGGTAAATCTTTCCACGCTTCTTGCTTGAAGCGGAGCTCCAGAGCTCCTACTCCTGGACTTACAACCTGCAGCGAATGCTCAGATATAAAGCCCTGCCACACATTAAGGTTTTTAAAAAGCTTTACCGAACGTCTTGACTCTTTCTCTACCGTTCAGTCTCCCATTGCAGATAAATTTAATAGCTTATCTATGAACTGGACTGGTCTCGAAGTATTTTCCGATGACATTAATGTTTTAAATGGTAAACTTGATAAGCTGTTGAAACTTGTGGATGTATTGTGCATGAATTCAGACACACTCCTTGAAAAGTCTCATAACCTAGCTTTCAAAGTTCAAAATTTGTCTGACTCACTGGTTGATGTTAATGCAGTATTTGCCAAAGACTCACTATCTGCGTCTCAGAATTCCAACAGCACGTTACTTATCCCAGTAATCGACGACGTTCGGCGTAGTTTAAAGCGTGTTGAAGGCGATATCGGGTCTTGGGTATCTGCTGTTTCTGAAAACTCGAGACTTATCAGCTCCATGGCGACTGATGTCAAAAAAATTATCTCCAGTGGATAAGAAATTGTCTGACTCTCAACCATCACCTCTCCTGCAGCAAGAAGTAGACTCTAACCGTCCGGTACCTAATGCACATAGCAGTAAACCAGCCAAAAAGCAGAGGAACCGCCGAAGACGACAACATAGCCCCAATGAGGCGATTCTTTCATATCAGGACTCTGTTCAATCCACAGCAAGCGGTGATCTGGCTCTCGTTACATCTGTTTCTGTAGCTGAAGTGAGGGAGCGTTCCACAGTATCGAATGATACTTCATCTGTGTCCCCTCCAGGAAATGGCATTGGTGCCTCTTTGAGAACGGTACCAAAACCTTCGAATGTTTTTGTCACCCGTTTCTCTCCAGAAACGATGTGCGAGGACATATTGAAGTATTTGAAGTCCAAGAATATTGCAACAGATGGTATTTCTTGTCGAAAAATTAGTAAATCCTCTAAACCCGTTGCATCTTTTGTTCTAACTGTATCCGCGGATGAGCAGGATAAGTTATTGGATCCCATTTTTTTGGCCCTCTGGCGCTTTTACTAAATTGTTCGTACCTTCTGGACACCAACATAGAAGTACAGCTAAAATTAGCAGCGATATCTCAAAAAACTCAAATCGCTTTCCCTTTACTATCAAAAACGTAAGGGGGATTCGGACAAAAACTGCAGAAATCTTTAAGTCCTCTGTTGCAAATTGTTTTGATATAGTTGCTTTCACTAAAACTTGGCTGCATCATGGTTTTCGCGATGCTGAAATCTTTGACAATTCTTATCTAATTTTTAGAAGAGATAGGTATACTGATTCTGAAGCTCGTGGCGGTGGCGTACTCCTCGCCTGTAAAAACCACTTAAATTGCAGCCAAGTTGAGCTCCCCAGTTTCTCCAACACTCTCGACATTGAACTTATAGTTCTTAAGATGTCTCTCTTAAAATATGACTTATACATACTTTGTTGCTATATTCCTCCAGACTCCATAAATATCGTCGACGACAAAGGTCAGAATATTTATGACCTACTCATTTTAACATCTAATTTTATCCATGGTAAGATGGAACCTCTTGACGAATTACTACTTATTGGTGATTTTTAACCTACCCAATATACAATGGGTACTTAATGATGATGACGATGACTATCTTCCACTTAATAACCTGACAACAAGGGAATCACTTTTCCTTGACACTATTTCATCTCTTGGTCTCAGCCAAATCAGTAATGTTAAGAATGACATGGGTAGGCAGTTAGACCTGGTATTTTCTACTGACGCGGGTAACTTATTAGTTGAACCGAGCCCAGTTATAATGTCTACTCTTGAGAAATACCACCCCCCTCTTCAAATTACACATTGCTATGTAACCGAAAACCTCACATATTGTGACGAAGCGCAATACTTTTTCAATTTTAGAAAGGCTGACTTTTCAGAACTTTCCAGTAGACTTACCTCTATTGATTTCTACACATTTCTGTCTTGCAATAGTGTTGATGAAGACGTTTCTAAGTTTTACATAATTCTTTTCGATTTATTTTCTTCTTGTATTCCCCGCGAGCGTCAGCGGTTGAATAAAACATCACCGCCATGGTTCAATAAAGAACTTAAACGTCTTAAAAATAGGAAGAATAAACTATGGAAAAGTTATATGAGGGACAGGGACATTATAAGTCACAGCAACTTCCTCACATCCTTTAATAAGTTCAGAGAACTTTCTTCTGCACTTTATGATGAGTATGTTCAAAGGATGCGTACGAAATTATTTAGTGACCCACGCATGTTTTTTAAGTTTATTAATATGACGAAAAAAAACGGACAACTACCCCAATACCATGAGGTACAAGGATTCTGCTAGTGATGATTCGTCTGAAATTTGCGATATGTTTGCTTCATTTTTTTGACAATGCCTTTGCCTCATCAAATTTTCAACCTCAAAATGGCAACTTCAGTCATATGAATGATTCCCATAACGTTTCATTCACTATCCCTTCAATTTCAGAAGAGTATATACTGGATCATATTAATGGGCTTCCAAATGACTTTACAACTGGTCCTGATGGGATCTCTCCAGCCTTTTTTAAGTCATGCTGCCTCGCCCTGGTAACTCCGCTGAGAATTATCTTCCAAAAATCGCTCGATAGTGGTTGTTTCCCGCAGCTATGGAAAAAACTCCTTTATCATACCTATCCACAAAAAGGGTAGTAAAAATAAAATTTCTAACTATAGACCTATTGCAAAATTATCTTGCATGCCCAAATTATTCGAATCTATCATTTACTCTCAACTATCATCTTCCTGTAAGAATTTGCTCTCTTCAAACCAGCATGGGTTTATTTCGGGCAGGTCTACAACCACTAATTTGTTGGAATTTGTCTCGGATACCATTTGCGGGTTTGCAAAAGGCTATCAGACAGATTGCATTTATACAGACTTTAGTAAGGCGTGCGACAAGTTATCTCACTCCGTGATACTGTTTAAAATGGAAAAATATGAGTTTCCCCCAATATTTCTAAAATGGACGGAGTCTTATTTAGATAACAGAACATACCAAATCTTATTCCGCCATTCCATCTCTAGAGTATTGAAGGCTTCGTCTGGCGTACCACAAGGGAGTCACTTGGGCCCGTTGTTCTTTATTCTGTCTATTGACGACATTGTCTCTGTTGTGAGGTACTGTAAGGTCTTGATTTATGCTGACGATATTAAGCTTTTCGCTCAGATTAAATCTGCTAACGATTGTGAACAGGTACAGGGTGACCTTCAAAAATTTTACAATTGGTGCAAGAGCAATGATTTGGTACTCAATATCAACAAATGTGAGGTTATGACTTTCCACAGGAATCAGAAACCAATCACTTATGATTATGAGTTCTCGGATTCCTCGGTTCGCCGTGTGGACTCTGTGTGTGACTTGGGTGTCAAATGTGACCACAGATTGAATTTTATCTCCCATATAAACTACATGGTTTCAAAGAGTAGTTCTATGCTGGGCTTTATAAAACGTTGGTCCCGAGAGTTTTCAAATCCTACCATAACATTGCGTTTGTACACTTGCTTTGTGAGACCACTTCTTGAGTATGCTAGCCAGCTCTGGTCTCCATTTTACGGTACACACATCGACCGTATCGAGTCTGTTCAGCGGAACTTCCTACGATTTGCTCTCAGGCATCTACCCTGGAATAATTCTTTAATTCTTCCACCCTACGAGGATCGCTTGAAACTTTTGAATATGCACTCGCTTGAGAAACGTCGCTTGGTTGCCGATGTAACATTTGTGCATCAACTCTTAAACGCGAATATTGATTCTCTATTGTTACGTAATAAAATCTCTTTCCGTGATAGTAGCCACAATTTGAGAAGGCTACCTCTGTTGCATGTTAACTCCTCAAGGTCTAACTTTAGCATGTATTAATCGCATGTGTATTACTGTCAATAATATGGCTGAGAATTTTGTTGTTGACGTCCCTAAGCATGTTTTTTAAAAAACTCCTATTTAATATTTAATTTTGTTTTAATTAACTTTTTTAAATTGTCTTGTTCTATGTTGCATGTAATTTTATCCGGTGTTCGGTGTATGTTTAGTGTAATAAATAAATAAGAAGTTTCGTCGAAATAGATGATTTCACATATAGATTCTTAAAAAAGTCTATACATATCCACCAGCAACTTATTGGCATCTGAGTTCACTGTAGTGTAGACAACAGGCAGTTTCAGGGTTCATTGCTGTCCTGATGAGATCGCATTGTTACTGCTGATCGAAACACTTTACACACAGTACCTATACTTCCAAAAATTTATTAATGGAATTTCTGGTCTTCGGCTTTAGGCCAGAAAATCACAGCACCTCGGTACTAGTTTTTTTAATTTTCTCTGCTCATATGCAGTAGGTTGAGAATTGCCTGTAGACTTGTATTTTGTACGGGTCTCGTAAAAGTAAGAAACTCATTACCACTTTCCACTTAAATGATTTTAAATTAATAGGTAGTGTTTTAACTGTTTAAAAGTGTTTCACCAAAGGTATATTCGTCAGATATACGCAGCAGAAATTCGAAAAGTTTTACGAAATTCACTTTTCGCACTGCGCGCTCACTTTTTAACTTCTCGCCAAAAGTTTTTTCAATGTTGACATCAATGAAAGCACCATTTTGACATACAACATTATGCCCACATTAATATTAACCAGTTCATACTGATATTAGAGGATATCACTCAGGAACATCGAAATTTCGTCGAGATGTGTTTTATAATTCAGACTCTGATTTTTTCAATTCAGTGTTAAGTATGTATGTAGGTAACATGAGGCTAAATATTTCATACAGATAGCTTGTAGAACAGTGACGTGCGAAATTTTGAACGGATGATTTTATTAATATTCTTTGATTATTAAGCTGTATTCTTTTGTCATGGATTCTTTAAACTTTTCTGATGATAAACTTATTTGTCTTTTAATTTTAATGGATTATCACTACTCATGATAAGAAAAGCCAATTACATGATAAATTAATACTGCACTCTATGCGAATTGTTAAATATTATAGAATATAAATAGAATCCTTTGATGAATAATTATCGAAGATTCAACACAAAATAACAAGGTCTACCATAGGTCCAAAGGATGGCATTTCAACAGAACAAAGATTGATTATTGATGACTATGTAATTCCTATGTCAAGGAATCCGGATGATCTATTCTTTATAACTTTTCAAACGTTTTATGCATTTTCATGAGAAAAATTAAGAGTCTGAATTTAGGCGCATGTGACATCAGCCTGACTTGACGAGACCTAAGCCGTCTTCTACGACTGATGTGCAGAGCGTGCGTGGAAGAAGCAATAATCTTCTGCGGAGAGAATTTATGGCACTGGAAAAGGCTCAACTACAATTTACGTATACGTAAGTAATGTTATTTACGTAAAGCGAACGCGCACTTTAAATTTAATAAACGTTCAAAAATTAACTGTAACTCGTCGGAAGGCAACTTTCATTTAGTTTAAAAGTCAAATTGCAGTCAATAAAGGTGTGGTAAGAATCGCTCATTCCGTAAGAACGCGATGTGTCAAACAATTAAATTATTACAAAACGATTAAAACTGAAATGTCAAAATTAAAATGGAATAAAAATGGTACTGCGAATTAATAGAAAGCACAAATCTTCAATTAAATCAACTTCCATTTGTTAATTTTTTCACTTTTACCACTTTTTAAAATTGCACACATAAAATGTCAAGATAATAACCCTTACGGAATGTGATATCTATTTAGGCTAAAAATATCAAATTTTTGTAAGTAAATCTAAGTCTCGTTCAGAATCGTAAGCTCTTTACTTCAACTGTAGTTGAGTCTAAAGTTTTTCAAATGCGGGATGGATATAACGATATTTGTCCTGGCGTGAGAAAGAAAAGCATTCTGGAAACGCAGGCTGAATTCTTAAAGGTTCAATAGACCAAGTTTTGTAATTATAAGGTTTTTAATGAATCTTTAGGTTTAAAATGCGCTCTATCCGAATTTTTTACCTAAATGAATTGGTCTTTTACGAAACCGAAAATATTCAGTATTCATTTAGTTCAATAGACCGAAACTTACGTTATTTTTTGTAACCATTTTATTCTTATCAGTTTAATATCTTCAATATGTACTGCAATAGACTCTTTTATGTTCTTTCCACATAAACGGATGCTTTAGTATTTAAGAGCCCAAAATCTCAGAAAATTGGAATTAGAGCCCTTGGAAATGACTTTGATAATTTTATTCTTAAAAGGCTTTTATCCAAGATTTTGTGCTTAAAGGTTCAATTTTATATGGAGCTTCCTATGGCTGTCATTTTGTATATAAAGGCAGATCTTGAAGGTCCCAAGTCATTTTGTTCTGAGTGCTTGACGAGTGAAGTCGTAACACGAGTGCTGCTGGTTTTTACTTTTTTCAGTTATTGATAATTCTTTTGTTGCGGTAAGACACATTATTTAAGATTGTTTGAGAGAACATGGGTTAATCTTCCTGTCACATACCTATTATACAGAAAATGGGAAGCAAAGGGAACAGTGAATCACCTTCACCGTATCTATCATCCTCAGTAGAACGGTAATATTTGCAATGATGCTCCTTTCTGTAAAAATGTATATATACTTCTTTTTATTAGAATTTTATCTAAATGTCTTGAGAGTGATTCATCTGATTCATTAGAATTAAAAAACTAAAAACTATTTGCCGAAAGTCATGTGATGATAAAGATTATAGTCCATCTTATGAAAGCCGCTCTGACGAAGAAATGATTGAAAGCATTGACACATTAGATTCTAATGGAATCAGCGTTGCTCAAACTAGGTGTGAGACGAACATCAAAGAATTAGATGTTGCTCACGAGCTTGTACAAAGCATAGACAGTACAGATTCTATTTCAATGTTCCAAGAATCTTCGCAATTGCAGCGCCCACGTTCTGTTGAAAATACAGGCGCACGTCCACGGAAAAGAAAGGCCGATCCTTCTATGTGCTGAAAGAAAATCATACAACGGTTACGCGAGCAAGCAAAGAAATACACAAACGAAATGGGGAAAGAATATCCGGAAAGATCCGTTAAATCATTAATTTGTGTAAATAAATGCCCGTATCTATGCTATTTTTTAGCAGACGTTTGGACGCTGACAGACAAAGAGAAAATGTTCTTTTATGTTAATTTTGTAACATGGCAGCAAGCACGAAGGAAGAGAACCGCAGCAGAAATCTCCAGGAAAAGCAACACGTTCAAATATCATTTGGAGCTAAACAATTAAAAATTACAAGTTTGCATATCCGTCTTCCTATTAACTTTGGATATTAGACAAAAGCGTGTCTAAAATTTTTTTAAAAATAACTATAATATTGCATCAGGTTCAACATTGCCTTCCAAAAAAAGGGAAACGCGTAAAAAATAAAATTGAACCTGAAATAATAAATAAAGTTAAGCAACATATTGAACGCTTTCCTTGTGTGGACTCTCAATATCTTCGCGCAGATACCGCCAGGCAGTATTTAGAATCCGGATTAAATTTAATGAAAATGTACAATTTTTTCAAAAAAGAAATCGAAAATCCTGTCAAATATTGTATATATAGGAAAATATTCAGTACAAATTACAACTTATCGTTTTTCAAACCAAAAAAATGTTTGTGGGATATTGTGAGAAAAACAAAAATATGGATAAAATTTAACGATAAAGAAATAACCATTTATAATAAACATGCGCACTTTATTTAAAAAGCCAAAGTAAGGCGTAATTACGATAGACAAAACGCGATTAGCTCAATAGCAGTTCTTCTTCATGATCTGCGAAATGTTTTCGATTTGCCGCGTGGAAATATCTCCAACTTTTATTATAAAAGGAAGTTTAGTATGTACAACTTGACAGGACTCTGCAACTTAAATAACATGACATATTGCAGCATTTGGTATGAAAGCCAAAGTGGAAGAACCGTAATGATATTGCCAGTGATTTAATAAAGATATTAAAAAATGTTGCATAACTTCTATAATATTATAGTCGGATTCATGTGTTCCGCAGAGCAAAATAGGATTACATCACTGGCACTTTTGAGCTTTCTAAAAGAGCATCCTTCCATTGAAAAAATCAAGCACCGTTATTCTGAAGCAGGTCATTCGCGAATACAAGAGCTGGACTCAGTTCACAGTGCAATCGACCGTCATTTAAAAAATACTTTATTCTTTAGCCCCGTCTCGCTACTTCGACTGATCAAATTATGTATTACGAAAAAGTAAAGCTTAAAATCATGCAACTGAACTCAAATGACTTTTTCAACTATAAGGCTGCAAGTATAGGTATGACTCTTGTCCGATACACTGCTCGAAAGGAAATTATTTATGACAGAAGGGACCTATTCACTATCGAATATACAGAAGATTATGAAGATGAATCTCCTCTACTAAGCGTTCCTATCTTTCCTGCAGTACTTAGAAAGAAAACCCAACTACAGTTACCCAAAATTTCATTAACCAATGTGCCGGGAAATGAAATAAAGATATCGAATCAATGTTGCCATACTTCCCAGAAGAGGACAAACAATTTTACAAGGCTGTACTAAAAATATAAACAACAGTTTTAAACATTCTAGAAAAAGACTGAAACTTGTTATATGATTTGTTTATTATTAATTTTTGTTTTGTAATGTACACTTTATAACTGAATAAACTGTTATTTACCATCAAGTTTAGTTTTCTTATGTCCCAAAAGTCCAATTGAAGCTAATTATAACACCAGACCAGATATTACCAGTCTCTAATATAATTTAGCCTTAATTGTTCAATATCCAAAAAAAGTTCAATATCTCACTAATTTCTCATAGTATTTTGTAGGTACAAAGAACAGGTCCAATATGCTATAACTTTCATAAATTGCCAATATTTTGTGTTTTTAAGAAGAATTAACTGATTTAATTTTTTTTCTTATTTGAAACAGTAAATATTTCGAACTTTGCTAATAAAATGCGTTCTAATGCAATTAAGAAGTAACTTAAAACTAGTTCAAAACTTAAAAATCGTCTCTTGTAAAACTCATTTTTTGTATATTGAACACTTAAGAATTCAGCCAGCGCAGCGATATGAAGTACTGCAGAGTCAAGCCAACATAACTAGAAGATGTATGAACCCTTAGAATCTTTGTTGCTGTGAGCATACAATCTAGAGAGATATCTTTTCTAATGCATCCGTACTATCGTGAAAAGAAATTCACAGATGGTCGCGGACACTAGAGACGTTAGCACAGGATACAGTATTGGATGTAATAATCTCGCATGTTATTCTTAGTTTCTCCATTTTCATAATTAGGAATAATCATACTAAATTCAGATTTTCCATTACAGTATTCACGAAATATTGAAACTCATCTATGCAGTATGCAGTGTGTATCTCACAATTATCAATTCCGCAATACGCAAGCATACTTTTTTGCTCTTCCTTGCTCAACAGCTTCATAAAAAATAAATCGAAGTCTCTGACTTTACACCAAACCATATCAGGCTATTGTTTATTCATGTCATACGTCCATGTTAGTGCCGCTTTTAACACCTCTCAGAAAATTTACTTTTTTGGCCATACCGGAATCTTTGATGAAATGCGACATGCGCCACTTCCCAGAATTTTAAGACCCCGCTGAAATGGACAAGTCCAGACGAGTATTTTAGCATAATATATGCAAAGTGAATCGTTGAACGACGAACGGAGAAAATAAAGAAAAAAACTTGTTGAAACGTTTAAAGATCACACGCATGTGAATCGCATAAGAATGCTATCGACAGATCGGCAGACAACATTTTGCCTAATCGAGACAACGAGTATAGACGATATGTGGTCTCGTTAGTTCGAAAAGAAGATCTTAATCAAATTCTTTGGTTATGCGATGTCTCTTATGAATGTTAACTTGCAAAGACCGTTGGTAGTTTTTCTCATGTTCTATACATGATTGAAGGAACATTCTTTCTAGTAAATATAAAATAGAAATCAGGACATTTTCCAAGTATTTTTAAATATAATTTAAACATTTTTTATTGCTTACATAAAGCACCTAATAAAGATTACTGCATACTCGTATTTACAATAATGTCATACAAAATAGCCTCGATTCTATTTTCGGCAGCGTTGGTAGTGTGTTATAAAGTCTTAATTGAAAATCCTTAATACTTATCATGCCTGTTACGAAGTTCTGAAGTAATACTTGGAACCAGCCCGAAGAATACACTGGAGGAGCTTCTGACGTACGAGAAACACGCAATTTTCGCCCTGGCATGGGTACTATCTCAGGTCTTAACGAACCTTGGAACTAGTTGAAACTGGGACGAGCGCAAAGGTTTTTCTCTGGATTTGGAGTATGTTCATTATTATTTGTTTAACTGAAATATTCGTAATGGAGTTTTCCAAAATCATTAGTAGCAGTCCTGCTCTATTGACAATCTGATCATGTATTACCAAGATATTCGGACCGTTAGTTCGTGATAATTTGAATCTTCACTACGGATGATTTATGGGAACATTCCAACATAACATCATGGACAAATTTACAACTATTTGTAACTTAAAGGAATTCTCCAGCCACCTTTTTATCAACCTTAAAGATATCGGTGGGCAGGTTGACTGTATTTTTACTGACTCTATTAAGGTATTTGACAAAATCAGTCATCAAATTATCATTCGTAAGTCTACAAATCCTGTATTTACCTTCCTTTTTATACCCTAGATGAAATCATGAGGTACATATAATAAGTTTGTCGAATCTTTTTGTGAAGTGTTCTTTTTCCGAATGTAACAGTAGATAATTCTAATGCTCCTTAGGGTAGTCATTTCAGCTCTTTACTTTTTGTTATTTACGAATTTACTAGGATAGGATACAAGTGATGCCAAATTATGTCGTATGATTTCGGAAGAAAAGATTGTCCTGTTTTAAATACTGACTTAATTCTTTGCCATACTTAGAGTTAACAATTATACTATTAAAGTTAACTATTTACCCTAGATTTATACTAAGTGCACTAACATTTCTTGTTTTTGAAAGAAGCTCTCCTTATCCAAAGATTACACAGTAGTTGGAGATTTTTTTATTCGACTCGAGAAAACTATCTTATTAACTAACACTCAAATGGCATTTAAAGCACCTACTATTGTTTATTTACACAAATTGGCACAATTGAAGAGGATAAGATAAGAGAACTCAGCATCGAGATGGTCACTAGCAAGCCAACTGGAATACCTAGGATACGTCGACGAAATCGCAGTAATAGCACAAACAAGAAATACCCAGTTATCGACGGTAGTGTGGTGATGTATGGAAGAGGTCATAGCAAACCTCAATAACTCACTGATCCCGGCTAAATATATTATGGGTATGAACCAACAATTTTTTTCCATCTAGGCAAAAATTCATATCTTTCTTAGAATTGAAATCTATCATATTTCTTCAGAATTCGTGTGTATTATTTATTGGTGGCTGACGAGGATTCGAATAAGTTGTGTCCACTGACTTATAACAATGGACTGTGCTATTTCATGTGGCACAAAAAATATTGTGTTTCTGTATATCACCGTTAGAGCACCCTTTAAAACGATTACATAAAAGACATGTAAAACTCAACCAATCAGATGAAATTTCACACCCGTAAATCGAATTTAATTAAAAAAAAATATTTTCTTGTGCCCAAGTGATATTCGCTTATAAGGAATTAAACTCATTCCGACTTTCATTTTCAAAAGTTATTCTTAACTGAATCCTGCTTATGGGCAAGAGAAACGGAGCATGGCAAATACTATTTCTACCTTATTCCTTCTGCGGTGATTGCATCTGTAGCCAACATGAAAACATCAAATGGCCTAAGAAAACGTTCCAGAATGTTATATTTTGTGTTGGTAGCTCCAACTCTGTCATAGGGCGAAAGAGAGAACTATAAAACTTGTCCCATGCTTTCCTATAGGAAAATGACAATATGCTTAGTCCATTGTTATAAGACAGTGGTTGTGTCTGAGCAATCTCGGCTTCATGGAAGTTGTATGATTTAGTTGCTTGGGCTTGTTAGCTAAAAATTTTTATGAGCGTAGGTCTAGGTACATCAGCGTGGATTTTTGTCTCAGGCCTTTATAAATTGTATTCAGGGAGGACGATTAACTTCTGACGTGCTAGGTATGGAGATTCATCTACAAGGGAATAATCCTTGTTTAGTTCATACCGTGGACCGAAATTCAGCCCCTACTAAGAACTGTCACCTTGTTAAATTATTTATATTACCAGTATTTTAGTCACTATTATTGTTATTATACGGAGGTTTTATGTACGCAACTTGTCATCGCTATCTTCTTCTAAATGCGAAATTATGTCATTTACCGTAAATCTCCACAAACAAAAAATTAAGTAATCGAGTAAAATCCATTATCCACCTTTACAGATTTTACAAAGGTATATTGTTCCAATAATGGAACGGTAAAAAAATAGGTAAAACCAAGACCTTTGTTTTCAATATATTATAACACAGAATTGTAATTCTAAGTACGATAGATAAAATAAAAGAAGACGGTATCATATCAGAAAAAACAAGGTACTTTCATTGTGCGACGAGTCATTTTTTTATCAAAAATTTCGACAAACAAGACTTCTTAAAGTGAACATGTGCTACGAATGTCAAATAATGAAAGTCGAAACTGACACCCAATAACTGCGGTGTGAAGAATTGAAAAACAAATATTGATTTCGTTCGCGTAAAAACAATAAAAAAATAAAATGTAACCGATCCAAGAATGGAACTCTGGAAATAAATGGTTTAGTAGTATCATTACTACAAAAGGAGGATAGACGAAAGCAAAAGGGGAAAAAAAACCACTAATGGCCTTCCGAAGACCTTTGGAAGTTGGAAAGTCCCCACGCAGTTCTACTACAGTGAAACGAAACATTGCTTCCCGAGAAAACATGAATAGAATTCAAATTTTCCTGAACAAATGCATTCAATGATATGAATTACAAACACAGAGTTTTGGTTAATTTACTTACCATGAGCCAATAGCAACCAACAAAAAGTGAAGAAAATAGAAAAGATTAAACCACCCATCTATAAATCACAAAATTAATTACCCGACCGGCATTAAAGTAGTACCCACAAGGTGATAGAAAAGTTGGAATGGGAACGGCGCAAACAACATCAAGGAAAAGAATAAATAAAGAAATAAACGAACGTGCTAAACCTTGAGGGATATAAAAAAAATCTTACTTACAAAAGAATCATATGGATAGACCCTATACTACTGTGGCGACTCGTTCCAATTACGTTTACTCGCTCCTCCAATTCTTCTGGCACTACTACACAAACTAAATTATTTCGTCTAAAAAATTATTTCGTTAAACACTTGTTAAGTCAGTTGACTATATTATTATACAAATAGAGCAGGAATTTGGTTTATTGTAAAAAGAAAGATTAAAAAACAAAAATAGAACAGGAAATTTTGTTTATTGTTAAAAGTTTCTAAAAAAAGGAAATGAGAATGTTTGTGATATTGAAGTATTTTTAAAGTGAACTAGAATTTGTTTATCAACCAAGAAATAACGTTAATTTGTTAACGACATTTAAAAGTGAGATTATTTGGGGGTTACATAAGGACCCCATATTGAGTTTAAGTAACAATTTTAGTTTTAATATAGCTTACATTACGTAGTCTATACTATTTCATAAATCTTGTAATAAAGCTATATAGTCAAGCTTACATTACGTAGTCTATACTATTTCATAAATCTTGTAATAAAGCTATATAGTCAAGCCAGCAATAATATGACCATAAAAAACCTCTTATAAAACTAAAAGGGCCCACGCTACAATAAGCTGTGAGGGCCTATTTTTAAAACTATATAAAACCTAATTGTTCTTATCTGGATTACTCTTTGCGATGATTTGCAGTCTTCTATAAAATCATTCATAAAACTAGAAGCGTAATTTAAGCTCATCAACCTGTCCGCATATCGTGTTATGGATTTATGGTGAGCGATTGGCTTGGACGTGAAGTCCAGACTGCTAGCATGAGCTGACAGATCACCCGGCAGACAGCGTTGACATGTAGGGCGGCACGCTAGCTCGCCTCGGCTATTGGCGGGGAGTGTGGGGAGGTTCCACGAAAACCTGCCGCTGCTACCTGACATATACAAAAGAATTCGTGCCTAACTAAAGCCGTCGCACACATCCAGTCCAGAAGGGACCCTTACACTACTTACCAATACTTACGTGAACTCGCAGTTGACGTACTTTCAGCTGATTTGCCCCATCCACCCATACCACAATGAGAGCAGCAATTTAATTTCAGTGTCCCTGTACTGCCCTGAAACGAGAGCAGAGGAGCGGACCTTGTCAACCTCTACATCGAGAGGGCTCCAGGAGAGTGGAAGAAGTTATAATTCAGAATTTAATTACTACATTAACCTTTTATGAAACATGAGGAACACGCTCGACACGCGAAATCGCACAACGTGCGCTACTACAATTAAACATACAAACTAATACAATGTATACAATTAAAACGATTATTATACATGACAATCTGTCTCAGTTATCCCAATATTTCTGTAAACTATATTATACATGTGTAAGTTCAACTATATCAGGAATAATAGTATGCCCAAGGAGATATCAATATACGAGTAATATAAATTTTGAAAAGCAAGAATTTTTTTGTTTTTTTTTTCTTCACTCACCTTATTTCCGTTTCTCGAGAAGGCCTTTTGGAACTGAATGTAGGTTCACTGTAATTAAACATTTAGCTAAGATCTCCCCTGGGGATACTTTACATGGGCAGTGACATGAAATTCCATCAAATATTCGTACCTATAGTGGTCATGAGAACTAGTGTTGTAGTATATAATTATTTTCTGTTAAAATAGACTACAGCCGACGGCCCATTACAGGACTTCCGCAAATGAGATTTTGCATCTACAAACGCTGCTGCGTATTTCACAGGCAAATTGCCTAGGCTCAAACGAATAATTTTTACTAGAGGCCACTCAAGTATTCCTCTAAATCAATTTCAATTTTCGATTTCGTACTAGATTTAAGTATAATATATATATATATATATATATAATATAATATATATAATATAATAAATCCATTGTGGTCACGAACATGCTATTTGGCATAACAATTATGTAAGGTGCAAAAAACTATTCTTAAATCTCTCAATTAATTCAATGATGCACTAAAATTTTCGGAGTTAACATAAGCTTAATACGTCTACAACTGTGTACTTGATGTCGGGAATTTAACATTCATCCTGAATACAAAGCATGTTCTGTAAACTAATGAAGGCTGACTTTCAAATAACTATTTTGAAAATTAATTAATAAAATTTGTTTTTGATGAAATTTAGCGTGCTTTTTCTCATGTTTAAGTTTTTCAATTAGTTTTTCACCTATTTAATTATTTCATTGATTGTAACTAATTTCAGTCTCCGATTGTTATTTTTCTTCTATACTTAATTTTATAATCCACAGAAATTTCTACATTGATGTACATACCAAACACAATCTGCAATACAGTTGTCTGAGAGTTAATTTGTAATCACAACATTTTTATATTTTAGAACTTAGCCGACATGCTACTTGCCCCATGTAATACCAGGTAACCGGTAGTTAAATCCATCAGTAAATTCCTCGCAGCTATAAATTTCTCAGCAGTATGAGACTGCAATTTTCTTTACGAATCTGTGTAACAAGCACTTCAGCCCGAAATGTCGGAATGTTATTTGCTGGACGAGAATGTGGTGGATTAATTGAAGAGCAAATTACTGTAGGTTTAGGCCAAGGTAGACTCTTCTCTGTTGTTAGAATTTGCTTTAAGAGACTTCCACATGCGTTTCTTGTTGACTTGCGACAAATTTGTCTAAACACAGCGGCACCTGCCTGCTATAGCACCCCAAATAAAAAAAAGTCCCAAATCAGCCGCTTTTGCTGATTGAGCAGAAATCGCTGTTTTTCCTACAGTTAAAGAATACATCGCTCTGAATTATTTTGTTTTTTTTCCGAACGACTCACTTGATTTGTGGGATATTCCGATCTCCTGGACACCTGGAGATTTCTGCCGCTACCGTTTTGGTTGCCGTATAACCAAACTGTCGTATAACTTCGCGGATGCACTCGTCGGATCTATACACGCTGGATGATTCCCGATTTACTTGGTTGTCGCGTTAAAGAAAAGTCAGCCTCAGCTAACGTTCTTGATTTTTCTTTTCACAATGACAATCAAAGTCCCAGGAAAGTAATAAAACAGTGTGATCTTAGGATGGCCGCGATTAAAACAATTCATTCTATTGAAATTTCCATTTGGTTTTAAGTAAAACCATTCTGAGTTCTCCTAGACTGATATAATGCCATTTGCTATTAAATAAAACGATTTAGTTTTGTATAAACGCATATAAAACTTAGCGTTCTTATGACACTTGTATGTTTGTATATGTATTTGCAATCGAACATAAATCTTGCTTTTGACCTTTACTATTTACAAGGCTTATAGTACCTACCTATATGCATTGTTCGTACGAAACATTTTTTACTAATTTGAATTCATACATTTCGGAGAATTTTTAAATTTTTAATTTATGAAAGCAAAATAAATTTGTTTGACTTTAATTTAGTTGCTAATAAAACAGTTCGCTCTTTTTCAAATATACTTGATCGCAGTTAAAACCATTCTAGGTCTATTGAGTCTCAAATAATGTTACTTGCTCTTGCATAAATCTATTCAGTTTTATATGTATACGCGATGAAACTTATTTCGACTTGTCGATTTCTTCTTCACGTCTAACCATTTATAATCTAATTTATAATCTATCATCCCAAAGTTGTCTCATATCTTTAAAGCAAGATCATCACTTAACCATTTCCGTTTTTTTTAATGGAGCATTAATTTCTAATTCACCGTCACGAAGCATTTATATTTGCAGTAAGTTAAGCTGTTGCCAAAGAAGCATAGAAATATCTTGGATTTCTTAAAATGTGTAAGAAATATTTCGCCCCGTCAAATCTAGCGCTACTAATCTTATACCAGACCTAGAATGAAATACAATATTCTTGCATGTCACATGAGAACACACTTGGAAAGACGTACTGGGTTTATATGGCATTTGACTAAGTCTCCTAATCATAAAATGATTTTGTGAAAGAATTTTGAAATGCATTCTTAAAACCTCTGTGTATAATAGTTTTATGATAGATTTCTACATAGCCCAGTAGCTCTCTAGACAAAATTGTCCCTTAAATTTGACTTAAAGTTGCCGTCCGTGCTTCCTAATATATCCTTCATGAGTCTTATTTTTAAGTTTTATCAAAGCTTAATAAAATAGTCTTGGCGCATGCTATAAAACCTTTATAAAATCAAGTTGTATTTAATTCCTATTTTGGTGCTTAATGGTTTTATCCTAGTTGAATTGATGACAGCCATAAAATGGACTTAAATGCTAAATAATTTTAGTACTACTCTCCAGGAGGTTTTTAAAACATCACACAACAATTTTATTTCGTTTGCACTTTTCCGTCCTCGACCAATTCCAAAACCAATTCAGCCTATATCGAACAACGCCGAGTTGTTTCGTTTTTATTCGGATTTTTCGTAGACCAAAAATTTTGAACGCACGAGTTAATTCCGCCGAAGCTTAGGACAAACTTCTGGCACTTTCAATTTTTAATTATTAAGTCTCGTTGGGCAGGATAGGAAATAGCTTAATTAGCATTCCTATCCTGAGAAAATTATTTTCGCTGCACATTTTTGAATATGTCCAGAATTATAGCTACGGACAATAACCATCCGTCTTACCTTTGGTGCATACAATTTGCGCCATGTACGCACCTCGCGATAAGCGCTGATAAAATATTTTTCGGTGAAGACTTGGTCGTTTCAATCTTCACCGAGTAAAATTTATGTGCCCGATACGTATGTAAGTATTAAAAACTGTTATTTTTCGCAAGTCGTTTTGCGGGAAATATTTTTATTATTTTCACCTAAGGAATTTGAAGATATTTCTGATAGCAAGTTGTTCGTCGTTTATGAAGATAAGTCAATAATATTTTAAGTATGATTAGCTTATACATATGTATGAATGACAATAATGATAAGTATGAATTATAATTATCATTTTTAGCCCTTTGTAGGTATATAACATTTGTTTGCTAACACCAAACTTCAACGATAATTCATAGGAGAGATGGGTCAAGCACAGTATAGACCACGGGTTCCCAAACTATGGGTCGCGACCCCGAGTTAGGTCGCCAACTAACACAGTTAACTAAAAAATATATTGACAATAAAGCAATAGCACACATGTAAAGAACTGATTTGAATAAAATCAAAATTTCACCATTGTTTTCTATTTTTGTAGTGGACTTGAAACTACTACAAAAAGTGAAGATATTATGCAGAAGATAAATACGTTTTTGAGACCGGAGGATTAAAGTGAAAAAACGTCCGTAGGGTTTGTACGAATGGTGCACCACCTATACTTGGCTCAAAATCGAGCTACCAGAAAAAAGTAAAAGAACTTGCTTCCCAAACAAGGGAAATCCAGTGCATGATTCACCGGTATGCCTGTGCCAATAAGACTCTTCCAAATTCTCTGCAAGAGGTACTTGATTCGCTGATAAAAATCGTAAATTACATCAAATCTGGAGCTCTTAACATCTATCTGTTTAAAGACCCTTGCAAAGACATGGACTCTGATCACGGGGTTATTCTTTTCTACGTTGGTTGTCGAAAGGAAATGTTGTGAATCGTGTCTTTGAAGTGAAAGATGAAATCAAGTCGTTCCTGAAAGTGCAAGGGAAACATGTCCTTTTTGTATATTTTAACGACAAAGCTTGATTGAAAAGAGTAGCATTCCTAGCAGATGTATTAGAACAGCAAAATAGACTTAACCTGAAACTTCAGGGAAAGCAAATGAATATTATCGCATTCTACGATAATCTCCAGGCCTTTTTATCCAAACTCCAAAACTGGCGAAAAAAATAAATCTTGAAAACATTGCCATATTTGAGAAACTCTGCACTATGGTAGATGAATCTGAAGGTGAAATAAATGAAAATTTTGAATGAGGAGATTACTGGGCATCTCGAATTCGTTGAAAACGACCTTCAGCGTTACTCCCCTGTGCTGAAAGAAGACGAAACTGCATTGACACAAAATCCATTCTCTGCTTCCCTTGATGTAACCAGCATTCCAGATGAATTACAAAATGAATTCTTGGATTTGCGGAATGCTTGGAATAATTCTTCGGCACGCAACTTGTTTAATGAAAACTTGCTCACACAATTCTGGGGTGGTATGTATCATTTATACAAAAATGTGACGATGCTTGCTTTTCTACTTTTAGTTCCATTTTTGTCTACTTATCTCTGCGAGAGTGGATTTTCAACTCTTCTTAGTTTAAAAACAAAATAAGTAAATAAATTAAAAAATGTTGAAAATGACAAAAACTTATCAGCCAATTTTGAGGATGATTAATAATACGCTATTCAACCACCGCATTCAATTAATTATTAAACATAATTTAAAATAAAATTATACTAAAAAAACTATTTTCGTTGTAGTTTTTCAATTACCCAACTAAAAATTCATTTATAACAAGTAAAAAAGCTAGAATTGGTGTAAGACCAAGTCTTATGATACCCTATGGTATGGTCACCGATCTATGCAAGATTGATTTTTGAAGTTGTTTTTCGCATATATTTCTAGAACGGTTTGTCGGTCAGAAAAAATGATTATAACCATTTTATAGGATTTTGTATTCTGAAGAAGTTTTTAGTACAATAAAAATGTCATGGACTGATCGTTTTCACAGTATACGTAAAAACTTAAATTTTTATACGGCAACACCAAGAAGGAGTTGCCCGATTTAGTCCATTTTTGAAACTTTATTTTCTAGTATAATGTAAACATCATGTACCAAATTTCAACTCTCTACGTCGACGTGTTCTCAGGCAGTGTCCAAATATATAGTGGAAAACGAAATTTTTGTATGGCAACCTCACGGAGAAGTCGCCCGATTTGTCTCATTTTCGAACTTAATTTTCAGCTCTCTAAGTATAGGCGTTCTCGAGTTATCGTGTGCACAGACGGACGGCCAGACGGGCGGACATGCAAAAATCAAAATAACTTTTAATATTATGCGTGGGTGTCCAATCCATTTTGCTCTACCATCAAAGGGAATAACAAACTTAGTACCCTTTAGATTTCATCTAGGGTATAAAAAAAAACGTTGGGAACCTATGTTATAGACCTTTGATTCTGGGCGACCGCATAGCGCATTTGTGAGATCAAAGTTACCTCGCGGAATTTGGCGAGCCAATTTAATACTATCTGCTGCGTAGCAACACTAAAGTCAAATACAATATTAATGTTCCACGCGGTCTGCGATGACGTATTCCACGTAAGAGCTCATCCTTTATAATAGTGCGAATTTCCGACCGTCAATTTTTAACAAAATTAATTTAATTTTTAAAAAAGTTGTTAATATATTTTAGAACTTACAACGATTTCTTTAAATTGGTAAGATATGTAGTTAAAAAAAAATGGCACATTTTCTTAAAAATGTCATCCTTGCCAACCCCATAGATTCGTCCTAGTGCCTTCTCAGATTATTGCGCTACTTGGGGCACTGCTTCATGCGAATAATTGCAATCATAGATAATTAACCAGTATATATAGACACCGTAGAATAATCAGCATACCTTTCCACGTATGCAGCCAACGACGATTGCAAAATTTTACAAAAATCATTTCAACCCGTGTTAAACCTGTAACCGAATTACAAACTACCGCACCGGATGAATCTGTGAATCAGAAAATAAAAAAAAAAAAATTAAACACCAAACCAACCTTAGCTAATCTCGTTTTCATGAAGGGCCTTAAAATTATCTTACCTACTGCGAAAATTTTCCTCCTGCAGCTTACTGTGAATTTGATTTATGAATAAATTTTATACGTAAGAAAACGTAATAAAAACGGCTGCGCCATAGATAAAAATTTCGAATAATATGAGGGGCACGATAGCATTTCAAACACTGTGGGTGCACTGCTCTCAACTGCTTCATTAACTAATAAGAAGAGTTTCTGAATGTTGCAGCAACCTATTCATTCAACTGCCAGCCCAAACTCACTCACACTGATGAGAGATGAAAAGAGAAAACATTTATTCGAAGCAATAAGTAGCTATGTATAATGAAAATAAAACTTAAGCAACATGAAATTAGAGCCGTTATTGCTATCAGCATGTATCGAATTGATAAGATTATATTCATTTGTATAATGCAGCTAGAGCCACAGCCGACTTTTATATTCATGTATTTAAAAAAAACACCAATATGTACCTAAGCATTTACCTTTGCCTATACTCCTTATACTCCATTCCATCCACACAACCCAAAACTTAGTAACTGGTTTTTCTATGGTTTACTTTCTGCTCTCCTCGCCCCGGGTATAATAAAGCGCGTGTAGTCGCGAAATGATACTCTTCGTTAGAAGTCAGCTCATAAAAGTTTCACTACAAAGAATCTGAAATAAAATGGAAACAAAACCAAACCAAAAGATCAAGCAACAGCCACACAATTTAAGTACGCATGTTGCAAAGGAGCTGCGTTTAATACATACTGATGTGTCACTGGTAGATTTTAGAATGGCTTCTTGTTGGCAATGGTAGTATTGTCGGGATATTTGAATGACACAGTTGGGTATGGGAATATGTTGTTCTCATTTCTCGGAACCGGAAGGCAAACGTAAATCTTTCGCACTACTCAAAATATCCAATCGCGTTTGCACTTAATATAAAAATAGAAACAGCGTTTAATGTCTCTGCACTGCAGTTTCCCATAAATAAAACAGAAATTTCTGACGGCCAATCAATATATGCGATAATTAGCCACTGGTAGTTCTTGGCATGTGCTAGTGAGATCAGATGGATGAACATCTGAGAATACCTAAACAATTGAAAATAGCATGATCTACGATTGATTAAAGTACGATTCCCGGAAGGCAAACAATTTTGACACTGTAGCGCCACAACAAAGTCCAAATCGCAGCTATTTGAGTAGCGGTTTTGAAACAATTTTTGATTATAGTCGTTTTCGGCTCATGCGTTCTTGAAAGGATTTATCGCCTCACGAGCCTCGGCACGGCCTTGCTTTGATTCTCGATTTGTCTGTGCATTTAGCAGCTTCTATTTTTCGTTGGGTCTCTTGTTGCTTTCGATGGACTTTGTGTCAAAATGTATACCTACTCAATACCAGGAGCAATTCTCTTCAATGATGCTACAATTTAGCCTGGAATTTATAGCACGGGTAACTATTTATTCGTAATGTCGCCTTTGATAAGATTTTCGGTCCTGTGGCCGCAAAACAAGGCTTTCTATTTTATATGTGTGATTTTGCTGGAGTAAGTCGTTCGTAGTGGTTGTGTGCTATAATTTACCGCCGATCTTTAAAGCAAAATAACAAAAAAATGAAAAATATATTTTTGCTTTGCATAGAAGTTTCAATTGATGCTTGATGATTTTATTATACAGGGATAGTGGTGATAGTACTCACCTAGAACAACCAAAAATGGCAGGGGGGGGGGGGCAATATGAACCGTTTAGGAGTTACAGGTTGATTAAGGAAAAAGCTAGTTTTTCACAAAACAATCTGTACATTAAAAACTACATGCCGTATGGTCAGAGTTAAGAGCTCGTTGTATGCAGAACTTCAGAACATAATGGCCTTTCCAACGATTGCTCAACCCGTACCACTTTTCCCTCAAGAATTATGGTTGTCTAAACTAAAAATTTGTGATTTTCTTACCTTTTTTTTTAATTTAACCTCTATTATTTTTGCAAAAAAGCAAACATAACTTTTTTTATAAAAACCGTAAACTGTAGGCTCTGCTCTTTAATTTGAACTCTTTCACCCAATCTGGTCACTGTAGCCGTTAAACAGTTATTAACTCATAACGTATTCAGGTCACACCGCAATTAAACGATGTTTTTTTTACATGACATGCAAGGGAACAAATTATCGCTAAGAATTGGTTTGAAAATAGGATTGAGAACAGGTTAAGAGCTAATAACTCTTAAAAGGCTACAGATAGGACATAAGGTTATATTAAAGAAAAGGGACTACAGTTTACAGTTTTTATAAAAAAAAAAGACAATTTTCCAAAAATAATAAAGGTTAAATATAAAAAAAAAGGTAAAAAAAATCTCAAATTTTTATTTTAGACAACCATCATACTTTGCGTGGAGACGGGTACGGGGATGCTTGAGGAGTCGTTGAAAAGACCATGAAGTTCTGCATACAACTAGCCCTGTAGTTTTTAAGATTAGATTTTTTCTTAATCACCCTGTAACTCGTAAATAGTTGATATTGCCCCCACCCCCCCTGCCATACAATTTTTGGTTCATCTAGGTGAGTACTATTACCTCCTGCTCTGTTAACCTCCTGCGGGGAAACACCCTGTATGTATGTATGTACACAGAAATATGCTAGCAGTGCTGTAAAATATGGTGGTTGGTGCAACAGTTTACTTTATGGCCTTGTTATTCATTCGTCGTGAAAGTTAGATGGCTGGAAAAATGTGGAAAGTGCGAGGTGGTGGAGAAGGAGCTTTTTATCAGAGAAAGTATTAAATATAATGTATTTCAGTTGATGGAAGTGGTTGGTCAATTAATTGGCATATTCCATATATTAATTATTGATTCTATAAAAATAGCATTTATGGGTTTCAGAATCCTTTATTAAATATGTATTTGAACTGTACAAAGTGATGCCTACTTATGTAAATAATTTAACGAATATACAGAAAACTAATAATACAGAACGACATCAATTCTCACAGCTACATAATAGAGACTGTGTGAGGTTTAGTAGTTACGCATAAAGCATATGTATCTAATAAAGGTCAAGAGTGTTGTTCACATGAATGTAAAAGATTAAATTTTAAGAAAAAATATTCATTTTGCATTATTCATAGAAAGTAAATCTTAAATTTTATTAAAGGAATTGAATATCGCAGACTGCTTTACGATTCCTCGGTTTCTTTTCAGACAGGCAGTTTGTAATAAACAAGGACCTATGATTTCATATTTTCATGATTTTCTAATTAAAAATGGAGAGCAAATAAAAAGTGGCCAAGTGCGAGTCGGGTCCGCACACGAACCGTTCCGTACCATCGTACTAAATTGAACACTATGTACTTTTTATTTATTTCATCAAATGAGAGTAGGCGTCATTTGAAAAAATAATGATTTCCGAGGAAGGTCGTAAAGGACTAGGGAATAGATGGAGGCAGGGAAACTAGGTACGAGAGAAAGATAAGTTGAGGTGGGAGAGAAAGACAAGGTGAAAATTGCAAAAAAAAAAAGTTAGGTGTAAGAGGAATAGGAGGTAGGTAGAAAATCTGAGAAGGTATCTTGTATGAGGCCCACCTTTTATTGTTAATTTTTTTATTTTTATTATATGTGGTAATAGCAGAAATAGAAATACACACACTGTGAAAATTTTAATTGTCTAACTATTACGGTTCAAGAGATACAGCCCGGTGACAGACAGACAGACGGACGGACATCGGAGGCTTAGTAATAAGGTTCCCGTTTTTATCTCTTGGTACGGAACCATAAAAATACTTGGACTTTTATAGGAGTATAGAATATAGTGTTTCGCTTCTAGTAATCGAGTCATATTCCTCTCCTGTAACTAAACCTTCACGCAAACAAATTAACCTGCCCTATTCGACACGAGTCTTTCCTTCTGCTTAGAAACTTATTCATGTTCAGCCAATACCCCGCGAGGAAAAGGTGAGTGATCCCTCAAAATGATGTAGATCAATTTCACTTATATACTTCTATTCTGCCTAAGTTTTCGATAAAAAAATACCCAATTGAAGAAATATCTAGAGGCTAACCAAATTATTAGCGGTTGCAAGATCATCGCATTATAATTTCGAAAGGCTTATATTTTATCGTTTTATACTCAATGCCGGTGTACTGCAAGTGTTCTTTCTGACAAATTTGTACTTAGACAGATCGTAACTTGGGCTAATGATTCTTGATATTACAGGTCTCATGGGTATGTTTATTCATAAATTCATTTATTCATAAATACATATGCAACATTTTGCAGAAAACGATCTCCGACATTAGACGCAATATAAAAAATAGAGATGACATAATGGAGTTTATTGACAATATATCACTTAAGCCAAGTAATATTCTTATCTCACTAGATGTAGAATCATTGTACACAAATGTCGACATAGAACCAGCGCTAAAAACCATCGAAATAAAATGGTCAACTATAGAAACCTTGACACCAATATACAAAGATCTGTTCAAAGAATTAGTCATCTTCTGTGCAATGGATACTTCTCATATAATAAAAAATTCTACAAACAAAAGTACGGTCTAGTGATGGGTAACCCACTCTCAGTCATCTTGGCGGAAATGGCGTTAGATCATATAATTGATGAAGACTTAAAGAAATCCAAAATAGTACCAACATTTCTAAGAAAAGATGTGCGCTATACCTGACTTGGAAGCTAATTTTGCCAATAGCTTCAATAATATACACCATCGATTTTACAATAGAAAAAGAAATTGATAATGGCATCCCGTTCTTTCACATGCGATTTCATAGAACAAGAAATCAGAACATTAATAGAGACTGATATTGCAAACCCTGAAGCTCTAATAGGATTTTAAATTATAACTCAAACCACCCGCATAACACTAAAATAAATACAGCCCAAACCCTTGCAAAAAAAATGTTTAAAATCAGTCACAACAAATTTTAACAAAAAAACACCACAATCGTTACAGATATATTAATAAAAAATTGCAATCCATTGCATGTAATCCACAAAATAATAAAAAGAGCAGTAAGGAACAACCACTTCAAGAATTTGACACACACCCCGAACAACGCAATAAGACTGGATAATACTAATGCTATTTACACATCAGTCCCGCTCATATATCCTTTATCCCTAAAAATCGTGAAAATTATTAAAAGCGAGAATAAACATATAAAAAATAGCATTCAAGTCAATAACTAAACTAAACAACAATTACACAAAAACCAAGAATCCGATACCCACACAATAAAAAAAACAGTATTGTATACAAGGTGAAATGCGAGAACTGCAACACTGCATACATTGGACAAACATCAAAAAAGTTTAAAACTAGATTATAACAACATAAAGCATATGTTAATAAACAGGAACCACGATCAGCAGCAGCATCCCACGCAGTAGATACAAAACATTTATTTTCCTTCGACAATACAAAAATAATCGACATGGAAAATAATAGAAAAAAACGTGAACTTAAATAGGCATGCCTCATATATGTACATTAACAAAAACAAAGTTATAAACTTTAGGCAGGAAATAGAACTAATAAATAAAGATAACAAATACATACTGAACAAACTAAAACCGTAGTATTAGTCATATAATTTCAACATTTTCTAGTCAACAATCGCTCAGTTACATAACGTCCTCCGTAGATAGTTAATTGTCTTTTTTGTTCTAAGTCTATTTTAATTTATTAATAATGTATTATTCTTTTATTGTAATTTGTTTTCCATGTATTCCAGGTATTTAAAATATTTATATTTAGAATTTTTAAAAAAAAAACTTGGTAAATAATATTATATGTATAGAGCTCCTGAAGAAGGGCCGCAGTTGAACCCGAAACGTCGAGCAATGAAATAGCAAATTAAATACTTTTCAACAAAATTCCTCAAAAGAACGTTCCAAAAAATCCGCCATTTAAGTAGCCCGATCAAAAACATAAGGCCAGCTGGAAACCTATCAGAATTCATCAGAATTTTGAAAGCATATGAGACAAGAATTTTCATTAAGAATTTTTATCTTTGTGTGATATTTTTTATTCTTGTTTAAGTCATCTTGAATTAATTTAAGCAAGGTTTAGTTCTATACCCTACTCTATTTGTAATTTTTATTAATTATCTGCTAGCTCACGCTTTCAATTCTATTCGTGCACTTCTTTACTGTGCATTTTTATACCCTAGACGAAAACCAGTTTAATTATGTATTTGTAATTCATAGAAATAATTATAGTGCAAACAAATTAATTTGATGAACCATTTTGATTTTTTTTTTGATCGTCGGTCTAAAAAACATGAAAAAATTCCAATCTTGTTCGCCTCTGCCTTAGCTTAACCTTAATTCAACTTTTCCGTTAATTTGTCTGTTCGTCCATCAATTTATCTATTCATCCGTCTGGTACGATAATTTAAGAACCCGTTGATCTAGCGAACTATATTTTTTTTACTTTATTGTTTTAAATGATCCACGAAACTCATTTATCCGTAAATACCTTAGACCGCTGACTAGTTCGTGGATAAGCTTTTACCTGCATTAAGCAAGTGAAAATTAATGTAGTAGGCTAAAAGATGAAGTTTAATTAATCAAAATAATAATAATAGAATGCTGTTGCAAACAAGTAGCGCAAGTATCAACATGCCACCTCATCTTTTAGACTGCATTTAGGAGGCCATTTTCATTGTAGATCATAAAATGAGAGATTTTATAACCACAATGCATTTGAGAGAAACCCCTACAACACTATCAGACCTCATGCAGAGTACAGACATGTAGCTTGCAAGCAATGTGGAATTCTTCCCAGTTTTATTCGGTATGCCCTAATCGGTTCTATTTATTGATACATTAAAAATCCAATTTTAAGTATATCTGGGAATAATTTTACTCACTTTTAGTAATTTTTATTTTTTAATTCATATTGAAATTTAATAGAATCAATTCCGCACATCATCATATGCTTAAGATGAAATTAATCCTCAAAATCAATTAACAGTACCTGCAAAAGTTAAAACGGCGCTAACATTCAACAAGATTTCGCTCCAATGAGTTATCTATGTAAAAGTAAACAGTGCGTAGCTCTCAATTAATCTCAAGCGATTGCAAATCAGATTCATTTGAGTCTCCCTCGAGGCTTAATTGAAGATGAAAAGGCTTCGTTAGTGTGCACTATAAAGCCGTACTTTAAGTGGGAGAGTGTCGACTATTAGTAGTGAAGTATGTGACACATAATGCAATAAATGTATGTAAATCGAGTTGTTTTCTTTGCGTAGATTTTTAGAAAACAGCTACAAATTGAGAAAAGTCTTCTTTCCATACAATTGAAGTCATCATAATGGTAAAGAAGGTCTGTTAGTTTCTAAGAATTCTAAAGAATTGCATACGTCTGAAAACATTCTCTTGCCTCCAGACATTAATAGAGAGTGTCACTTTATGCGGTGCTTGAAATTCACTGAAGTATTGTATTCCTATTGAAACATATCGTCACTTAAAAATACAACAAAGTTATCATCTGGAACCTGGCAGATACCTCTCAAGTATGTAAGCATTTCACAGATCTACCTCAGCTGTTGCTGCAATATGTTTGTCGATCCCGAACACATTCTTTTGTACAACTTTTCTCTAGTTTTCTCCGCACAGATTTGCTTTTTTACAGTGCCATACATACAGTTGGCCCGATTGAAGACTCTGACACGATATGAAAGAAATCTAAAGGAAATCCGAGTACGAAATCAGTTTTCTTTTCTTTTATCCAGATTAGGCTTCGATATAGGAATTATCAAAAATTCCAAAAGAGGGGTTACAATTGAATCTCGATCTCAGGCATTCCTTTCATATTCTTGATGTAGCAATCTCTCATGAATCTATTTGATCTCATGTATGAATGCATTCTCAGACATGGCTAGATATAATTTATGTTATTCACGTCAGGACATGTAGCCCAGTTATGTAATCAATGATTAGTACCATACACATAAGTAGTGCGTTCGTCTGCAAGCTTATCTAGCGGCATTTCTTAGACCTGTTTGATATCTGCCTTTTCCTTGTTATTTTATGCTTTGTTATCGTAGGACGGATATATAAAAAGAATCAAAGTCATACATGACAGTGAAATGCATATTACTAACCAAGATTATATTTATCTTTATCTTATATTTATTTTGTTTAATACAACTTTCCATACTCATGTAACCAAAATTTTTGATTTCTGTTACTGTCTTGAATTTTATCTTTAATCTTATGATGGTAGGAACTGAGCGTCCTACTGACAGCTCGATTTGCCTATTTTGAAATTTGGTGCAATTTTTCGAGCGATTTGCCAGTAATGATAAGAACTTGAAATTTCATGTTAGTTGCAGAATTCAAATAATAAATCGAAAATTCAAAAGTGAAGTGAAGCGTGTTTTCTTTAGATTTTTAGATGAAGAGTTATGCTGAGCTCAAAGAAATTATGTTTTTTTTTTATTATAGCATTGTGAGTAGGTATGATTAATTATTTTAATTAAATTACTTAAGATTGAAGATTAAATCATATATTGTTGTTGTTAAACGCAAGCGTTGACAATGGACAGATATGCTGAGCTGAAATTAATTTCAAATCGAAAAATGTAATTGCTGCTTTTTTTTAAAAGCTTATTAATTATCTTCGTAATTCAATAGCCGAAGATTGACTTAATGATTTGGTATCCTTAAATATTCGTAGGGAAATGAAATTGATACCAGAGGGAGGTCTCTGTAATATCCAGGTAAATATAAAGGTTTCTAAGTATATTCCGTTGAAAATGGGTTCTTCCAATGCCAGATAGCTGACTTTAAGAGCTTGTCTGCGAATTACCGATAATATCGGATATGGGATATGCTGTTATTATCACTAAAATAATTAAAACTATGGCTGAATTTATTATACAACTCATGTCGTATATCTCATTTTGATCTCTCAACTTTACGTTCCAGCGGAAAATTTTATTCAAATTCAGCCAACCTATCATCTAATTTCTTCCCAGTATTCGAACCAGAATAACATCTTTTCAAGAACTTGGTATGCTAATACATATCGGATATGCTTTTTAAAGACGGTTTGTAAACCTATCATGTAATTGGGGCCTGCATCAGGGAGCGATACAAATTTTAATAAAATATATGCAGTAGTTGCTTTGGTTGATCATCTCCTTCGTCACTTTGTTTGCTTATATGTGGAATGTTAAGCTTTTTATAATTCTATGAATTTTTAATTATGATCGTGTAAATTGATTGTATTCGTTAAATTATAAATGTTTCGAATCTTAACGAGTGCCCGTGACCCTTAAATGCTGATAAACGACTACGGTCGAAAATTTCGCTACTTAGTTATTCAATTGTTGATTAAAAAAGCTTTGCCGCGATAAAATACCAAACAGGTCGTATTTGCTCACATCGCACTATACTGGTTTTGATTTATTACAAGTATGCCAAGAGCAGCTCACCGGACATAATATAATACAAACTCTCTAACGAAAATCCAATTTATGCGAAATTTTAGCGTAAAAAATACAGATCGTCGTGCACCACAATGGTTACTACATGGTAAAATCCATCAGTAATGCCAGTTTTCAAAAATAATGACCGGCTTTTTAAAAAATCGGTAAAAAGTGGCTGAAATAACTGTTGGTGCAGGTATAATCGTGACCCATTTTAACTAAACAAAACGAAGATTTACAGCTCCCTAAAAAAAAGTTAGTGAGTCTTGGGCATGCTAATACAAGATGGAAATCTAGAACTCTTAGAGGCATTACTAACGTTCTTAGAATTAATTGAGAAATTAGCGAAAATCGAAGCCCTGAAATTCATACATTTGCAATGAACAACAGTTATGAGTTTAAACCCAGATTATGTGACTGAACCACCATTAGTTTGTAAACCTCATTTAACTGCCTATTCAATTAGATCCACCATTTAAAACAATATTTTTTATGGAGCAGCTGTTAATTAGAAAATCGTGGTAATATTTTTTGCTCGAATAGTTGAAAATCACTTTATGCAGGCAGAACCGACGAAAGTGCCTAATCATCTTCTGCCAAGTCTAAAAATAAGATTACTAAGGAGATAAGGCAATTATCTTAATTTCAAGTTTTACTTTCGCTTTGCTATTCATATTAAAAGTTCAACAAATTACAGATACATTCGAAATTATTTCTATTCTTAGAATTTTATATCCGACAACTTCAAATATTGATTTTTGATTGATTGATTTTTAAAGAAATAAAATTAAGCAATTTTTGTCTGTCTGTCCCTAAAACTAGGTATGGGGGTACAGAGAAAGGATTACAAATATTGCTATCTATTGTTATTATATACTATATTCATCTGGCAAACCACTGAACTGTAACTAGACTATGGTGGATTTTGTATACAAATTATTGTTTGTAGTTTAGCGGAATAAAGTAGTTAAACCAAAAAGAGACAACTATAGAAAATTGATCCCATAATAATGTCAAATAATGTAAGGAATTTCAGTAGTATCAGCAGTCCATTTTGTATATGTCAGTG
This sequence comes from Dioctria linearis, assembly GCA_963930735.1. Taxonomy (NCBI): domain Eukaryota; kingdom Metazoa; phylum Arthropoda; class Insecta; order Diptera; family Asilidae; genus Dioctria; species Dioctria linearis. The sequence goes on from OZ005740.1 coordinate 80,106,385, forward strand.
GTTCGGACACATGTTATTCAGATTGCTATGATGAGCAAATTAAATGTATGTATGTACCTACCTTGTTAATGCCAGAGCTTGGTGAGCAGCAAACTAAAATCAATTTTTGTTTGTCAAAACTTGCTGCAAACATGGCTAACATGGTAAACGAGAGAAAAGAGTCAAATTATTCCCAGAAATATAGAAAGACAGTGATTTTAACACCAGAATCTAAACTGTTTGGTATTCATGTAGGACATGCACAAAAACGATAGATGATTGCCGATGATGAATATTCGATATCCTCATATGTTTTGGGTTGAGTCAGTATTTCTGACCCGATTCAAAAGGCTAATTCAACTGAATATGCGCTTAAAACTTTTGGTGATATCGCGAATTGTCTGGGTACTGCTTAGTAACAAAATTATCGAATATTCCCGGCTTATCTTTCAAAATTTCACTCACTTCCTGGAGAATTGGGTTTTCATTGAGACATCATCAACCAATTCTTCTAAAATATTTAATCCCGCCCCAATTACTCAATTCCCAAGCCAATCACACTATTCTTAAGAAAAGAACTAGAAATGAGTTAAAACTGAGGTTTTGTTCGGTTATACATATCTGCAAAAAGAAAATCAATTAAAATCTTACAACGCGAAGGCCGCTCACTAAAATATCATCAGTTGACTTTGCTCATTACCCGCAAAAGTGTTCGGTACCGCAAGCTGTTATTTTTTTACGCCAGTAAGAAAATAAAAAATGAGAAGCGAGGCAGTGGACTGAATTGAACCGACTTTTGTGTTCAGTCTGTATCAGCAACGTTGATATCAATCAGTTGATTTGTACTAATCCCAGATAATGATTTTGTTAAAAGAAAATTTACTTACCGAAGTTTTATTAAAAGACCTTCTTTTACTGGCAAAGTTTTCTTGAAGCTGGTGCGAATACAGGGGGGGGGGGGTTACGGGCTAGCTGTGAAAGGTTGACAGGATGATTTTAGTATAGTAAGGTTTGGTTTGTATGGTTTGTTTCTCTTCTTATGAGTAGTAATAGTGGATTGGGCCTAACAGCAATTAGCTCGTAGCTCTTCGTCTAATTTTTTGCGTTTTTATATAGTGCCCAAAAGTTTTCAATAAAGATATGGCATGCTGAGGAGTCGCTAAAAAAGAGGGCAGCAAGCCCATCTATCATACCTATTACAGAATAGTAAGTAATTTGGAATTCGTATTTATTTTAGTATTTGATTGTTTAGAAAATGGCACATAATGCTTAGCAGCCCAGTTATGAATATGCTCTTATATTTTTGTTGCGCCGATTACTCATTTATATAAAAAGCACACAATTTCGAGTTTAAAAAGTGTTATTGTTTCTAAGAAATTGGCAAGCGATCACAATTTTTTTTTACTTATCTGATTTTCCGACGGTAGATGGCAGTGGGAAATTCGCTGTCAAAACATGTAGTCGAAAAATTGGGAGTACAATTGCAATGACAGACAGTGAGCGACGATCAATCAATTTTGCATCAAAATTCATTGTTTGAAATTGACGTCTGGCAAAACTAAATGCAACAACAATTTCATTCGTTTGATTTTGTTAATAGTACTGCAGCGAAGACGGCAAAATTAGAAATTGACCAATCTCGACGGCAACTTCGCCGAGCGCTGACCGTCACCCGTCGTAATTTAGGCATTCACATAAGATGCTGTGCTTTTGGAAGTTTGACAGCGGCATTTTTTCATCATTTGCCGTTGCCCGTTGACTTATCAAATTTTGTTTTACGGTTCTTCCAGTAGAGCCCTGGTTCCATGCAATCAACGTCTAGCCATCCGTTGATTTTTCATAGCGCGACACTCATTCAAACCTGAGTTGTTCTTAAGAATATGAATGAATTACTATTAGACGACAACGGTCCAAACGAATTAATGCATTGATTCTGGTGGCTCACTCTTTCGGGCAGGGAACAAGCATTCAGTTTTCTTAGAAAGATCTGAACATTTTTCTTTAGATTTTTCATGCACTATTGGCGACGGACAATGGTTCCAAAGAGTTATATTGATTCAGGTACCTTGGCTGAACTGGGTGGCTAAGGATATTTATAAGCGTTGGAAAGTAGGCATTTTGTTCTTAGAAATTTACTTGAACATATATCTTTCGAATTTTTCAACACTATTGGTTGCTGAAACCGATCAGTTGAATTGATGCCGCTGAAATTTATTCTACGAATTTTCTTCACAATTTTTACCGCACGACTATAAAAATAAAAACCAATCGCTTTCCTCTGCGGTAGTTGCCGTTGCTTTGCTTCTGCTGTCGTATTAATTAAAGTAGTGTTGTTTAATTTAACTTATTGTTTACTTTTAATTTGTAGGAGATGATAAACTTGCTACATTAGTTAGCGATGGAGGTAGAAATAGTAGCGAAAATGGAAAGCAGAAGGCTGATAAGACCATTGACAAGATTTTTCAGAAGAAAGCAAGATCAGTTAAGTTCACATCAAAAGATATAGTCAGTGACATATCATGCACTTCTACTCCTATTCCTTTGAATGTGACTCAAATTGCAAGCTCTCACTCTCAGTCATTTACTTCAGCCGTGACGGCATCGGTTGCGTCACATCTATTTCTACGATCTTTGCACGATAAAAGTATCAGGATATGAGTCCTTAATGTCTGTCCATTGACATTGATGTGGATAATATTATCGAAAGGATATCCAAATCAAACCGAAATGGGGTTTTGTGATATCTAACTTAAATATGATAAAAAAAAATTTAAAGATACTACTTCCGACTTCTTCCTCCCCCCTCGAACATTTTAGCTGTTACTCCTAATAGCTGCAGGCTCCTGTCCTGAAGTTTGTGTCTTTTTAGAGGAAAAAAACGGAGCTTCCGTAAGATCACACGACGTGACGTAGGAACTTGAAATTTGGCAGAATGTTAGGTTTTAGTGACCCTCCCATATTTCGACAGTCAAAGATTATAATATATATATATATATTTAAATGCTTTATGGGGGTAAGTTGGCCCACCTCCATATTTTTTTTTATATTGTACTTTTGTACTTTCAAAGATTCGAAAAACGTTTTGTTCAATTCCGCTGATTTTCTAGGCTTCTTAAGCTAAAATTTTGGTATTTCGTCAGTTAGTGTTTCTGAATGTATTAATTTCAAAGTCTATTCTTACTAATACAGTGGAGGAAATTAGAATAGCCTCATTGAGTTTTTTTAATGAAAATTAAAAACAAGACTTCAGTGTTTTAATTTATATATATTTTATCTATCGCTAATATATAAAAAATAACATAAATAAACTTTTTCTCAATTTTAATAAGAATTAACATAAACAAATTCAAAATATCTATAACATAAGGAGGAAATTAATTTAGCCTCATAAAAAATTATATTATTTGTGAATCCTTTTTTAACAGCTTAATATTGGGTATGTTTTCCTTGCTGTTTGATAACCTCAAATATCCTGTTAGACATCGAATCGATTAATTTTCGAAGAATTTCAATGGGTATTTCAATCCAAACTTGTCTGATCCTATTTTTTAACTCTTGAACTGAGTGGAATTGCTTTCCGTTTTCGTATACTTTACGAGAAATTATTCCCCATACGTTTTCTATGGGGTTTAAGACTGGACTACATGCTGGCCAATCTAAAACGTCAATTTTTCTTTCAGCAAGCCAAGCCTTTGTCAGTTTAGAGCTGTGTATTGCAGCATTATCATGCTGAAATACAAAATCTTCGCCCATTAGTTCCTCAGCATGCTCAATTAAACTGTATTCGAGCATTTCCACGTAGTCTTCGGATTTCATTTTTGTCGAAATCCAAGCTAGAGGAAGCTTACCCTGACTTGAAAATACCCACCAAACCATGACAGATCCACCACCAAAGTTGCGGCTAAGACACATCTTTGGTTCCTTTCAGAATGGCGAAAGAAGACACCAAAACCTAAACTAACTTCGAGACACATTGAACACCGGATAAATTTTGCGAAAAAGTATATGTCTTGGACACATGAGTGGAAGAATGTACTTTTCTCACATGAAAAAAAGTTCAACCTGGATGGTCCAGATGGTTGGCAATGATATTGGCATAAGCTAAGAAAGGAATCAAAAATGTGTCTTAGCCGCAACTTTGGTGGTGGATCTGTGTGTAACATGTTATAGATATTTTCAATTTGTTTATGTTAATTCCTATTAAAATTGGGAATAAGTTTATTTTTATGTTATTTTTTATATATTAGCGATAGATAAAAGATATATAAATTAAAACACTGAAGTCTTGTTTTTAATTTTCATTAAAAAAACTCAATGAGGCTATTCTAATTTCCTCCACTGTAAAATTAACTTTTGCGTCCGCTTGTTTGATAATTATTGAAATACAGTAGTACATATTTAAAACGAACTATAGAGCTAAACGTATTTTCTAATGTTCAAGAACAATGTCGAACAATGCATCATTTTACAGCTGTCACAGGTAAATTGGATTAGATTTAAACATACTTAAATGGGGTCGATCGACTGTGCAGGTATAGAAATTGTGCAAGCCCGACTCGCTCTTGATCGAATTTATTTTCTTATTTTTCACCTATTTTCTTTACAAATTCATCAAAGTTTTCCTTAGGTATCCTGCAATACATTTGAAATGGGACTGTGCCTTCCAAATCTTCAAACAATTTAAAGCAGTTTGATATCATCCTTTTTGCCATGGATGATTTCTTTCACATTCTTTTTCTTGTAATTCTTCTTCTTCTCCTCCTCCTCAACTACTAGTAAATTGCTAGTATTGATGTGTTTCGCATTGCATTTTTTCAGATTTTTTTAGATTTTAACAAAAACGAATTCGGAGTTTTTAACAAAAATCTGAACACCATTCAACGTCTTTAGCTCGATTACTAATATGACAGAAGATGTTGCAATGTGCGCATATGTATACAACGATAAGCAATCAGCAACGCAATTCGGGCGGCGTATGTGCGCTGCAAACAAAGATAAAAAACCTAGTAGAAACGGTTTCCAAGGAACAGCGTGACGGAATTGGGCTCGGGCTTATGGACACAATTGCGCCGGGATCAAACAGTTTTTGATTTCAGCGTAATTGCGTCGGCGTAAAATCATAATTTAACGTTTTTATTTTTGTTTCAAGCATTATACATTTTACGATAGGTAATCGAGTAGTTTTCTGATTGGAGGTAAGCACACTTATGGAGACGAGGCAATAAAGTGAATACAATTTTTATGAGCGCAATTGTAGGAAACAACACTAGGCGTAATTGCGCCGTAATCAGCGCAAACGTATTTCCGTCTCACAAGTGCGCGGGTCATATTGTCTTGGAAACCAAGGCTTAAGGGTCACCGAAGACCGTTTTCAGCTTGAATTTATAATTCATGCAACAAAATATCAGTAAAAATTATAAATAACGTATTATAGCAGCACATGTTACACGCATCGTATTACGATTAATATTATAAAAATTCCTGAGGAAAAAACCACAAAACTCTGAGGCTTAAAACGTACGGGTGGGTACGTGTCTGTAAAATAAAACCAAATGTTTGACAATGATTCATCAGCGCTTAATCTGAAGTCCGAGCGCAAGATTCGATATTTGATTGATTAGTTGTAGGTTATATCTGCGGCTATCGTACCCACTCTTTGCATACATAGAACTGATAATGCCCAGATACTGAGTGGGTTATAGCCAGTTTTGAAGAATGCAAGGGCTAGCTTAATTCGTATTCCCTAAACAGGGCCCAGTACTGAGCTGATAATTTTTATGTTATTCTTAGTCACACAAATTTCAAATTAACAAAGGAATACATAATGGGACAAGTGATTCAAAGAGCTTGACATGTGACTTCGTTGCATTGAATTTAAATGGGGATTAATTAGAGATCAAAGATTTGTCAAATGCAGATGTGGAAAATGAATGATGACAGGCTTCTACGCTCCAATGTAGGCGGCATTTATTGGCTTTGTGCTCGACAGTTCACAGTTTTCCGTTTCCATCACCTCTTTAGATATTTGCCAAGAGTCAACCTTCAAAGTAGATAAAATCATATGGAAATAACTGGACATTGTAGAGTAGATATCATCCGCAAGCAACATAGGCGCACCTTGACTCTGATGAGTGGTCGAGTTAATTAGTGTGTTCTCTAAGCATAACTTACCGGAGTGAAACTTAATCAGCCCCAAGGAGATCAAATGACAAGTTCCGTGTTTTTTTCTCTAATGAGTTTTCTTCATACAGAAACATCAAAACCTTGAGAGATGGCCCGATTCGGTTTCACGTTCACTGACGCCACGCGAGAGAAATGCAGGGGCAAAATATTGTGGCAGTGCGTGGTGGAATGATAATTTGGTAACAAATTTGAAATGTGAAATCGAATATTTTTAAGTATGTGAGTGGGGCTTTCGTATTTGTTTTATCGGAGCTGAATACAAAGTAGGTTAAATGGGGGTAAGAAGTGGGTACATTCTGGAGCGTAGAAGAAATTTATCAAATTGTCATAATTTATTCCATGCAAAATATCAAGCGGAGATTAATCTGTGGCGCAAGCTTTCCATTAATGATTTGTAAGCTAAAAGTCTAGAGGATTTTAGCTTAAACTATTTGCAAATAATTCTTTTAAATTTGAGCTGAAAAGAATTCTTTTATGTTGTAAGTAAGAATAAGATTATTCCTTTGAATTTATTTGTTATTAATTTTATTGGGTCAATTGGGATATACGTTGTTAAATTTTCTTGTTTTTGTTTAGGTTTTGGGTTAGTTAGACAAGTTTATAAATTCTTGCTGTTGTTTTTTTATAATTACATTTTTAATTGCTTTAATTGCTATTTCCTCTCAAAACTTTAACTTCAGCTACGGATACCTGGCCTGGCCATGTGCTCTTGTCCTTGTCATCGCTGAGCTCAAGCTGCTTTGCTTAAGCGATCTTAAACTGCTTTTTATTAATTTATTTAAACATTTAATTTATAATTACTTTTCTATCAGAGGAAAGTATTCCTGTTCGCTTTGTGGCCAAAAACTTCTCGAAGTCCCCGTAAAACCCCAATCTTTTTTTTCTTTACCTTTTCCTTTCTTTTCGTCTTTTTTGCCCAATTTCGGTGTAATTTTGAGCAACCATCAAAAAATAGGTGGAATGAATTTCTACGGCTAGGAGCTAAGGAGTTACTCACTCGATATAACTTACGGGATTTTATTTATTAGATTTTTATTCTTTAAATTTCATTTCGTAACTTCATTTAATATTTATTTATTTATTGACATATTTATTCAATTATCATTAAGATATTGAAATATTATTGTGATTGAAATTATGGATTTCTTTAATCTACATGAGATTATCAATCTTGTAATTAATAAAGGAAAGATAATTTTTGTTTTATTTCTGGAAGTGTTGCACAGAGGCTTTTATTTATATTACGTTGTTTTGCATCCAACGTCAATTCACTGGAAATTTAAAAAAGTTTACTAATACTTACTTACTTACTAATACTAATCTTAAGGCCTTCCAGCGTGATGCCTTACAGGTTTATATATGAACTTTTAAGGTAAAATTCATTCGCATTTTTTTCTAATATGTCGCATAAATCAAAAGGAAATTCTTCGCTTGTTTTGAATTTTGTAGGCTTGCTTACCCATTGCGATGAAGCGATTTGTGTTCATATTTTCCAGTTATGTATGTTACATTGACATAAGAAGTTATGGTACAATGACATAAGATGGGGTTAAACATGCAAATTTGACTGTTTGCTGTAAAGTGGGTGTTGCCTTGTTTGCCCGTAATCACCAGTCTACATTTTATGGTTAAAAGTAAATGCGATGCACAATTTATGAGACATAAAAGATAGTTTCAATGTATGAGTTTGTGCATAATAAATCGAATTTCGCAGAATCATCAAATAGGACGTCATGAAAATCATTCTTAAGCTTAGGATAGTGAGCTGTTTTCCATATTCGGTTTGAAAGTGACCTTTAAACCAGTTCAATTCGCCATATAGCTATATGCAATGCTAATTGAATCCCGGATATCCCAAATCTATAGGATCAATTAAAAATAAAAAATTATGAGCACAATATTGCAGGAAGTACGAAATCCCGGGAAATAAACTACGAATTTTGACCAATAAATTGGATACGGATTGAGAATATGTAGAAGGTTGTTTTGTTGCTTAGCAAATTATTTTTCCGTGCAATAATGTTGCGCAAAATTATATATAGCAATAACTTTGGTCGTGTTGAACTTTGCGGCAAAATTTCCTTATGCATATCATCTGTCATAGTTTTTTGCAACATGTCTGGTTCAACTAGTGCAATGTGTAACGAGAATACTAAAACTAAAACTATACAAAAATAATGCGAGAAATGAATTGTTCTCTGAGTAGCATTCGCCCACGACGGCTGTTGTGAAACACCGAGTGCAGCTAAAATTCTCACTGCACTTTTTACTGATAATTATCGTGGAATTTGGTTTTTCTATAGAAGTCAACTCTGTCAATACGATAGAACTGCTTTGGCGAAAGGTTTATGTAAATAAAATTGGATTTTTATAAAATACCGGATAAAAAAATCATTGAAAATACTTACATTTCTGTTTGTTCAGAAAACGGATTATTATTATATTATTCTCGGTGAATTTGTACTATGCTTTGGAGATTATACTAAATTAATCAGTTTATAAACGTTGGCATCGTTGACTTTTTTTATCAAACCTGATAAACTGCATAATTTCACCAAAAGTACTACTGTTTATGGTCCTTGAAAAAAATCGGGATCTAATTTTTCGTTCTATAGAAGGGTAATAAATGTATTCAGTTTTGTAGGAGTAAGATTCCATTTACCTACTTCGTATCAGTTAAGATGCCTCTTCTTCTGTGCATTTTCATATGTGTTCTTCTTCAGGTCATACGATTTTCAGCCATGAAGGGAGCAAATTATCTTTGAAAATTGGTTTGAGAATAGCTTTGCAAAAGTCTTAAGAGCAAGTAACTTTTTAGCGAATACAGTTAGCACACAGATGAATAGGTCAAATTAAAGAGGAGAGTCCACAGTTTACTGTTTTAATAAAAATTTATGTTAACCACCTTTTTGTAAAAAAAAAATGTCAAACTCAATAAAATGGTAAGACAATCCGAAATTCTTAGTTTAGACACCATAACTCCAGAGAGGAGAAAAGTATGGGGCTAGTTCAGTATTCGTTGGAGAGGCGATGAAGTTCCGCATACAAGTAGGTACTTTTTCAGATACAGGATATTTTGTGAATTTTCTTGATCACCCTGTAACGCCAAAAAGTTGTGATGTCGCCCCCTTCCCTTGTCTTATAGTTTTTTGTTTGACTAAAAGGTGCTGTCCTATGGTCCACCATGGATTAAATACCCTGTATAATTATATATTCCGCCGCGCTGTAACTCGTTACACATCAGACTTGATACAAAAACTACAAGGAATTTAATATTCTTCAAATATATATCAGCCATTTTTGTCGTAGTGTCAACCTTTGAGGAATTATTTTGAAAAAAAAAACAAGTTTTTGTATCTTTAATCCAAGATATCAGAGCGTGCAGACCCCCCTTCAAAGCTGTAAACTTTAATTTTTCATCGGGGCCCGGAACTAAATAATATAAAAACCTACGACTACTCCAACTTTTGTAGGGCAAAGGCCATACTTAGTAACAACGGTAATAATAATTTTTTTCAGAACATTAGGTACTTATTATTTTCTTATTTCGACTAGCTGTATTAACTTGGTTTATTCAAAATGAATTATATATATATATATAAGAAAGTAGAAATTTTACCCAATTTCTGATGAAAAGTTTCTATATTTGTTATAATTTTACTTATCCAGTCGGTTTTATTTAGAATTTTTTTTTCAAAAGTACGCAAATGTACACGTAGGATACGTTGTTTGGAACCTCATTTATAAGAGAGTTTCCGCAGATTGAGAGTTCCGCAATAAGCAATGAAGAACGCAAATAAAAAATATTTTATTATAAATCACACATCTCAAAGCTTAACTGCTTATTGAATAACTGTAAAATAATTTCAAATTATCTAGTGGTAGCTATTCCCAAGGCCAGGGATGTAAAGGACTAAAATTTTTGACTCAACTCATCGCTCAACTCAAATACGTGTTCAAATACGCTCGAGGTTTTTATGTGGAAAAATTATACTCGAAAAACAATTTCTGACTCTCCATTGAATTTTGGTCATCTTCACAAGCTGAATCCCAAGATGGCGCAAATTGATTGTTATTTTGGAATTGTGAATTGATGCCGAAAGATTCCACGCTTCTATTGATTCTGGAAATAATAAATTTCTGAGTGGGTGTTCAATCCATTTTGCTCTACAAGCATTTTTTTCTATGCGTTTCAAACGCAATGACAGTTAGTAGATTATCTAGGATTTTTGATAATGACAATAATAATGGTCATAACAAAAGAACTTTTCAAGTCTGAAGTTAACAAATATTTTCGGCTGTAAAATTTAAATAGAATTCACGAAACTGAGTTTCCTCATGTGTATTACTTTCCTTTTATATTTCACAAGTATTTCTATGGATAATTGTAAGTAGAATCGCCATAATTTGAATCATATTAATTTCAAGTATGGGAAAATACCATATGGTCTTTACACATTATTGAATAAGTACAGTTGTACAATATATTGAGAGGAAGAAGAAATGTTGGCTAAGATAATTAGCAAAGTCTAAATTAATATAATATAATGAATGACTTTTTCTAAGCTTTTCTTATTTGATTGAAATTTCAGTTTCAGTTTCAATTTTAATTAAAGATGATTCTCCTTATGTTAGTTAAAACTGATTTGACTCCGCTCAACTCAAATGATGTGTCCGCTCAAGTACAGAGTCCGCGCAAGATTTGAGTCCGCTCGAACCCTTCAAGCAGTAAGTCCGCTCAAGCAGTGACTCCGCTCAAGATTCAGTCGGCTCAACCAGTGAGTCCGCTCAAGTTTCGAGAGATAAATCACCACTCAAGTGTTGAGCGGACTCAATGAATGAGCGAACTCAAGTGATGAGTTGATATGACAAGTGAGTTCGCTCATTTACTACACTGTCCAAGGTAATACCCATTATCGAATCAGGCGTATATTTGCTCTTTTCTCTTTTCTTCCTTCTTAATATTAACGCTATTCCTGCTTTTATGTATAACCTAATAATCTTTTTATACAGTCGCTAGTTCTGGCATATATAACAGTATTGTTGCTGTTAAGTCCAATGCAGTTGGCTTGATTAACCTTCAAAACTCCTGCCTTTTCTGATCTATATTTCTAACACCATCTTAATTACTACATTACTCCGCATATTCTTGAAAATTTCTGAGATTATACTAGTACCTAAAAGTCTCTCTATTTTTAAACCCTTCTTTCATCTGCAAATCTCTTGAAAATGTACGGCACAACCACATGTTTGAACATATCAATAAAAATAACTTTTATTGTCACTTGAATCCCGCCCCAAATATAATTGTACTCCAGCTTTTCTCAAGATAACCGACGACTTCCTTATTTAATTGAATAACTATAAATTCACGTTAGTGCGACCTTTTATATTTCTTAAATGCTTTTGATAGAGTAAATCTCAATTACTTCGAAAAAACCGTATTCTGTTGTCGCTTGAAAGTATCCTTAGTCATATCTCCAATAATTAACACTGCACTCTACAGTAATAAAAGCCTGCTTTTCGACCTTTAACTAGTGTGGAGAACTGAAGAAATCGACTCTATGGCCCCCTTATGTTCTGTTGAATTCTATCTACCTTTCTTTAGCTGGATTGACTGTGTTAGAAACGTCATAGGTAAAATTTTAAGCCAATTGATTATTTCTGCTGACTTCACCCCTATAGCCACGCACATTACTGTCGGTAAAATACTTTTCATGTTTCTCATTACATGTTGGTGTGAATTATCCCACAAACTTTACAATATGTTGCGTTTACTATGCATCCGGATTAAGACGATTAGAATGTTTTGCAATTTCTTAAGTAAATCTTGGCTTTGAGCCTTACCACTTCCATACATTTCCGATCTTGTTTTTTCTCTATAAGCAGCCTACTTATCTTCTTATTTAACCGCATTTTTATCTATACCATTTTCAGGTACCTATCTTATAAGTTTTTCAAAATAAGCAATAGCAAACATAGATTTTTGATTGTTACGTTTTTCCGCACAAAATCGTAGGAACTACCATCTTAGATGCTTTGAACATACCTACGAGAACGCTATTGAGTTCATAAGTCATGTTGATCTTAATAATATGCATAAATTTACAGCGTGCTTTATTGAAGCGGCTTCTGGTGGATTCGTGCATCTTAGGGATTTGGAACCAGCGATTAGCATTGAACTTCAGCGGTGTATATTTTGATTTTAAATCTACCGAATTAATTGTAATGTTACTCGTTTTAAAGACATTATCAGATATGCGTCGCTATCTTAGCATATTATATGGATATATTCTTCGTGCATTATTCTTTATTCTATTTATAAATATACGGGCTAACTATATTCAACTATTTACTCAAACTCTTAGAAGGAAACATGACCTATTTATTATGGAATAAATATTTTCGCTATAAATTAATAGAAAAGTTTTTGGTTCATACCAGAAAAAAAGTAGGTACACCTACGCGCCAGCACCATAATCTGCTCCAGCCTTGATAGAAAATTATGCATGCCCAGAGTACTTTTTTTTATATAAAACCCAATTAAATTCCAATGAATTGCCTTTCGTTCGTGCCTTCGCAGCCAGAGATATTCCATTGATTAGACTTAATAATGTTGTTCCATCTTTTATGGATAAAATTGCCAATTTCTGCATTAAGTGATACTTGTTGATGACTACAACTTATACATTTTCCAAATATTAACGTAACTTTCAAAATGCCAAGATAATAAATTGATAAAGATATTATAACTAATATCATAGATGGCACAAGAACTAGATGTCGAATGGTATACTAGAGCAGAGTATACAAATTGTGAAATGGGTAGTGCATTCTGGAATGGCCCACAACACGGTTCAGAGTATGCCGAGAGCAAATATTTTTTTAACAGCAGTTTTGTATTCGTTTGATCAATCTCCTCAACACTTCAGATACGAAAAAATATGAATCACTCGACGTACACATCATTTCAAGTATATTAGTCCATTCCGGAATGGACCACCCAGCCATATTAATTTTGTATACTTTTTTGGTACTGCATGCAACATCTAGTTCTTGCTCCATCTATGCTAATATTTACTTGTTTAGGTTGCAGCCAATAAAGAAAATTTGTACCGGATTTTCAATTTATTCGTCTTTATTTTTAGGTATTTCTTTATTATTTGTTGTTTGTTATTCCAGCATATATGTTGGTGGTCTAAACAACTAAAGGCATTTAACAAACCCAGAATTAACAGGGCCATAATATTATGACCTTGAACCCGTAAAAGGAGAGTTTTCGTGTCCATGATATGTGATAAAAGTTCAACTGTGCATATATCAGGAGTGAGATGTATAAGCAACTTAGACGTACGTCTCAATGTCAACTGATTTTTTTCACATTTTTGTTCATTTTCAGTGTTTACTTAGGAAAAAAAATGCCACACAAATAGAAACACGCATTCCACATTCTCTGAATCCCTTTTCATGAATTCATGAATTTTCTCATGGCCAATTGAAATTAAAAGAAGCTCAATATTTTCGGACTTGAGATAACACCCCCTTTGTATGGGAACATGAAAAATTATTCCTTTTATAGTGGTTGTTTCATAATTGACGGTAGTACTTGCCCAAAATAGATCTTGCGATAAATGTGTTAATCGACCAATGGTATTTCTTTGGGTTTTGTTTGGTTTTTTGGAAGAAATTTTTTAAAACTGAATAATTTTACACACTTACGTATGCACTACGAACATTCAGTTACTACACAAAGAATGAAAAAAGAAACTAAAAAGGAGAGTTTCATATATACTGATTGTGATAGTATTTCGGATAGCAGTTCTGCTAATATTTCGGATGCAAATGGCTTGAAAAATTCGAGTTAGATTATCGCCTGGTAACTTTCATCAGCTGCAGAAGAAACAAATCCCCGTTGAATAGACAAATTCCGGTACAACGAAAGACGAGGAAAATAAATATATGTATATGGCAATTTCTGGAATATCATATATAGTTGTTGTCTTTTCGGGATAAGACATCAAACTATTGCACTTGTTTTTTTTCAAATTGCTAACTCCGTAGGTATAGCGGGAAAAGATGAAGATTCGGGATAATTTTTGAATTTGCAAAAAATAACGACACGTTCTGTCTATTAAGGTTACTCGCATGCACCAAGCTCGACCCTTGTGGCTTTTTAACTCTTCGTAGGGTTGCCTTACAAGAATTTCGTTTTACACTATACATTTGAACAGTGTTTGAGAACGCTTCGATGTAGAGAGCTGAAAGCACATACACGGTGTTTTTATAAAAACAGTAAATACAATTTCAAAAATAGGATAAATCGGGCAAGCCCTTCCTGGTGTTCCCATACGAAAATTTAGTTTTTTTTTTATGTATTGTGAAAATGATCATTCCTAGGCGTATTTATTGTACTGAAAAGTTCTTATGATTATAAAATCTTATGAAATTGGTTATAATCACTTTCATTGCCCGACAAACTGTTTTAGAAATAAAACCACGTTGACAATCAAACTTGTACATAGGGGTGACCATACCAAATTACACACGGACATTCATCTAGGTTATCATGAGAATTGGTCTTATACTAATTCTACATTTTTTACTTGTTTCCTAGAAAAGGTAGGATGTCGTTTAAAAAACTGGTGTATTAATTCTTTCTAGTCATGTGAGCTGCTTTCGATGATGGTTAAACTTGAAACTATAATCTTTTAACGAAATCGTAATGCTGTATGAAGTATTGAAGCCTGAACTTCATACCACGTTGATCTTCATTTTGGCTTTTCTTCATCATCAGCCATTTTAATAGAAACAAGAAAATTGATTATAATTATTTCAGAGTTTTCGTGCATTAAATGGTGCTTACTTTCCTCAATTTAAATTTCTGTTAAACAAACAGTTTACAAATTTGGCAGAATTAAACGAAACTTCAAAAGATTTGTGTTACGGTGACATTATTCTATAAAATTCACATTTTCGACGGAACAAAAATTTACTTTTGGGAACCCGAAAATGAATATCCCTACTACACCTCACAACAGAGCTTTTAATAAAAATTAATCCGACCTGTAAGTACTTTACAGCACTTTGGTACTTAAATACTAGTATCAAGAACAGGACTTAACTCTCTTTTTAAGGACAAGTTCTGGTACTCAAAAATTATCAAAGACAAGTCCAGATACTGGTACTGTTAATCAGAGGTCGCATATATAAGCTTAAGTAACCTATAAGTACCGAAGTACGAACTTATTGACAATATTGCCATAACGCGAAGTACTTCAACTTTTGTAAAATATTTAAATGTGTATTTAAATACGCCTTCTAATAATAGGGGTTTAGGAGAACGGTCTTGATTTTGTCAAAAAAAAAAAAAAAAACAGTCGTGTGGTCATTTTTATTTTTAAGTTCTTCAATAAATTGAAGGAGTTAATGTTTTCCTCCTTCTCTGATTGCTGTGTTGACATCCGTTCTTGCTTTAACTTCCACTTCTTGAATCTATTGCGTACCTAGAACAAGTACTGTATATTGCACGTAAGTATGGTCGAGTCATTAACTGCACTAAATGTCAGATCACGAAAAGAAGTATCGAGTTCCTAGGTTTGTTACAAAGAATGATTCACCTATGACGCGCTGAATCGATCTTATATTGCGAAGGTTAGATATCAAGTGAAACACTTCGTACACTTTCTCTGCGTGGAACGTTTATTTTCATTTGTAGATATTTTGTACATGCTCCACAAAGGCAATCATTATCTGATGCGACATTTGAAAAGCTTGTTTTGCTAAAGTCAAACTCAAATACTGTATGAACAACTTCCATAATTGGAAATTAAAACAGCAAAAGCTTATACGATTCTGTTTCATTTCCTATCTTTTTCCAACATATTTTATGATATTTCGTAAATGGAAAGCATATACAGTCATTTAGAGATGGCTATCAATTTTTCAAAATTTCTGAGTTGAAAGCTCTAGAACCTCTATTATTAGAATTAAGGCGTACTGCAATAATTAACTACTTATGTCCATATACGGTACTATGATATCCGGGACTAATAAGTACCAGTACCAGTACCTAGACTTGTACTTGAAAATTTGGATTTGGATGAAATAGGAATCTATCGAACAACCCAGGAGCTAACTGCGATATGGGGACACATTGTCAAATCTTCTTAAGCCAAACACAAACCTGGTGCAATCATTGACAGCAACATTCAGCCTATTCAGACATATACAATCCGAGGAAGAGTGTATAATGCTAACATAGGTAAAGGGCAGAACTAATAATTCCTTGAACACTTTCATATTCAACTGAAGATAGCACGTTAGCCGATTTTTTTTACCAATAATATTTGTAATATGGAGTTATGGTAATTAGCTAAACTTTTAACTCTTTACAGGTATGGTAAAATAATATATTTCAACGTTATCGCTGGTAATTCGGATGTGTTCACTCTAACTCTGGATATGAAAATGCAGATAGATTTTCTGAAATTCACTGTCACAGACGCTAACCACTCAGAAATCCTGATTAAATCTGAGTTGACATACATACTCTTGCAATGATTCCAATGGACTACACACATTAAATTGCACACCAACTGCATATATATTTTATATACTTTAATAGGATTTGGTAGATCATTTGTGAACAAAATAAATAAAAGAGGACCCAGTACCGATCCTTGAGGGACTCCAAATTTGACATTGTTGTGTTCAATAAAACCACTGAAAATATATATTTGTATATATATGTACCACACTTTTATTCTTGAAGTACACTGTTCTGGACTGGCTGGTGCCTCCAACTCGATCGGTCGCTAGGAACTGACTGACTCAGTGATTGATAGATAAAACTAACCGGCTCACTTTACACAACTTTCAGCTTACATATGAATATTTACATACATCTACTACAGGCAGGCAAAGAACATATAAAAAAAGCTGTAAATATATGGCGGATCATAATATTCCGAACTATTCTCAGAAATTTTACGAAAACTCTCTGCTTTTTGCCGACCCGCAACTCACCGGAGGCGGCAAGTGGCGGGTCGTCGAAACACCAGACTCAGCGTCTGCACTCCACATCATGTGCATTGCATGTTCTCTTTGCTTCATTTACCTCTTTAGATTTATTTATAAAAGTAAATAGTGATAGAAATGGAAATGTTGGATGTATTAGATGTGCACACAGAAAAATTTTGGATTAATTTTTAATAAAAATGGGATTACATATATGCCGAATCTTTTTTTTATTAAATTTCAAGTTTATGAAAATATTAAATTTGACATTTAATACTCAGAATATAATATTTAAAATAATTACCTTTTAAACATAATTTGAAGTAAATTATAAGCTTTAAAGGTGTTATTTTTACGAATTTTCGGCATAAAATCTATGGAAGTATTACCTAAATATTAATTCGAAAATTTATTAAAAAGTTATACTTATATCCTACGCAGATGGGAGAAATCAATGATCATTCGTTCGTAATTGGATTTTTCAAAAATCGCTTTACCTTTGAATTTTCATTCTAATTATTAGAAATGTGCTGTCAATTACGTATAAAAATTGACAGGACTTTCGTTTTAATTCACAAAATCTTGGATAACTAGATTTTTGAAAAAATCAATTACGAACTAATGATCATTGATTTTGTCCGTCTGCCTTGGGTGGGATTGAAATTTATCCTTAATAGTATTGATTTAATGATAAATCGGTATTGCAATTTCTGCCAATGGTGTCTGTGATAAATTTCTTCTTGCGCAATGTCACATTTCGAATAGAATAACTGAGAAGCAACGTGCTCCATATTAATAAAGGATCGAAACTAATTCCAAGAGATTTAAAAATAATTTTGAAATTTATTAGCCTTTTATTGAGACAAATACTTTTCTTATAAGTATTACATTAAACATTTATCTTTTATGACATATATTTTATTGTTTATTCTTGATAATTTGCGTTCAAAACTACCCTTAATTTTTAATAAATTCATATTAATGGATGAATAAATTGTTAATGGTTGTAATTCGTAAGAATTATAAAAATTATAAAATTCGTGTTTATACATCCTTATCAAAATATATATATGTCCGGTTATTTCCAAAATATTTTCTATTTTATAAGAATTTTCATTATAAAATATAAAAAATGAAGGCTTATATATAAAAATATATTCTACCCAAGAAAGAAAACTTATTACATAATTCTTTATTTCAATTGTCAGTCCATATTTTGTTAAATCTACATCTAACAAAACTTTCCTTTTGCCATTTAATTGAGGAAAATTCAAAAACACATGTAAAGTTCTGAGCTAACGCAGTTTAAAGTTAACATAGCGCCTGCCTGCAGCTTATGAGTTTTTCTTAAATGATATATTATGTGTGACAGTTTTAAGTAATTGTGTTTACACAAAAAAACATTTGTAATTATTCATTTTGTATTTTTGAAATATTCGATGTTAATCTATGATATATTTCTTGGAATCGTTTAGATGGTTTATTTATATTATTTTTATAGCAAAAGTTTTCAAAAAATATTAAAAAGTTGTTAAGAGATTCATTGTAATGTAAGTTAAATACATAATGAGCTTTTTAAAATATATCAAAAACTTCCTTAAAATTAAAGTGGATTAGAATATTTATCAATTTACCCTGAATAACAACATAAAATTGCGCAATTGCTGCTCTGTTCGGGCCTCTTGCCAATATATATGGGTAAATATTCTTCAGATTATTTTCGTCGTCATGGTAATCCTGGAATAAATTTTTATTAAAAATTGTATATTTTTTTATGGTTACATTTACCTCAGTAAAATATATAAAGCTTAAGACTTGTTGTGGAAATGTTGCACGATTTTTGGAAATTTTCCCAGATGGTGTTTCTGGTAGAAGTTTTAATAAATATAAAAAAATCTGGATTCATCTTGCCCAATTAGGCTCAGCCAATCATATATCAGTGTCCTTACATCCAAAAGACTTCGTCACGTCAAATATATTAGTAGACAGGTTTTCAAAAAAGGTATTAAATTCTTGAGTGAAAGTTTCAGTACTCGGCCAAAGTAAGTCGTACTCAAAACAAATCTGTAAATAAATATTAACTCTATTTAATTTAGTACTAGTATGCAAGCTGCAATAACAATAATTTACCAAATTTGGGTCTATAAAGAAAGACGGAAACGTTTCATGTATATCTGCACTAGGTTTTGCAAATACTGTTCTCCTTGCATCGAAAGATGAAATTAGTTTTTCTTTTATCCTGTCATTTTGGCCAGGTGCTACTGCAAATTTAAGGGAAGTAAGATCATCTTCTTCGTTCCTAAAACAATCGTCTTGTTCAACATTTGTGCAGGACGGCTTTTGTTTTTTGTACATTCCCTCCTCTTTTTCGATACGCCTTCTTTTTGATTGTTCATTTTTTAACTTTGTTATTAATACACGTCTTTTATATCAAAAAATAAATCCTGTTAAAAAATGTTGACAATTTCAATATAGTTTTTGTATTATGAATCGAAGTGATTGAATTACATTCAAATATAGGTATATTTATATAAAAGGCCCAATCAGAAATTACAACATGCTCTTCCTTCTGAAGTGTAGCATTATTGGATATGTAATACATATTTTTGACTACAGCAAATTTAAGGTTATATGTACCACTCAATTTACTTTCCTTTGTTTTGTACGCGGGAAAAAGTTCTATACATGCATGAGCTACAGCAATTTTTTCTTTTTTATTTGGATATAGCCGATAAATTTCCTCCATAAAGGCAACAGCGAGGCTAACAAATTTTCTTCGTGTTATATCAATTAAAACTGAATTATTGTCATACTCATTTAATATACAAGATGAGTTATTTTTGTTAATGAAACTTTTAAGCGCCTGTGATGAAAATTAATTTAAATTAAGAAAATCAATTTTTTTGGGGTAAATTACAGAACTATTGGCTACTAAAGACACTAGCATTCATTCGACACACATTGAAGTCAAGGGATTTGATTTATGTTGGTGACCCATTACCTGATCTTAGATACAAATTTTAGAAATATTAAGTTCAATTTCCAATACAGTCATAATCAGTTTAAAATTAAGAACATAAATAAACGAAAAAAAAACTTACCTGATTTAAGAATAACTCTTAGTCCAAATTGATGCGTTCTCTTCGCATTCAAAAACTTCCAAAAAAAATTCTTCCGTCCTGGTCCTCGCAATGAGAAAATTCTTCCAGTTTGAAGTCAAACTATTTCATGGCTAAAATACGGCATGTACATATTTCACATTAACTTAATTTGACATAACAGTCGTTACCTTCCTCAACAAAATTTGAATAAACTAATTCACTTTCTTCACCCTTCACTAGCACGTACTTTTTTTTTTGTTTTGAACACAAATTCTAGCGAAATATGTACTCATTATGTACTCATTTCAATTTGAAATAACTATCACTTTTATTTTACTCAATTCCAGAGCAACCTATCGCGGCAATTCACTATGAAAACCTTCGAATCTCTGCAGTACACTAACGCGTGTTTTCACTATGAAAACATTTGCGCATTTGCAAATGACTCATCCACACTTTGGATTAGATTCTAGTTCAAATCTGGAGTAAACTGCAAATTTCATCTTCTTTTCTGGAGTATAATGTAATATTTTTATGGAGTAAAGTGTTTGTTTAATTATGATTAGGATTACAATTCAATAACAGGAGATGGTAGAAAATGATTTTAAGACATGAATAGAGCAGTTTCTATTTCTAAGGAGCATTAATGATTCGTTTAAGTCTAAATACATTAAAAGTTAATCTCAATTTTTACTAAAATTTGGGTATGCATTTTAAAAGAGTAAAATTTAATTATCAGAAATATTAAAATTCATTGTAATCCCGTTCGGGAATTAGAATATTATGCCCAAATTTTTCTGTGTGTGGGAGTTCTTGCATTTGCAGCTTCTGAAGCATATAAACTTTATAAAATCAACAAAAGAGCTGTCAAAGCGTCTGCCGCGCGTTAAAAGTAGAAAATTGGTCCACTTTCGTGTCGAATTCGGTAAGCGTGGCAGTTATTTGGCCAGGACGAACTTAAACGCATATATTCTATTGAAATGTCAAAGCGACGCGAAGCCTGCCGCGTTCATTGGGATTTCACTATAAGTTATATCTTCTTTGAGACAGGTAATTTACTCGAGTTAATATTGTTAATTGTAACTTGTTGTGAGCGATTAGTTAGAAAACTTGATATAAACTGAACTGCATATGTGGAGAATCTAAAGTGTGAACACAGCTTACGAAACAAAAGCGTGTGATGTATACTGTCAAATTCTTTGGAGAAATTAAGTAATACTAGAATTGAAAATTTATTCTTATCAAACTTACAATTGAAATTTTTTAAATATAATATTTAAATATTGTATAATAATGTTTTAAAGATTTTAAATCCAAGCTCTGGAACTTATACTTGGAATTAAACAAATCTTAATACATAAAATCACCTTCGCAGGAGCGAATTGTCCCAACCTACACTTTGGATAGATGGCCTAGTGTGCACTTTGTCCGGGTTTCTCCTATATTTTGTTGTTTTTCTCCTTTTTAAAAAACGTTAAAGTTTGCAATTATTGAGTGCGATGAGAAATTGAGCTTTCTCTTCCAACAATAGAGACAACCCGTCAGTATGGGTTGTTCCATGATGGTTTACCTGTCTTTCAGCTACAACTTCAGATGCGGTTATAATAAAAAAAAAATTTAATTGTGTAGGGATGCATTGTCCGACCTGGAAACATGTGATTTTGAGGCGCTTATAGCCGAGAGTTTTGATAGTTAATGTCCAAATAAGGCAATATATCTTAGATGATCACTTTATGTCGATTAATCATGGAAGTCCTAACCAGACGCTTCAAACGCGACTTTATACTTTTTGGTTAAAAATATTTCAACTGCACCATGAGACATATGTTTGAATCACAGGTCCCTTAACTAACGCTTTCTATGATTGAAATCATGACAATTTTCTGGACAAAAATTACTGCCAGGGTAAATTTTTAGAATCTTTTAGAAGATTTTGTAAGCTAAGTCAACATAAATAGGCAACATGTAGCATTTCATAGCAAGACAGAAGATTTTCTAGCATAACAAGACTACCGACGCTTATCTGAAAACAGGCTTATTTTGCTTGGGCTAAGCAATTACAAACTAAAACTGGCTCCAAAATGTTAGGAATTATTTGAATTGTATCAGGACTCACAACGACTCAATACAGTCCTTAGTGAGCATGGCCTTACAGAAGATTTGTGGTCCCTGTCCCTGAGGGGCAAAGTTTAGTTCAGGTATGCACGCGAACTATTGTAGAATTGTGTATTTCACCTGGAAATGCCCAATACTTTCTCTGTCGCGCTCAGTATAACAATGTCATGTAAACATGTTCACTCATATATCGTTTTGTACTTATACCACCAACCACCGAGTGGTAAATCAGTTTTAAATAACTCTTGACTTTAAAAAGAAGAAAACACCGCTTGAGAGCCCACTTTAAGTAATATCCTGTGAATTGACGTAAAATCAAACCGAGATGAGAAGACACATATTCGTGCATATTTACTTAACCCTAGAGTACCATCGTACACTTACACAGTGCTCTAGTGCAGAGTACCATTGATAAGATAAAAAAATATTTGAAAATGAAAACCATAAATAAATTTTTGAGCTAGAAATTTCGCATTCACAGATCACAGTTGCCTCAGAAATCGATCCAACCTTGTAATACATACACAAACA
Organism: Dioctria linearis; assembly: GCA_963930735.1. Lineage (NCBI taxonomy): Eukaryota > Metazoa > Arthropoda > Insecta > Diptera > Asilidae > Dioctria > Dioctria linearis. The sequence goes on from OZ005740.1 coordinate 80,129,310, forward strand.
TAAATAACAAGCCTGAAGTACTACACGTATCTACATATAGCTATGCCTCCATCAAGCCGAGGTTAAGTGAAATCACAACTTTTTTACTCTTCTCATTTTCTTAAGATTGTGTTCGGATAAAATTGAGAACTTTTCCTGCCCGGCCTACCGCTTGTTTATATTCTTCCCTTCTCCTACGTTACATATACTGTATACATCTTGTGATGAGTTTTTTTCCATTACACTTTTATAACTCTGTGTTGCTTCTGATACATGCGGACTTATTTCGTGCACGATGTTTAAGCTCTAGTCAAAGATGTTTCATTTCGTTTCCTCACCCTTAAGATAAAAGACGCCTTTCTCGTGTAAATTCTGCAAAGATTGGAATTTTCTCATTTTCCTAGTCATTTTTCTAGTAAGAAAAATCTGAATGAGTCTTCATAATGTTTTTATCTATTTTTCAGTTTGGTCTCGAGATGGTATCCCCCTTCAACATGCGGAGTGTTTTGAAGGCAAAAACCCAGTTTTACTAGGACAGTAATTCAACTCTTTAAGGATTAAAGGCATACACAATGATGTGGCTGGGCTGTGCTGTAGTCGAGTTGGCTTTCATAAATCACTGAAAAGGGATATTGGAGTCGGAGGATTAAGTTGACAGTTTTAGTCACAGTCACATGGATAAGAAGTCAACATGTTTATGAAAACAATTAACGAAGGCAGTTGCGAAAACCTTTGAGTGTTTACGTATTAGGTTTGGGGAGACAAAATTCAAAAAGTTACTCTTATTGGTAATTGAACGGTAAGGATTTTCTCGAATGAAGTTGGTTTCACCGTACTCGTTAGGTGGCAGCAGTGTAACGAAGTAGCTAGTTGAACCTTTCTGCAGGTGTTCAGCGAACCTGAAAGAAAAGAAGGAAGTTGGTACAAAGAAATAAATATACATAACAATAAATTACCAACGAAAAACCTTAAATAAAATAAAAGAAACTGGATTAATTTGAAATATATTAAGAATTGAAATCAATAATGTCTTTAAAACACTAATTGCCACAAGATAGAAACATACACACCAGTCAAGAGCATGACTGCATGTATGTATACTTTCTACAACAACAATTCCATGTAATCGAGGAATTGTTGAAAAACACATGTAACTTTATGTTTCATGTATAAAATGCAACATAAAATATTAGTTTATATATCAGGCTGCATTCTTATTATAATAGTGCTAAATATTTGTGAACAAACAAGGTAAAAATGCCACGAAAGCACTTACCTGACATTTGCCACAAATTCACAAAATTAGCAACTTACAAGCTAAATTTACAAAATAAATAAGTAAAGATGATTACCTGTTGAAAAAGAATATCCACGGTGGCGAAAAAACAACACTCTTAAAAACTAACAAATACAATAAAAATAAACTTGACACCCGCGCGATACTGTTAAGAAATCGTATACTTCATGTCCCCGTGACGTTTGACACATTGAAATGGGGGAATGGGGCGATTTTTTTATAAATACGTTTCCCACAATGAGTGCGAAAGAGACTCACAGTGGAAAAAAGACAAAAAAATATTACAAATGAAATGAGAATCTACTACTTCGAACGAATTTTCAAAAATTCATATAAATAATCGAACTTTAAAGTAATTTCTACAAGAAAGGTGTCAAATTGTAGAGCATAAAATTTGCTAACAATTGACATTAAGAAAAAATAATTGAAAATTTTCAATATTTCATTTTGTGGATCGCGAAAACGAATTTTTCTACAAAAAGGAGGTCAATTGTTCAATCATACTTGTTATTGAACGACTTGTCAAAGGAAATACAGCTGCCATATGGTCATAGTATTCCAATTTGCAATTTAAAAAAAACAGTTCATCAGCACGCCCGATGTACAGATAGCGAATGCGATGTATTACCCGTTTTTCTTCTCAGATACCAATTTATTCCTTTTAGTCCTTACCTTCCCTTCTGTATTCCTTTTCATTAAGAAAACAGAGAGAGATCCGACTTCTTGATATTATACACTTACATACAATTTACATGTGGGCTATGGCAATACCTCTCACCGTGCTGACGGGCTGCCAATGTAGATCTTCACTTTACCCACTACTTTATTAGCCCGGGTTTTTTTCCGATGCTAATTCTCACTCACGCTTACAGCTCGGCCATCCTTTTCTACTCGCTGTCCTGAGCGGCATGCGTTCCTTATAGTTTATGTTGTTTTAGGCTAAGTTTTTGTTGTTAGTTACTAGTAACATGCACTACAGCACTCATTCAATCATACACCAAATTACACAGCATTCCTATATGAATTATTTGGTAAGCTGCGCCCTTGTCCCTTGTCTCTTATCCCAGGCGCGTAGCCTTTATGAAAATTGGATAAAATACTCCCTTATCCCAGGCGCCTAGCCTTTATCTTGACAACCACATTCATATTCTACCTCTACTTTTGTATTATTATTAGGTACCATGAAAACGACAATTCTCTATTTTACGTTATAATTTATTTCGAAATTTACACTTCCAACTCTCATTGTGCTTCATAATCTTCCTCTGAATAGGTATTACAATCTGTATCTGCTTCTTCACAATCTTGCTGTCTGAACCAGGGCCTCATTCTATCAGCTGTATAGATTGATTCAAAAGGTCTGCTACATATTTTGATACCTGGTGGATCAGCGATGACGTATCTATCTCTACCAATCACCTTCTTCACAATACACGGTCCTCGATACCGCGGGAGATGTTTTCTAGCTTTTCCAGTAGCTGGGGGTCATGTCGAATCAATACGAGGTCTTCTTCTTCATAGGTGGAGGGCATCCTTCTTTTAGAATTTTGTTTAGCAGCATGTTCATTGACTCTTATCTAATCCATTCAGCCACTATTTGTCGCAATTCGTCAAGAGGAATGTCATCTTCCTCATCTGATATTTCGACTTGTATTGCAGCGGTCAGTTTGTTTTTCAAAATGCTTCTAGGTTTAAATCCGAATAATAATTTCTGTGGTATTTGTCCCATGTCTCGTTGGGATAGGCTGTTTAAACCCCATTGTATGGATGAAATTTGTTGGTCCCAGTCACGCTCATCTATTCTTTTAGTCATGCTAGAGACTGCAGTCCATACGGTCCTAAAGCACCGTTCGATTTATCCATTTGCTCGAGGTGTTTTCACTGCTGTCTTGATGTGTTTTATGCTGTTTTCTGAACAGAAGTTAGCAAACGCAGAAGATGTGAAAGAGGTTCCACGGTCTGTAACTCTGCCATGCCGAAATACTGCGATATATCTGCATGAATTTTAATAACACATAGAGTATTTGTATTCTTAACTGGCTTCAATACAATAAATTTCGTGAACGCATCCTAGTATATATTCATTTCCTTGTAAATTTTTAGGATATGGTCCAAGGTGATCTAAGGTAATAACTTAGAAATGTACCGGTTTGACTTCTCGTGGATTTAATTGATAATGAGTTTCATCCTTGTGTCTTTTATTGTAGAGACAATCGACGCAACTATCGATGTACTTCCGCGTAATGTACCGCATCCTCGGGAAATAATAGGTTTTGCTTACTTCTTCAATGGTTCGACCAAATCCTCTGCGTCTTCGTGTGCTGATCGTATTATTCGCCATCTTAAGCCGCGGGGTACACCTAGTCTAAGTCCGTCCTTAGTTTTATTGAATACCTTACAGTCCTTAATTTGATATTCCCGTGCGTAACTTTTAGATTTATTTGAACTTGGTTGGTTTCGATCCAGTGCTTCATGTATTAGCTGTATTTCCTTATCCTTCATCTCAAGCACAAACACCCAATCTCTCTCTGCAGATCCTACAACCATTACATCAAGTCCAACTTCTTCAATTTCCTTTTCTTGTGGATCTGTTACTCTACTCATAGCATCTACGTGCGACATTTGCGTCCCAACACGGTCTTCTAAAGTAAAGTCAAATTCCTGTATACGAAGCCATCAACGTGCTATCCTTGGAACAAAGTCTTTCTTTCGCTGCGTTATATTCAAGGAGTTACAATCCGTTACGACCTTTATTCGTTTTCCAAGTACATAAAATTTAAACCTTTCCTATGATTCAACCACAGCTAATGCTTCCAGTTCGTAACTTTAAAATTTCCGCTCTGCCTCCGTTGTAGCTCGACTATAAAATGAGACGACCCTTTTTTTCCGTCCGATTCTATCTGAAATAAAATTCCTGCTAGTCCACTGGCACAAGCATCTCTGTGTAATTCATGGTCCAATGATGGGTTGTATATCGTCAGTACCGGTTGTTTAGTTAAGTGTTTCTTCAATTCCTCAAATGCTTTTTGTTGTAGATCCGTCCATAGAAAAGTTGTGTCTTTCATAAGTAATTCATTCAGTGCTGCCGCAATTGTCGCATATTTCGGTACAAATCTACGGAAATATCCCGTCAAACCCAAAAATTGTCTAATTTCTCGTATATTACTGGGAAGTGGATAAAATTTTATTGATTCCGTCTTATGCATATCTGGTTTCAATCCATCCCTTTCGATTACATATCCAACATATGTTACAGATGTAGGAAAAAATTTACACTTGTCAATATTCAGTGTTAGCTTTGCCTCCTTGAAAATATTTAGTAACGCTTCCATAATTTCGAGACTCTCATTTAAAGATTTCGCGAAAATCCATGAGGCAGAAAATTCCCTTTCAATTTATTTTTTTCATCACAATTTTCATCAGTCTCGTAAATACTGCTGGAGCATTCGTTAGCCCGAAAAGCATTCGACCGAACTGGTAGAGGCCTTCAGGGGTCAAAAGTGCTGTATACTGTCTTGATTCCAGCTCAATAGATACTTGATAGCATCCGCTCATCATATCTAGGCTTATGAATATTTGTCCTCCTCCCATCTCTTTTAATTGTTCCTCAATATTTGGGGTGGGAAAGCTCTCTCGTTTGGCTATCTCATTCAACCTCCTATAATCGACACACATTCGGTGTGAGCCATTATTCTTGCGCACCAGTAATGCTGGACTTGCATACTCCGAGGTTGAATCTTCGATATTGTTGTTATTCTTTAATTCATCTATAACTCCCCGCAATTCGTTTTCTAAATGAATTGGTACCCACTAGGTAGTAGTAACTTCAGTTCTTTTTGCCAATTTAATTCGGTTTGTCTCTTGCTCCTCCATACCTTCGAATGCCTTTATTTTAGACAACAATTCATTCAGGGTCTTACAGTCCGCTGCCGTTAAAACCGTCATTAAACTTTTATTGCCTAGTCCCGAAATTACATATCTAGTAGCGATTTCGTCATTTAACTTGGCTCTTTTTGTTAGAGACACCACTTAATAGAAATACCCGTCTACCGGCTCGAAGAATTTACGCTTCATTGTCAGAAGCTGCATATGTATGGATGACTCGTCTGTACTTGCTGGAAAACATTGAAGCAATGCAGTCTTAAATTCCATCCAATTTCGTAACAGCTGTTGCTGCCCTTGGTACCAAAATCGCGCTGCTCCACCTAATCTCAATGTTGCATACAACAGGGTTCGCTGATCCGTCCAATTAAAAATATTTGTTATGTTTTCTACCAGTTCTATCCACTGAATCGTATTTAGATGCGTATTCGTATCCAAATTAAATTCAGGAATTAAGAAGAACAACGAACCTTTACCCACTCATATTCATACAGGTGTAAAATTTGTGCAGTTATATCAATTCTGCCCTTTTGCAACTTTTTAAAGATTTGTGTTTACTCCAAATCAGTTTACCCTGCATGTGCCTGCTAAATTTGGGTGGTCGTTTTCACTTCTCATTACTTGGTACACCAAAACAGGTTCACTTACACAGCTCAATTTATACTATCCCTCAACAGGTAGTACCGGTTTCGCCTGCTAGTTGTATTACTTCCTTATTATCCCTTTACTTTTAATTTTCGATCTTGCTATGTTTACTTAGGTTTATTTTTCAACTTGTAATCTCAGTATTATTTGTAATATCACTATTATTTTGCTCACATAACAAAATAGGGTAGATCCCACTTCTGAAGATATAAACACACAAACTTCTATATTGAACTAATATGTAGACAACCCGCCAGCACGCCCGATGTAAAAATAGCGAATGCGATGTATTACCTGTTTTTCTTCTCGAATGCTAATTTATTCCTTTTAGTCCTTACCTTCCATTCCTTCTCCTTTTGATTAAGAAAAAGGAGAGAGATCCGACTTCTTGAAATTATACACTTACATACAATTCTACATACATACATCTCTCACCGTACTGACCGGCTGCCAATGCAGATTTTCAGTTTATCTACTACTTTATCAGCCCGGGATTTTGGCCGATGTTAATACTCACTCACGCTTACAAGTGATACAAAAAAAAAGAGTTCGTTTTTCAGAAATAAATTTAAATTTCGGTAATAGTAAAATATATAGTTTTTTTTTTGGTTCTTAAGATTTCTCTTGCATAGTTTTCAATTTCGCTTCAATGTAATTTCATTTTTCTTTGATTTTTTTTCTTTCTTTCAATTAGTTCAATTCAACACAATTTAATTATTTTTCGTAAAATTTTGGTCAAATTCGTACTCACCGCGGACATATTTTACAAGGTATATTCTTATCTAGATAAATGATTCGGTAAGGTGATTGGCAGTAACGTGTAAACGATGCTAGTTTGTATGTTTGTTACACTAATTAAAAATCACAGAACAATTCAAATTTATCTAGCAATACAGCATTTAATTAAAGAAGGTCAATATATTACTCTATTCACAGTGTGAAATTCTGCCACCACTAGGTCAGCTTCACACTATGTGGTAGATTAATTCACATTTGGCAGGAAACAATTAATAACTGGGTTTTTTTTCAGCATTAGGATATAATTAATTAAATTTTTTTTCTTTATTTAGTGATAATCATATAAATTTGTTAAGTTAATAATTATGAAAAATATTTCTTTTAAATGTAGAAAAGAATATTTCAAAAGAAAAGAAGTGAAAAAGCTAGAATTGGTGTAAAACCAATTCTTATGATACCCTACATGAATGCCCGTAAGAAATTTCCTATGGTCACCCATTTGAGCAATTTTGATTTTTTTCATTGCTTTCTCGCATATATTTCTAGAACGGCTCGTCGGACAGAAAAAATGATTAGCACCAATTTTATAAGATTTCTTATTCTGAAGAAGTTTTTAGTACAATAAAAATGTCTAGGACTGATCGTTTTCAAAGTATATGTAAAAAACCAAAAATTTTATATGGCAACACCAAGAATGAGTTGCCCGATTTAGTCCATTTTTGAAATTTTAATTGCTATTACTATGAAAACACAATGTACGAAATTTCAGCTCTCTATGTCGACATGTTCTCAGGTAGTGTCCAAATATATAGTGGAAAACGAAATTTTTGTATGGCAACCCCACGAAGGAGTTGCCCGATTTGTCTCATTTTCGAACTTAATTTTACTTTTTTTTTTAATGTCCGTGTACAAAATTTCAGCTTTCTAAGTAAACGCGTTCTCGAGTTATCGTGCGCACGGACAGACGGACGGACAGACGGACATGCAAAAATCAAAAAAACTTTTAATTTTATGCGGGGGTGTCCAATCCATTTTGCTCTACCATCATTATTTCGAGGTGTTACAAAGGGAATGACAAACTTAGTATACCCTATAGATTTCATCTAGGGTATAATAAAATTAAAACATATTAAAATAGCGAGTTCAATATACTATTTATTCTCTTTCATATTAAAAAGTTAGTTATGACTTCTTATGATTTTAAAAAGTTTTCGTATATTCCTTCTTATTAAAATATGTTATCATCTTGAAATCAGATGGAAATACATTTAGCTTTAAGCAGATGGTCTTTTTGGATGAAAACCGTAGGGATTTCTTTTTATTTTGTTCCAGTTTATGTGAATTTTTTTTCAGTGTTTTTTCTACTGTTCTCTCTATATTTTAAGGTTGTACCTAAAGTAAAAAAAAAAACTTTTCTAGAAGTCGAGATAGAAGTATCAATAAAGTCAGTAGGAGTCAGGCATTGGCATTCTAATATAATATGGCTACGCACAGTAGCGGATACATGGAGTTGGATTGTGGGGGCCACGACCTCCACCCCCTGAATTTGAAGAAAAAAGTATTTAATTAATTGAGTTATTTAAAAATTCATTTATTATTTATTATTGTGATGTATATGTACTTATAGGTTTTTCTCATAATTTGAGTTTGGGAACCCAACTTCGGGTGTTCCAAAACCCTCGGGAAATACTTCCCAAGCCACGCAACAGACTTCCTCACTACCACATGTAAGCCCTAACATTGTCCTAACTTCTAATATTCTAAAATATTTGCAGCGTTCTTATGTTAAACCACTGCCATGTCATAGTATACATACCCGCTACGCTCATAGAAATACACTGCAGAAAGTGGGCTCACTTCTATATGGCGTTCTCTTTTGGAAACCTTCCTAGTATCTCACTACAGGACTGCGGTGGCTAAACTAAGCGGCTTATGCTGATAGGTTTTTTTTTGCTCAATATAATTTGAACTAAACCACTTAGTACGGCGCTGGATGTTTCTTTTGTGTTTTTTTTATTAAGCAAAAAAATGTGTAAGATGACCCCTCCCCCTAGTTTCAATGTTGGATCCGCCACTGGCTACGTAAACGGACAAAATCATTGATCATTCATTCGTAATGGAATTTTCCGAAAATCTAGTTACTCAAGATTCTGGGAATTAATATGATAGTTCTGTAATATTTTTTAATGCAACTAGGGGGCCATCGCCGTTGCCAGGCGATAATGTAGTTACCTAGAAGGCGGGCCTGGGGTGGTTAGAGATGCATAATATCTAAGCCACTACCTGATTCGATTGATCGATTCTGTACTCTACGGTTTCACGAAGGAGTTGCCAGATTGGTCCCATTTTCGAACTGTATTTGGAATTGTTATAAAAACGCCGTGTACACAATGTGAGCTTCCTACCTCGACGCATTCTCAGGGAAGTATATAGTGAAAAACAAAAGTATTGTATTGCAACACGTAAATTTTATTTACAATTGTAATGAAAACGCCAAGTACCAAATTTTTTGTATGACAACCCTACGACGTAGTTGCCCGATTGACCCCATTTTGTTACATTAAAAAAAAAGGCCGGTGTACAAAATTTCAGCTCTCTCTGTCGACGCGTGAGGCAGTGTCCAAATATATAGTGGAAGCCTAAAGTTGTGTATGGCAACACCAAAATGGGGTCGCCCGATTTGGTCCATTTTTTAATTCGTATTTGCAATTTTCATGAAAATGTCGTGAGCTCTCCTGGTCGACGCATTCTCAGACACTTTCCAAATATATTCTAAAAAGCTTAACTTTTGTATGGCAACATCAGGATGGGGATGCCAGATTTATACCATTTTTGAAATTTTATTTACTATTGCTATGAAAACACCATGTACCAAATTTTAGTGCTCCACGTCGACGCGTTCTCAGGCAATGCCCAAATATATAGTTAACAACGAAATTGTTATATGGTCACCCTACGAAGGTGTTGCCAGATTTGTCTCATATATGGCAGCTTATAAATATATAGTGAAAAACTAAATTTTATGTGGCAACACCAAGAAGAGGTTGCCCGATTTCGTCCATTTGTTAACTTGGATATGCAATTTTCATGAAAACGACGTACACAAAATTGAAGCTCTCCAATCTATCGTGTCCAAAGATATCCTATCTCTCAAGCTGGAACCAACCAAACACATTTACAAAATTTGATTGAAATCTGTTGGGCGGTTACGGAGAATAGCGTGTACAAACACAGTGATACGGGATTTTTATATATTAAAAAGATTGGCAGCACATTTTAAATAATTAAAATTCAAATTCAAAGGTAAAGCAATTTTCGAAAATTCTAATTGTCACTGATTTTGCCTGTCTGCCTAGGATATAATAAGCGTGATTGTTGTAAAGTACAGAAGAAGTTAGAAACAGCATACTGTTCACAGAAAATATGTACTCAATTAAAACCTTCTCCTTATCAATAATAAAAATCTCTTTATCCCTGCTGGTACTGCTGCTTACCGTGGGTATCCATTCATTGATATGCATCAAGTCAATATAAATTCCAAGAGTATACCACATTCTGCAGCATCCGTTATTCTTTGTAGAAAAAAACGCTACTACCGTTCACCAAAGTAATATGAGGCGTATATTGACATGCTCCAAAAGTTAACAAATGTTAATATCGTGACAGAATTGCGGGTGCAGCCTCTATACTCAGAACTCTACAGAGACTGCAGAAAGACGCTAAAAAAATGAATTTACGCGGCATGAAATATCCATTTAATGTGCATACAATGCAATTAGAGGTTGGCCTCACGGGAATAATATTCACACGGCCGTTGGACGTTTCAAGTGGATCGGGATATGCTTGTAATAACCATTCTTTATGAGACAAGTTTTTAGTGGAGGTGAGATAAACTTTGTTTTTTGTCCTTAGAAATTACTTTTTAAAACTTTATAAATCGAAACCCGACATCAGTACACTTGGAACGAAATAAACTAAAGAAATATGAAATTATTAGGAGCACAAATGAGCCGGCAGTATGACGCGCGACGAGTAATTATCCTATATGGTAATTTGTTCATTTAAGTACAAGCCGCCATTTTTTCATCTGTAGATTGCACATAAAAAACGAAGTGTCGGTTAAGCCAATTCTTCAAATTGCAGATATATGGTTTCCATTTTATTTTTATATGAAGAAAATACATCATTTTAGGTATATAACATTTCTAAATTATGTAATGTTATTTTTGTGAATTAATATCACCTAAGTGGAAATTTTAAATTTAGAAATATTTAATTAAAATTATTAAAAACTGCTTATTTTTGGAGGGGCCTGTATTTTGTAGAAGTATCTATGATGATATTCACAGTAAAATTTTAATTGCAGTTGAATTTCACCACGTACATGCCGAAAAATTGTAATTCTTAAATTTAAAAATATTAAACCCTTACATCATTAAAATGCAATACAAAAAAATATCGAAAATCTATGTCAAGATAGTTTCGTAAATATTTGCATTATATTGTTTTATAAAGGTAACGAAAAGTAAGTCAGAAAAAGGTAACTCTGAGAAAATTCCAAGCGTTGTCGAAACGTTGCCAACACCTTTATAAACAAAGTTTATACAGGTAACCAAAACATACTACAACCACTGCTATAACCAAAATAAATTAATCGAGAGCAGCATGGGTTATATAAGGGTTATACAAGAAGTTGTATTAAAATAAACAGAATATTTTTGTTACTTATTTTATAAAACCTTTAGTTATATAACGGTACTTAAATCAAGTCACGGTAACCTTTATATAATCCTCCATTTAAGCTCTATCAGGGGTTTATAGTGGTTACAAAGAGGTTCTGAGTACTAGTCCATATAACCCAAATTATATAATTTTGTAATAGAAACCTTATGGTGACTGCTATATAAAAAAAATGTTTCTTGGGACGTCATATGAGTGCTCAGGACTTGCAAGTCTAAGGCTGCAAATCCCTGGAAGAAATATTATCTCTCCAGATAATGTCTCCAATCTAGCTCCAAAAGCAATAATCGAGCTTGTTAAAGGACTCGATTTTGTCTAACTACTTTAGGGGAAGGCACAATAGATCAACTATGGTCGAGATGTCCGCAACTACTCTAGTCGCAACTACTCTTAATATTAACATTACTTTTGAAGTCACCTCCGGTCTCCAGCTTTACCTTACAAATCTTTGAATATAAGCAGGTATTCATCACGTCATTCACCTAAACATTAGGATTTAATTTTTTTTTTTTAATTTTATTTACTACAATCTATTCCCGATATAAGTATAAAAACAGGGAGTTTCGCAACCTGCTTTCATCATCAAAAAGCCTATAATTATATCCAATGGCGTAAATATTGCCAGGGAACAACGATTTGAAATGAATAAGGAAAGTGTAGCGGAAGCTACATAATAATTTTTATTTTTTTTTTGTTAGTAAATAAAAATAGAATAAAACATAATTGTGATTGTCAGAATAATATTTGCGCTGAATATAAATAAAATATTGTCAGAGTAATATTTGCACTGACTGTAAGTAACATAAAAAAAAATCAAATTTGAGGTTTAAAGGAAAACACTTTGAAGAAAAAACTTTAAACACAGATACACATTACTGTACACAATTTTAGAAAATACACATCAAGACTTTTGGAATGTATTTGTTTTTAAAAATATATAATTTTGTCAAGGATATTTTAGTTTTAAGTGAATCGCCAGAGGGCAAACTTCTTTAATTTAATTTAAAACGCCAGAGGGCAAATTAAAAAAATAAAAAGTTTTATTTAAAACGCCAGAGGGCAAACTGTTAAAATAATAATTTTATTGCCAAAAGGCATATTTGTAATTTTCTTAATTCAGACGCCAGAGGGAAAAATCTGTTAAAGAATATTTTAAAGTTTAATGCTAGGTTTTTAATAAAATATTAAAAGATTTTAAAAAGTTTTAAAAGAAAAACTTATAAATTAAAATAAAAAATATTATCATAAAATAAAAATATTTAAATTTCAATTTTATCCTACTATAAATTTAGGATAAATATATATATATATACATATATACATGTATATATTTATATTAATTAAGAACTGTTGAACTGCAGCATCTACATTTGTTGTCTCGATCATCATCTATCATATTATAGATATTAACAACAACCAGTTCAAATTGGCAACATCCAGCCCCTTCAAAGAAAGCACTTACGCAATGGGAGCAACAAAGCAAAGAAATGTCGAGATTATGCTTCCTGAAGCTGGTCCACGCAATGTGTGCGTTTGTTAAATATTTGCCAACGGATCTTATTTGACGAGGTGTGTGTTCGTTTATTTAACAAATCTTTTTTGTGTTATTTCGAAAACAGACAATTGGTCGTGTACGCACTCTGTGACTTTTCAGGCGTCCAAGAAAATGGGATGGTCAAACGAATTGACTTCTGAGTTTATAGGGATTTATGAGCTAGAGCCTATTATATGGGATCCAAAAAACCCCCAGCACAAAAATATAAATGCTGTGGCTGATGCGTGGAGGAGAGTTTCAAGTTCTCTGAGCAAATAATATCCTATACTAGAACTTAAAAGAAAAAGATTCACTAATGTCAGTCGATCAATGTCGATCCCTTTGCCTGAAGGCGAAGGCGAGTTTAAAATCAGGGGCAGGCATAGACGAGTTCAAAGTTTTTTATCAACACAGGCTATATTAATGAGCAATTTCCGTTGCATAATTTTTCGAAATATTTTCTTACCTTAACTTCATCTCACAATATGTGAATCAATGCGCTACACACGTCGTTCACTATCTCTCTTATAACTTGGCCAGAGATTTTGAAGAGACAGGCTCGTAAAACTGTGTCCAGAAGCCAAAAATCTGAGGGTCACAGGTTATCTTTCTTCTACATGAATTGCTTTCCTCCTGTTTCTGTCTGCCTTTTTTATAAATGGACCAATTTTATTTGATAGATTTCTCATATTTTCCCGACGCAAATCCGTTATCATCTGCTTCACCTTATAACTACTTTGTATAGTATTTTAGTTCTATTTTGGGATTAACAAAAAAAAAAAAGGATTTATATAATTTTCTGCTTTTATTGATGACAGCGCTCTTCTCTTTCATTGGCTTAGTTTTTTTAATTGTAAAAATCCACCAGCAGTAGGAAGGCGAACTACAAACGTGAGAATAAATTCTGAGCAAAGTATAGTGGTATGCCACTACCTGCCACTGGGGGTAGAAATGTGCCGAATACACGAGTAGTGTGGGAAGAAATAATGTACGCAGAAAATATTGGCCATATATTTGGTTTCGAGTAGAACGAAAATGTAGGAGCACAGAAAAGGCGAGGAAAATATTTGACAAATTGAAAGACGCAGATATTTTTTACAAATTCAAACATTCTGTGGGACCGGCTTTACATAAAGCATTCACCCAGTCGTCAACAGTACCCCCTCTGTTTGATTCAGTCACTGCTTTATACCAGTGCGAAAAGTTGTGTCGTGTATGTAATTATTTATTTTTTTATGAACACTCAGCATAATGAGTCCAAACAGAAATATAGGAGATGACGATTTCTATCTGAAAGAGCTTATTCTAGATCTATATGTTCAGAGAACTTCAAGGTATTATCGTGGAAAGAATCGTCACAAGTGGGCAAAGACTAGTCCTAGCCGGAGAGTCAGAAGATCGAAAAAAAATATCACTTATGTAATGCATTTGGCTATTTTACGTAAATCAGTGAATGCATTGTTAAATCAAACAGATCCTATTCAAATATGGAAGCCTACAGCTAAAAACGAAATGATTATCGAAATATTAATATGGCCAAATAAAAAACTCCAGTTTTACAGGAGCGCATTTTCAGATAAAAACTGAGCGGAAATAAGGGACCTAGATAGAGTTGAGTTTGATGCACTTCTAAGTCTGCTTATAGTATATACATCTAATTTTAAGTCTAAGAAGGAAAGGTTGGAATCATTATTTTCTTCACATGGATCGTAATGTTTTTTGTTGTGCTATGTCGCTGCATAGATAAAACACTATTCTATGATGTCTCCGTTATTTTGATAATCCTGAAGCTCGTCCCGAATGGAAAATTACGAATTCCTGTTACGACAGTATTTAATATACATATATTTGACAAATTTGGCAGAAAATGTTCATGTAGATGAGATACGGGTCGGATTCCGGCGAAAATGTCAGTTCAATATTTACTTGCCAAGGAAACCAAATTAAATACAATTTAGCCTTACTGACGTCCTCAATAATTATTTTTATAATGGATATATTTATTGTGGAAAAGGTACTGAATGATTCTCTTTATCACGCAAAGGAAAAAAGTTGGCAATTCTGCGACTTACTGGTTCAAATCGTAATAAGTGGTTTTCGTCTTAAGAACTAGTGAATGAAGTCTGGAAATTTCGTTTGTTTTATGTAGTAATGCTAAAAAAAATAAAAGAGATACCTATACCATATGAAGTTCTACCAGGTGGAACTTGCAGCATTCGATCCTGTTTATATGGCTATTTTCAAGAAATACCTCTATTTGCTTATGTGCCAAAGAAGACGAGAGCTCTTCTTCTAATATCATCGATGCATTCTAACAGTGGAAAACTTAATCCCTCCGACAAACCGGAGATAATATCGAATTATTAGCTCCACCAAAGGTGCGGTTGACTTGTTGGACCTAAAATGCTTCATTTCTTACAAGCCGTAGAACATATAGATGGACCGTCGCTTTTTTTTATGCTGCGGTAAATACATTTTGCATCAAAGCTACAGATAATTGCGAAAAGGATTGAAAGATTTTATTTTATTTAACTGTTAGCATCCCAATTAACTTACGTTAATATGCGATGGAGATATAACTCTAAAGGAATCCAGAAGTTGCTCAGAATAAGTATAGGGAAATTATTCAGAGCGTATACGGAAACACCTAATGAAACTCTTCACAATTGAAGATTATCAAAAAGGAAGCGTTGTTATCTCTCTCCAACCGGAAAAGATAGACAATCTTAGTACCAATATGTCAAATGCCAACATGTAGCTTGCACGGAATGTTCGGCTATGATATGTAGAAACTGCTTGTACTGTACGAAGGGGTTTTTAAAATTCCTAATCCCACCAATTTCAAAGAATTATATAGTTGCTTTTTTCTTGGAAAAACGATTCATAAAAAAAAACGTTATATTTTCTGTAATATAAAAATTTATACAAAATATTATATAATTTCTGTTATCTTTTCCGAAACTTGTTTAAAGTTTAATGAAAATATTGTTACGAGACTCACGAGTTTTTGGGTCGAATTTGATTTGATTTGATTTAAACAATCGAAAATTAATTATTACAATAGTTATTTATTGATCTACCGATTACAATGTTATCGCTGCATGTGTACCGACTAAAGTGACTTCTTACTTACAACTCAACTCATGATATAATTTACTCTAGTACGAATATACAAAAATTTACTACAAAAAGAATTCAATTGGTATAATCATGTTTTACAAATAAGTACTTCAAAATTTAGACATAACCAGAATTCTCGCCCATAGAAATTTGGACATTACCAGGATTCTCGTTCAAAAATGCAGTTCAACGATTTCAGTACTTCCAAATAATATTGAACATAAGTCATATTTGTTTAATCGACTGGGTATGGATTGTATGTATATGGGTCTGTCCGACCTCATCATTAAATTAAAATGAACTTTCACGTGCTGCGCGTAAAGGTTAAAAATTCTTCATATACAAACATAAATATTATGGTTCCCCGAATTTTGCAAAATGAAAACTGAACATTTAGTTCAATAGTGTTAGCGGATCTAGTTATCATACACTCACTTCTGCCTCCATGATTGGTCCCACCCAAGAAAACTTTGATAGTATTATATCAGCTGATTTCAGCGCCAATTATATTAATCCTCTATTAAAAAGGCAAAAGCAAAGACCATTTCTCTCTTTCAGTTTTACATGCCATTTTTAATCAAAAGTGCTTTTCTCTTCA
This sequence comes from Dioctria linearis, assembly GCA_963930735.1. NCBI lineage: Eukaryota > Metazoa > Arthropoda > Insecta > Diptera > Asilidae > Dioctria > Dioctria linearis. The sequence continues at coordinate 80,145,843 of OZ005740.1, forward strand.
TACGGAAATACAAATCATCTGTTTATATTTAGGTCATTCTGATTAGTTCCACCAAACGAAAAGACTGATTGGTTCACCCAACATGTACAAATGTGCTAAACCGTTATATTCACTTAGATAAATTATACAAAAGTTCAGAGCATGAAATTTACAATGCATCTCATCTCTTTCAGTTTTATTTGAACATTTTTAAGGCATCTATTCTTTTTCAACGGGTAATTTTTTGTTAAAATCGTTGTTTTCTGACATTACTGCTGATATAGATAGCGGTAGTCGTATTCTTGTTCGCTTAATATGGGAGGTAGTCGGAGGAGGTGAAGATCTCACCTGACGTTTAAGATAAACAGACGAATTTTCAAGCCGGCTAAATTTTTGGATCGACATGTCTACATACAGATATTGACACGACCTAATAGTAGGCCAGCTTGACACAAAAATTTAAAAAGCATATTCTTCAATCAAGTATTGTTTTTCAAAAATTTGTAAAAGTTCCTAAAACGTTAATAAGTGTTAACGCAAAGTTTCCTTACATCAGCAAACTATTTTATTGATTACCGTTGTTTGATTTCGAGCAAGAGTTCATTCTTAAATAAATATCGCCTATACATTTGACTGGATTTCATTTATACCGAATACAAAATACATGTGATTTTTTTTTGTTAATCTAATGGCACTACGATTTCTACTGAAGTGCGAAAACATTCGCAGAAAGAAGAAAACTTCTTTGAACGGCAATAAAACCTAACGAAGACCTAATAGAAGACAAATTTAATTAATATATGTAGAAACACTTCTAGTATTGAGAAGAATTCTTCTTACGATAAGAAAGTTATCTCATTGTGCGAATTTTTGCTTTGCTACAAAAAAGAACATTTTACAAAAAAGTCAACATAATATTGTTACGAGCGTGGCTTTAGTTCGTTATTTAAAACACAATATTTCAGATATTAATAACAAGTTCTTTTATTTAACTTCACTGTTTACTTTTATGACATTTACAAACAATTATGAAATCAACTCTTTATAGTTATCGCTAGAACTGTACTCCAATCCAAATAATTTACTTCGTTCACTTCACTGTCTGAAATAAGACTCCCCTCCTGAATTTGAGTGGCGCCGTATTTATACTCTACAATTTATACTAGAACCTCCTTGAATATTCCGTTTTCCAAACCCAAGGTTTACTAAGATGTCACTAGCCTAAAGTTCCTTCCATTTCCAACAGATGTCGGTTGTGTCACTTTGTGGCACGTAACAATATATACCTACTAAAACATTTTCTCATTTACTATTATTAATATAAATTTTCTATATTCAGTTTGAATAAGACGAAACAATTTGTTTTTTTTTACGTGCAAGAAATGTCTGCTAAGCTCAAAATCGCTTCTAACTTTCCTTGATACACATGGTACAGAACTTATTCTCAGTAGAAATGTCTCTCGGTGCATTATCGTTTAATTTGAAATCGTGACCATCCATCACTTCTAAATTAATATCGTTAAACTCATGCTGCTGGAAGGGAATACAACTATTATTTTAATACTTTTCGCGTTAACTTAAATAAAATTTACTTGATCGTGCTATAATTTTGTCAACAGAAATTCAGAAATTGCCAAAAAACCAATTGAATAAGCTTTAGTTTTCTATCTTTTCTGCAAATCGACTGAATACCTTTTCAGCTGTAATTTTTTTTAAACAATGTTGAATATTGACATCTGAGAGAATCGTTCTTAAAGCATTGTGCTTCTAACCCACGTTTTTATCCGCCTTATAGCAGAAAAACTTCTCTCACAGTCAGCGTAGCTCACTGGGAGTAATATTGCCGCATTAAAAAAAAAATGAACATTTTCGTCTACGTAAATAGTGTAGTGCGTAGTCGCATTATGCTAAGAATGGAAAAATGTTAAGTTGACAATAATTCTGATGCATTTATTATCAGTCGGTCGAAATGGAGAAAGTAAAGTCATTTTAAGGTACGTTTACACTTAGAACAGGTATCTGGATTTGTATCGGCACTTGTATTGGCACTTTTATCGGCATTTGTATCGCCACGTTTTCTACTTGTATATATTGAGAACCTTTTTGACTACAGTTTACATTAGACGAGCACTTGTAGATACACTTTAATTACTGGTCCGCAAGAGTTGCAAATGTTTGAATGCATACTATGATGAGGTATATACTTCATCAGATCCGCAGCCGGATTTTTTGCTAACATTAATTTTTCCGAGTTTTCTGTTAAATTGACTTTTTATATTATGCCACTTATCATCAATTTCTTTTTTCGTACACTTTAACTCCGTAGCGATTTCTTCTTCATTTTTTTTCATTAAAGTCTTTATATGCTTTTGATCTGAGGTCCCAAATATTACATTTTCTTATTTTTCTATTAGAAGTAAGGTCTTTTCTTTTGAGCACGATGACACGATTTTTAATTTAATTCAACCGCCCGCACTACAGAACTAAGCCACGATAAACTGCACTTCAAAACTAAACGCAAAATATATACAAATATATACAAATATATACAAAATGTATGAGCATTTGTGTTAGGCAAATGAACGAGCATTGGTATGCGAAGTTATATTGCGATTTGTCGAATATACCTACCTTACCTCACCGATTACAGTCGGTGATTGTGCAGTGTGCGGCCTGAATAACAGTTTGCGCTTTACACGATGTGTCTGAAATTTTTAGATACTTCATAAAATCCTACAAGTATTTACACCGACAGTGCAATACCAAGCGGTATAATCGAATGTTAGGAGAGGGAGATGAGTGATGAGGGCGGAGGTTGCGCCCAGACCTGCGAGAAAACTGGACACACAGGCCCAAACGCACCCGCCGGAGTGTGTGTGCCAGTGTGTTCGATTCTGCCTATATTTCATGAAGTGTCTACGACATAAATGCATACCTATAGAATATAAATAGAATAATTTTAAATGCATTTGGATGTATTTGTGTATTGATTTTTCGTGTACCGCTATGTCACAGTAGTTGCACCTTCACGTAAAAACCCTGAAGCTTTTACTGGAAAATTGATTAATCTCCTAGATAATTAAGTGAACAATGTACATTTTCATTCCAAAATTGTTATATCTTTATACCAATCTCAAAGTGGGCAATTTATCCATTGTGTAGAAAGAACTAGCATACATTTTGACATAGTTTGTCTGAGGCAAATAAATTCGGAATGCTGCATCTTACTAAATATAAGCACAGCAAATATTCTTCATACAAATTTGTGAAGAATAGGCTACGAAAATGTTATTAAGATGAGCAGGAAACACATAAATTTCTTTTATTCCAAGTTCTTTCTCGATTTATGATTTTGATGTTTCCCCTCAACACCCTGTAACTGATGTTATTATACACTTTTTACGAATAGCTTAAAAACGATTGATAATAAACCGTCTAAGAAATCCAAAAATATTCAACCAGGACTCTGTTAATATTTCTTCGGAAGTTAAAGGACGTCAAAGTCAAATATGTCAAATTTGACCGTTTTTGCAACAAAATGCATGATAATTTTAGCGATTTCTTACAAAATTGAGTAACCGATTTAGTTTTTATGTTAACTTAAAAAAGTCTCAGATCGGCACCATTTTGGGACACAGAATTTTTACCATAGAGTTACAGCTGCAGTCGCTCGTGTTAAACGGCACTTAGAAGATATATCCTCGGATGAATTTGGAGCTTTTTGTTCAATAGATGCTGCTGCCCAGATAACAAAATGGAACATGTTCTAAAAAGACACTTTTTAGACACAGATGATCGGCTCCAAATCGGTAAACTTCATTCAATTTCGGTAAAAGAATAGAACATGCATTTCGGAAAATCGAATTTTCGTTCCTGCCTCAGTACATCAGTGTTCGAGTTTGTGTACCGTCAGACATAAAAATGGTACGTTTTCGATACATTATTTTATATCGAATTTTCGCTCCGAGACGGAATCTTGGTTAGTGTTCTCAGTCAGTTTTAATGTCTAGTTTGTGGTGGTTTGTAGTGAGTAATTTTGGTAGTTAGTTTATGTAAGCTATTTCTCTCTTCAGTAGCTGCCAGAATAGCAGTATTTTATCAAACAGCGTATGATTCACTTGTCTTTCGGTCACAGTTTTTGACTTTTGCATTGTTCGGTGTCAAATTGACGTCACGTCACCAATAGTTTTTTTTTCTCGCGAATATTATTTGTATGGAATGTATTCATGCAAAATGAACTTTAACAATGAAGATTTCAAACGGAGAGCTCTTGAATGTCTGACTGATACTGATAGAAATGTAAGTAACGTAACGCATGAGATCATCATTTGGAATTAATTTTTTACATACATGTTAACGCGAGCTTAAAATTCTTACCTAAGTATTATAAACAATAAAGGTTTTATTTTTGTTATAGAATTATGTAAAAGGATAACGTATATAGAAACTAAAGATATGTGGTAACACGTCTTCACAATGTCCACGTACCTAAGATAGCACTTTTAAAAGTACGCCAAATTGACGTCAACTGGGAGCTGTAATTATGTTGAGGATGATTGAATGCATCTTTTTACTAATAAAGATAATTTTTCTATTAGCTTTGAAGTTTCTTAGCTCCGCCACCTATTAGCACTGCCATGATGCTAGATTTGGTTATACATTCTTCCTTTGACCCTCGATATCTCTGTTGTAAAACCAAATTGTAGTTATAAAGAGGATAAGCCAAACAAATATGCTAATACGGTCTAGCTGCCACATAATATTTGATCAAATTTGAAATTTTTATGACCATTTATAGTACTTAGTGTATAGTTTTTAATAATTATTTTTTACAAATTTTTTTAGGAGACTATTTTCTCAATCTCGTCCATGAAAGGAAATTCCACATTCCGCATTTTTAGTTTTTCTATTATTTTACTTGTGCCTATCGTTTTCATTTTCGAAATTACTACATACATATGAATATCACGATGCTAAAATCTATCATTTTATTTGTGCTAGATCGTTATTCATGAGATTGAGCAAGAATTATTCTATAACTTTTTGGCACTTGCTTACTTGATTTTTATTTAAGCGTTAGTTTATTCCTGTTGAATTATACACCACGTCGACACACTTTAAAAGCGCTGCTTTCCTATTTCTTTATACAATATTGAGCGGGGCTCCACTAGATGTAATTTTAACAGCTCTTACCTAGTTCAGTTATTTGCTTCGAATGATTGTTGTGTTATTCTAAGTTATAATTATAAATCTCCCTCTATCTTTTCTTCAAAATGTTTAAGTGGGTTTCTTTACTGTTCATTTCCTATTATATTACAAAATTCCTAAAAGTAAATAAAATGTTCTTGAAACAACCCTACCAAGTAGTTCTCAAATCCCTCAAACCACACGTCTATACCCCAATCATTAAAATTCTTTAATAAACCTTAACGCCAAGAATTAATTATAACTCTTAAGAGTAAAAGGGTTAGTTTCAGATCTGTCTAGGAATCAACAAAATCGATTTGTGTAATAAAGGCTCAACTTCAGACTTGGAGTACTCCCAAGGAAACTGATGGGTTGCGTCGGGTTATATGTATACTCACATTTTATAGACGGATTGTTTACTCTTTACCTTTCATGTTTAAAGCCTGTAATTTATTCCGAAAATACTTAATATTCTCTGGGCGGTCTTTTGTGCTAATTGAAAGAAAGTCGTTACCGGCTACCATCGCATTATTCCTTTTTACGGTAGAATTTACTGTTGAAATTTAAATTTCCGCAGATAGAACGACAGTCATACACAAAGATTTTATAATTTTTTTTTTTGGATATGTGTGTTTCACCGCAGCGGAATAAAATTCCTAAATTGTAAATTATTCGATAATTAGCGAGGTATGATGAATATTGCGTCCAATTAAATCGTACCAGTGAGATATTATCTTCCAGAAGAATTATTTTGAGAGATCTGATAATTACAAGCTTTTGAATTAAGTACATCTTTGAAGTCTAGCGTAGGCTTAAAAACACACAAACCATAAATGGACCTTCATCCTCTAGCAACCTATAAATGGGACATCATTCTCCATTGTAGTTCCGCCCATATATTTCGTTGCATTTATTTTATCTTGTACATATCAATGAGTAAAGATAAAGGTGCTGATTGTGTGGACAACTAGAACACAATGCGTAATAATCCCCGTAATACATAGTGCTTACCTGATTTTTTTTTTATCGAGCTGAAGCAGAAAGATTACATGATATGAGGTTTGAAAGGCTTAGAAGATGAAATCATGTTATTCTCCATAATCATTTGGTACCGGAAAAAAGGCGCATAATTACCAAGCAGAAAGACCGCACTCAATTCAGAATCGTTAGCTCTGAAGGTGTAAAGGTGGGAGGTGGGGGTCTTATGAAAAAATGTGTCACATAAATCTAACTGATACGATGAAAAAAATAATGATGGCGAGTAATGTAGTTTATAGTGGGCAAAAGCGTAATTCTTAGATTAATACGACTAGGGCAGCTGCGAACATTATTTAACGCTTTAAGGATCTAATTGAACCTTATGTAAGCGGAGTTGCTGCTCTGTTTTTTTTTGTTTTTAGTTTCGATGGAGAATCACATATCTACAAGTACCTACCGTTCAATTAAGGCTTCTGACTGTTTCTATGTTTTATTGCCTGTGATTGGAGAGATAAGATATCTAGGGTCTTTGAAAAATATTTTAAACATTCGGCGTTAATGGTTCACTTAAGTTGTCGTGATGTATTTTTGTAAGTCTGTAACTAGGAAACGATCCGCAATCTACTCATTCTTTTTAATATCTTCGGATAACTTTAGTTGGAGGAGATAACAAAAGGTATGTATTTATACATAGATAACCCAAAACGGTACTAGTTTCCGTTTCAAGTATTTCGAATTTACAATTAGGAATATTTTTTACAGAAATACTACTTTATAAACGATTAAACTTTACTTACAAATGGTTATAGGTAGTTCCTGTTAAATGCTTATGAAAGGTTTTTATTCTTGAAGTCACCAATAATCGTTATAAAATGATTAATATTTTGGTTTATTGCAAATAAAAAGCATTTTCTGACTTCTATTTTTCCTGACCACAAATAGAAATTACCAAGTTGTATTTATTATTCTAATTTTGCAGCGCTACGCAAAATTATAGATACTGGTGTTTAGGGCAAATGTTAGGTTTAACATCTGAACACACCTATTATTATGCAGTAATTATCACAGTGTAGAGTGCTCGTAAACCTCATAATTAAACCTAAATATCAATTTAATTGGGTGGGGTCTTGTCCTGATTTGTTTCTTAGCATTTAACAAACTCACTTAGCCATTCTTCCAATTCGTATGACTAAATCGAGCAAAGGCCATTTAATTCCCCTCAGATATAAAATATAATTTTATGCTGGTTGAGGTATAAAAGACTTTAACACATGCTCAAGCAAATCGTACGACATGTGTACGGCCTAGTTTTAGCATTAGCGTGTGTAGCGAAAGTCGGGAAACTGAAGTCTAGCATGAATGAAATCGGCCGAAACTATTGCGTACAAGCAAATCTTTTGCCTTTACTATAGATTGAACTAGACAAAATCGTATATTATCTTTTGGCTCCACACGCAACGACTTTTATGCAGACTTTAGTTCACTTGGAGAGCAAAGCCGTCAGGTTTGGTTGCACACAATAGTTTCGGCCGATTTCGTTCATGTCAGACTTCAGTCTCGACTCAAGCTTCGAATTTCGCTACATACGCTCATGCAAATCGTATGACTTGGCTTGTACATGAAAAGTTGTACGATTTTCTTGACCGTGGTGTACCGGCTTTTAGAGACATAATTATAGTTTTTTTTAAATATAAGTATCGGGAAGCAATATAAATCTATACATGGAAAATGATGAAAAGGGAGAAGGAAAGAGAAGCGAGCATGCTCTCTCCTCGCTTAAATGAAGAACGTAGGCAACTTCTCTTTAAAAGTGCGAGGTTGATTTATGTATCACATAATTTTACACGACGGTCGAATATTTAGATGTTAACTTCGTATAAGATAATGTCTTAGTCCATGCTATTACTAATCCCATCAATTAGCTGTAAAAAGACAACCGCCGTGATATAATCGATTTTCATCTATGTAACCACCATCATAAATTTTTCTAATAATTTATTCTACCACATCCATATTTCCTCTATTGTGACAGTTCAGAAGTAGTATCAGATATTGAAAAAGAAAAGTGACCATAATTTGTGTAATTTTTTGTTTTGAAGAATATGCGAGGGAAAATCATAAAAACAAAAAATGGCAAAAATGCTCGAGCAAATATAAAAATGTTTTTAATTATAAAAGAAAAACATACGACAAATGAAATAACAATAACGGAAAAAGGTAGTAAATTATGGTCAAAATATGAATTGAGAATTGGCAACAGAAAACGTCAGAAATATAAATGTTTGTACGACCGGAGCAAGGCTAGTTGGTTACTTCCTCCAGTGAGAAGTTCACCCTGGTGAAAAGGCACCAAGGTTGATCAAAGGGAACAAGAAGATAATTAGATGGATAGATAGATTGGGAGCTACATCAATGCAACAGATATTAGTTGGTCAGAATATAATAGTACGTACTGAAATTATACCGCCATGACCATCAAATTTAGTTTTTTTTTCTATCAGAACCAGCTTAACATAAGCTCGCTGTATCTATCTATCACCTAGTTGCACTAAAACACCGGACGAAATGACATGAAATGCAACATAGAACAAAAAAACTTAAAAAAAATTAAATAGAACAAAAAAACTTAAATACTATGTCGATGTTTTTAAAAACATGTTTAGAAGCGTCAACAACAAAATTCTCATTTTAACAGCAATGCACATGCGATTTAGGTTTATACGTGCTAAGGTTTTAACAGAGCTATTGTCTATTCATGAAATTATTAATAATGAACAGGTAAAAAAACTAGAATTGGTTTAAGACCAATTCTTATGATGCCCTAGATGAATTCTCGTATGTCATTTCTGTGCAAGTTTGATTTTTAAAGTGGTTTTTCGCATATATTTCTATAACGGTTCGTCGGACAGACAAAAATATTATAACCAATTTTATATGATTTCATATTCTGAAGATCTCTTCGATACATTAAAATAGTATAGGACTTATGGTTTCCACAGTATATTTAAAAATCCTAAATTTTTAAATGGAAACTCCAAGAAGCAGCTGCCGGATTGAGGCCATTTTTGAAACTATATGAACTATTTGCATGAAAATCCTATATACATTGACGCGTTTTCAGGTATTATCAAAATATATAGTGAAAAATTAAATTTTTGTATGGCAACCCTAAGAAGGAGCTACCCGATTTTTCCCATTTCCGAGCTTGACTTTACTGTTTCTTTTAAAGGCCCGCGTGCCAAATTTCACCTCTCTAAGTACACGCGTTCTTGATTTATATTGAGGACAGACAGATGAACGGACGGCCATGCAAAAATCAAAATAACTTTCAATTTTATGTATGAGTGTCTAATCCATTTTGATCTACCATCATTTTTCCCACAATTTACTTAGCTTCCTTGACTAATAATGTTTCCTTTCTACATATCCATGAATATACAATACATACATATTGATTGAACCTTGCATGGGAAGTAAATTTCTGCGTCAACATTTCTGTCGCAAGTTGCTTACTATAGGAATTTTGCTGATTAAGTTAGTTCGGTAAAATATTCGCATTACCGTTAAATATATAAATAGAGTAAATTGCTTGTTTTTGAGTATTCACGGAAGGCCTTTCCTACTGATGTTGCCTTACAAGAACCGTTTTCGCACTCATCGTGATCAAGATACAAAAACCTGTGATCAGTTAATGAAATCAGGACAAAGGAAGTTCTGATTCAACAGAGCTATGATTAGCGATTGGGAAGTGCTCCAATACATCCTTTTTTGCAAGTGACGAAGAGATTTTAAGGGTGGAGAAGTTAATTGAAAATGTAATCCACTACAATTCTGATGAATGGGGTACTATTTTTATAAACAATTTTGTATTTTCAAATGTTGTTATTATTTATAATCATTTCCAGTTCAAGAAAAATTTATGGATCACCAGGCAGGTAGCATATAATCTCATTCAGCGTTACGCTTCTTCAGACCACTTCAAAGTAAAAATTTCCGGTGGCAAAAAAGAACACAGTGCAGAAACACAAATGTTGGCTTTTTTGTGGTGGTTCGTCATGAAATATAATGTATTTAAACAACTTGACTTTTTTTAAGTTTGCTGGGAATAAAAACACATATCGTGAAGTTGCCAACTTATTCGGGATTGGAATAACGAGCATGCACCGCTACCTAAATCGAGTGTTGGATTTTTTCTTCAGTATTTCACGAGAACATATAAAGTTTCCCAAAACTGAAGCGCGAACGAAGTGCTAGCAAATGAATTTCAATGTGTAAATACTTTATAAATTGTTTAGTTATAATGAAGATATTCAAACTTTTCTGGTTTTCTTTGTTATATTTACTTACAACGTGATAGGCTGCATTGATGGAACATATTTAGAGATCCGAAAACCTGCGCATAAAATAAGATCGACATATTTAAAACCATCATGATAAGCTGTCACTTACAGTGCAAGGTATATGTGACGCAAGAAAAGGTTTTTAGATGTATGCATTGGTTCTCCAAGCAGAATCCATGGAGCTAGAATTTTTGAATTGTCGCCTATTAAAGATGAACTGCCGAACAATTGCGGAAATACGTGTCACATTTTAGGAGATTTTCGATTATCCCCTAAGGGGACTATTTGCTGACGCCTTTGAGAGACCATGGGCAGCTTAAAGAACAACAAAAGCGGTTCAATTTGAAGTTTAGTCAGACTCGCGTTAAAATTAGAAAAACGCTTTCGGGCTACTAAATCACCGTTTCCGACATGTCATCCGTCTTGATTTTTTTAAGGTTAAGACCATGTGTCTATTTGTTCTAGCATGTTGTTTGTTACAGATCTTATGCATATATGGAGATGATGCTTGGGCAGAAGAAACTGATGCAGTACTACCCAATGAAGATAGACACAATGAACGGATCTCCAGATAATCAAACCAATGATGACGAGATAGGGGGACTCCTCCGGAAGTTGGGTGAAATAAAAAGGAATCGATTGTTACGCACATTTTAAAAGAAATATATAACGGAAATGTCTTGTTGTGATTGCATAATTTAAAAACTTGTGTAAAATTATATCTTGCATTTTTTATTTTTTTTGTAAAATATAACAGCAGTCTTATTGTAATTTATAGATATAATAATTGATGTGATAAATTAAATAACTAGATTACATGCTTCTTGGAAGACTGCATTTGAATAAGTTTCGTTATTCCCTCTCCAATGGATGACATCACTTTTAAACTCTCTTCATGACGTTCCTGCATCAATTTCTGCTTCTTTTCAAACAATTCCTCTTTGTGTTTTAGGAATTGTCTAAAAGTTTTTCTTGCACTAATTGTTTTCCGCCCACTTTGTTTTTATGCCCAATATTGGTGCAAGTAAGTGATCGCTCGACTTTCCAGGTGTCGGCACCTTTGGTGATTCTGATTTTTTTAAGAAGTCTGCCTTATTTATGACAGCTCCCGGTGTGACCAATACTTCTGGAAGATGCTGTCATCAAGGCCAATAACTTTTCAATTTCATCGTTATATGATGAGTTGTTGTGCGAATGCCCGCTTATTTTATTAGACGCCAACCTCTTCCTGGCCTCTCGAATTGTCGTTTTATAACGATTCTCGTCTTAAAGGGGTCGAAAACGAGACCCCAAATTCTTCGGCAATGGACGCAGCCAAAAGTTTCCATAATTGTCTTTTATTACGGAACTTCTTCATGGTCCAACACTGCCCATTGATTTGGCAATACGTTTAAAAGGTATTTTGTCTGCCCTTCAGTCCAAATATCTGTACTGCCCATTTCTTCTTGTGAGTTCTGTTGGCCAGAGGGTCCAGGTGTTGACGAATCGTTTTCTTGTGATTCATACCCTCCAGAAGATTCCCGTATCTCACAATTTGAGGCCTGCACTTCGACTTCAGGCTTAGAAATGGGATTTTTAATTGTTGAAAACGGGATCCCTAATTGTTGTCCCCTTCGCCACATTATCCTGGATGACATTTGTCACATTTCTAGTTCCTGTTGAGCTTTGAGGCATGACTTGTGGTGACAAGTCCACCACATCCTCATATCGCGCGTTAAATATTTCTTCATGTAAAATAAAAGGTACATAACCTGGTCAATTGAAAAATTTTGATTCTATTTTTATTTTTTTCATCACGTTGTTCTATTGAAATCGCTTTTCATTGGCTGACGTTCATTTTTCGTGAAATTTCTATGGAAATCGATATGAGATGACTTCGTTTGACATGTCGTCGGTTTCATTGCACAACCGCGGGATTAGCAATATCGTAACCGCGTAACTGCATAGAGCAGCATTTCGAGGTTAGTGGGTGGACGTAGATAAGATACGACAACTTGTTTTGTCAATCTTATGTCTAAAATCCAAAATAATTCTCGTCATATTGTGGACTTCAGTGGAAATAATTTTGCCATTATTATAAAAAAAACACGAAACAAAAAGTGTCGGCTGACAATTTGACCTTGATTTTAACATATGCGGTAGTGACATTGGTAGTCTCATGGTTATACAGTATCACCTTAGAATATAGAGAGTACAGCAAGTGTGATAACCCAAATTTGGCGTAGTTAAATTCTGGTTGGGTTGGTATGTGTTGCCGCTGTAGTGAAAGCTCAGTACAGCCGTGTAGTAGAATCAATGTAGAGAGCGGAGCAACAAGATATATGGTTGAAAATACAGCAGTTGCTCCCACCTAAAATGCTCTCAGTCGTGCTCCTGGTCATGTTCTTAGTCGCTGCTACTGTGCTATGATACCCAGGGAGTTTCTCAGCTGTCACAAATATAAACAAATATTTCATCGTTTTTGTTTTAATTTCAATTTAATTTAATATAAAAATGTGTGTAAAGTCCACAGAATAATATTTTATAACTATACTTGCCTAATAAATGAATTCCCACGTATATTTTCACCAGATTAAAATTTTTGCAAATTCGGAAACTTCTGTTGTGAAGTCTAATATGAGATCAATGTAGGTTTCAGACTTCACAACAATCCAACAACCCAAGCAAGCGCCATAAATTATCGTCATTGTTTTGCTTACTCAATAACTTTTACACATATCCGTACTGCAGTAAATTGAGTTTAGGCGATCGATTAATTAAGTAACTGGGTCAGTTAATCCGCTAATCGGAAGTGTTTGAAAGTTATTGAAATGACAAAACAAATAATTTTTGAGGTCGATTTGACGATTGAGCAGAGTAAAAATATAAAATTAAGTAGTTGAGTTCTAGACGCAGAATAAAAAAGTCTACTAGAAATTAAACCCGTTTCTCTTTTACAAGCCTATTTCTGAGTTCTTAACATTTTTAGCGCAGCCTCTAAAGTTTTGTTTTCGTTGAATTATGCGAATCTGTGTGGTGATTTTTTTTTATTACTGAGTACATACAAAAAAAAATTCTAGTGACTGCTGCAGAAAACGGTGAAATTCGTAACCCCAAATAATTAACAAGTGCGAAACAATTGAAGTTTCAGCATATTTGGCATCGACAGTGAAATAAATAAATAAAATAAATTTCAAGAAGTTGAAGTGGAATACTGTTATCTAAAATCTGCAAATTTTAATGTCAGAAGAGCAGTCGAATGTTGAGAATTGCTCTACCCCAATTGAGAGGAGTATACTAGCAAGTAGCAGCCGGTTTGAGGAAAGGATAAATTCTTTCAGTCTGGACAATACCAGCCCAATCTGGAGTAGCGCCAATAGCACAGACAGCGATTCAACGAGTGATAGCCTGATTAACAGAGAAGAAGAAGTACATCTGCCAAGAGAAGAGGAAAATTCATTGTATATTCGAGAATTAAGATCAGGGAATTGCTATTTAAGAAGAAGGTCATACTCAGTAGGAGACAAAGGAACAAATGGTGAGCAGAATCAACTGATTTTTAAATCTGCTAGAAATAATATAATTAAGAAAGTAAGCATGAAAAATAATGACATGGCATTTATTAGCCAAATAGTAATTAATAATTTACCATTACTAGAAGCAGAGATAGGTTCAAATTTAGCAAATGAGGTGGAGATTTTTATTAAGTGCTGTGAACATGTAAACTTGTGCCTCACTAAAGAGGAAGAGCGGAAGCTCTTTTTACAATTAATACCAAATAAGTTCAGAGGAAGAGCTGCATTAGTCTTAGACGGTGTCGAATACAAAACGTTAGATAAATTAAAAACTATTTTTCTCATTAAATTGGTTAACACAAAGCTATATCACGTCCAATTAAATGAATTAAGAAATAGTAGGCAATTCCCTGGCGAATCGCTATTTTCCTACGGTAGAAGAGTGACACAACTTTTAAAAGGGTGTAAGGCTCTTGTCAGCAAAAGGCATAGTTCAGGTATTGAAGCTATTAACTCAGTTTGGAAGAGACTGCGGTCTTTACCTTTAAATCTGGGATACTTAATCCACATCACCGATTCTTTCTTTTAAATGATGCAGAACAGTTTCTTGAAAAGGTAATCGAAAAGGCAGAGAAATTGGAAGAATCTGAGCTTCACATGTTGGTGGCACACCAAAACATACAGCCAGACTCGCATACATCTCATTTAAATCAGAGCTCTGGTAATCAAAATCTTTCTCAATTTCCTTATTTGAATAATAAGATTACACCGCAATCTGTCTTATTTACCCAAAACTCCCAACCAATACCTAAACAGGTTCCACATACAGGTTACGGCAATCTAATAATAATAACAATGTACCTAAACACACGCAGTATCATCATATAAATAATAAATCTTTTCAAAATAAATGTGGTTTCTGCAATCGGCCTAATCACTCTTACGTTGATTGCAGATTACGAAAATCTACTCCCTTTTGTACTAATTGTAAAGTTTATGGACACAATAATCATAATTGCCAAACAATGAATTCACGGCGCCAAGCAAACATGATAGGTGTTAGCCCATCAAGGAAAAAATGTGAGTTTTGCCAACGCAATGGCCACTATATAGAAGAATGTAGAGCCAAACAACGATGGGATGCACGTTCCACTCAATCATCTGAAAATATTAGTTTACAGGAAAACTAAGACGGGGCTGTCACCTCGAGCCAACAAAACAGTCTAAGTGTCAGCCCAATAAAACCGTTCTCCCCCAACAAGCAGCACAACAATCACATAGTAGTTTATTAAATAAGTGTTCTGCTAACCTACCCTTAAATGTAGCTAAGAATGGAAAAGCAAATTTACTGTTGGATACTGGCGCCGAGATTAGTCTTCTTAAAGAAAAATCATTAAAACCAAATATACCTATTCACTCAACTAAAATTACGACTATAAGTACAGTTTTCGGTAATGGAAAAACCCGTGGAACCTCTTCTGGAATTATTAATTTAACCTCCGAAAAAGAATGCGAATTCCACATAGTAAAAGATTTACCCACTATTGATAATGACGGAATATTAGGGTATGATTTTTTCTCGTCACTGCAATATCGAAGGCCCAAAACAAATAGTAAGATTCCCACCACCAAATGAAAAAGAATATGTTATTCCTCTCAGATCACCAGCCCTAACAACTAAAGTCTCTGAGTGTTCACGAAGCAAGTACAACAAAAGTGTCAGGGTACAGAAAAATTCTTTCAATTCTGTCAAGCCCGACTTTAGAGTACAAAAAGGTAGCCTAGACGCGACTAAATACTCTAGTATTAACCTTAAGCCCTATAGTGAAACTCCAAAGTCCAACCAAAAAAATATCCGCGCTAAAGAGGCATCAAATAACTCATCTTCCGTTTCAGCATTACATGCAATTTATACTTCAGAAGACATTATCATTCCAGGTCGCACTGAAAAACTTATTACGGTAAAATGTAATGTAAACGAAGAAATGCTGTGTATGTCACAAGAAATATGTGCAGGAGTCTTTTTAAAACCCGTCAATAATGAACTAACCATAGCAATTTTAAACGTTAATGAAAAAGAACAAATCTTGAAACATTTTAAAATAAATCTCAGATTCATTCGCGATTATATTGTTACTAAACTAACAGATATTCATTGCAAATCTATCCCTAAAGCGGTAGAAAACAAAGGGATTCCAAGAACCCTGTTGAAAGAAAGATGCGTAAACAGTATATCAACCCAAACGTATGTAAAATTAAACGATAGATTGATACATGAAAAGGAACTGCTGGCAATTGTATGGGCGTCACGCAATTTTCGATGTTATATCTACGGAAGAAAATTTACAGTATACACGGATCATAAACCTCTGAAGGGAATATTCAATTTGAATGATCCTACTTCGCGTCTTGTAAGATTTCATCATAAATTATCAGACTTTGACTACCAAATTGAGTATAAGCCTGTTAAGTACAATGTAAATGCCGACACGCTAAGTCGTATTCCAAAAGCTGTAAACGAGGTACGTAGTGAGGATCAATCACACATTATCACTACACAAGTACAAGTTCACTCTCCTCCAAATTCTCAAGAAAAGAAAATAACTGAAAATTGCTGTCTCCCAATGACTCGAGCTGCGGCTCGCCGGAAAGAAAATCTTACCCAAATGTCTGATTAACTCCGATACAGAATCAATTGCGTCCGATGAGTCAGCCAACAATCAGAAGGCCAAAACTCTGTCAAAATCAGAGGAAATTGAAATGGTGCTGAAGCAATACCATGATTCACCATTAGGAGGGCACATAAGGTTGTGGGCGTTTTACAAGTGGAAACATATGCTAAAGGATATAAATACACATATTAAAAAGTGCATTAAGTGTCAGCAGAATAAAACGTGCAAGTCCTCCAAGATGCCGATGGTGATCAGTGACATGGCCTAAAAAACCCTTTGATAAGGTGTATCTGGATATTTTTGGACCGCTTCCCACCACTCACCAAAGGAATAAGTATATTTTAACTTTCCGCGATGATTTAACAAAAATGCCAGATTGTTTCCCTCTGGCTGACAGCGAAGCCACAACGGTTGCTAACTGTTTCTATAAAAACATTATACTCAAATATTGTATAATTCCCAAGAAGCTGATTACTGACCAGGGGACAAACTTCACAAGTAATCTTTTTAGACGAGTGTGCAAATTACTGAGAATAAAGAAACTACAAACGACGGCTAACCATCCTCAGTCCAATGGATCTCTAGACAGGGCTCATAGGCCTCTAGTGGAATATTTACGAAGCGTAGTAGATGACAACCCCTCTAGTTGGGATGATTGGTTGCCAGAAGCTGCCTATGCTCATAACCATTCGTTACATACGAGCAGTAAATATACCCCTATCTATGCTCTATACGGATTTCCTTTGCCAACCAATTTAAATAAAGATTCAGAGCCTGTTTATAATTTCGATGACTATTGCGAATACATTAAATGTAAAATGCAAAGAATCCATCGAAAAGCAAAAGAAAATCTAATTTCCAGTAAAAAGGCAGCGAAGAAATATTACGATCAGAGCTTAAGAGTAGAAAGGTTTCACATAGGAGATAAAGTGTTATTGCGGAATGCCGCGAAGAAGCACAAACTTTCGCCAATATGGACAGGACCATTTGAGGTGAAACGAGTAGACATCGATGTAAACTGCACTATTCACATAGGTAGAACACTTAAAAGAGTACACAACAACAGACTTAAAAAGTTTTAACTATCCCTTTTTCTTATTAATTCTTTTTATTACTTACTCTATATAATAACTTAAAAATCTATATATATATAATAATTTAAAAGTCTTCGTATTTTGAATAAATTCACCCCTATATAGGAATTATGTTTGCATTAGTGGTGCTCATCATAGCCGTACAAGCATTGACAACTGGTGGCCAGGTCACAATCAACCGGCTCAATCCATCTGGGATCCTCTTTGAGCCAATAAGTCTCAGTTTCGTTTACCAGTCCAATTGGAATATGTTTACAAAAATACCATTCGTGAACGAAGACGATACCCTGGCGTTCGTAATACATTGCGAGGAAGCCGTGGAGAAATTGTGTAAAATTCAAGAAAAGGACACCAAATATTGCCTTCATTGGTACGACGAAATAAAACATATTACATTCAAAATAAGAGCCCAACTAGAAAGCATAGGTTTTTATCTCCAAAGCGTGCATGAAAAGAGGGAACTGTTTGATGCAGTTGGAAAAATTTCAAAATACTTATTTGGGACCATGGATAGTGAAGACGCAAAAGACGTATACTCCAGGTTGCAAAGATTGGAGGACCACGACAAAGATTCACTTCATTTAATGCAGAAACAGGTAACAATAATGAAAACTAGTTTCGACACCTATAGTACGCAGCTACATAATTTGTCTAATTACCAAGAACAAATAGAAATAAAGATGAGTGACTTTTCAGAGAAACTAATTAGCGAATTAAACAAAACTAATTTCGATTTACGCGCAGCACAGTTACAGGTAGATCTTAATCAGTTATTCATATATATTTTAACTGCTCTACAATCTGTCAATAACCATATTACGGGATACTTTACCATCATTAACTCCCTCTTTTAGAAGAAGAAGAATATATTCTAAATAAAGTGCATTTACTACCAACACGCATCCTGGAACATAACTCAATTATAGATTTAGAAACGAGTTTTCTTTTAAATGGAACACAGGAAACACATCTCATCGCACTAACTAATGAGGAGTTTCGTGAAGGCTGTATTAAATGCAATTCTAAACTATACCCCACCATACACATATGCGCCCAAGGGCAAGTTAAGTCTATTGGTGCCGAACGCGAAAATTGCCTTTTCAATTTGTTACATAACGCTCCACAAGTACCCAAATCATGCGGTTACAGAATCATAGAAAGATCCCTGGAATTTTTGGAAAAAAAGCTAGTGCGCAGGAATGCTTGGTTGTTCAGTTTTCAAAGTCCGCACTCTCTATTATCTCATTACGAAAAAATTTCCTGACATAAGGAAACTAATGGCACCGGAATATTACTATTAAATCAAAATTGCAAATATACCCTAGGAACTGTTGAAATCCCTTATGAAGGTAATGAGGAAATTACCTTACCCTTTCATCAGCCGGAACCAATACCTATTGAGAATTCAAAACTTCTTCAAAAAATTCTCAACAACAAGCTGTCCTCTAACAAGCTTATAACCAAACAAAATATGACCGCACCATTGCTTAAGACGCAACACAGTTATGACAACGTGTTAAGAGCGAACAGCAAGACTTTAGAAGATTTCGAAGCAGAACTGTCTCAAATAGAAAGACGTAGGGATGCCGAACTCAATAACACTCAAACTCACATAAACAGTGGTGTCCCACTATTACTAGGTGTAATAGTAATAATTGTTTTTATATGTCTCTTTCGAAGACAGTCACGTTTTCAAACTATCCCACCTAGTACAAATAAGGACTCCAAACGCGCAAATGCCAAGCCAGTACCTTTAGAAACCACGAAAAATTCTGCATCAAGTTCGAAATTAAAAGTGGACACTTCTACACTTAATCCAATCATTCCAATTCAGCCACCTTTACCACAAAACCTTATTAAAACCCAAAAGGTTCTCAAAGAAGATACCGGAAAGAAAACATAGAGATATCACGCCATTAGAACGCAGATTTAATAAATCATTCAGCATTAAAATAAAAAAAAATAATCATCATCATTATGTACTTAGCCATGCAGTTTTAAATTATGTATTAAGTAGCTGTACTTTTCTCTGATCTGAGTTTTTTTTTGCGACACTGCAAATATTTTTATCTGGTAAATAATTTCCACCCATTATCAAGCTAAAAAAAAAAAAACATTATATATATATGTATATAGATTTATAACGTACTTTCTTAAAATTCGAATATATCATATATATATATATAATATCTTTAATTGGCGAAATGTAATTAGTATAAATGTCTTGACTAAGTATTTTAATGCAACCTTGAAATGTAGCTTAAACGGAGGTCATTAATAAATATATCGCGGGAGTATAATGTAAAGTTTTATATAAAAAAAAAACCTAATTGTCAATTAAAAAACTAGAGATATAAGAGAATAAAACTCGATAAAAAATATCATTATTAGAAAACTACAAATATGTAAAATTATGTATTGTATGAAAGTAAGTCTTCAATCCTAATTTTTCTGCCTTTCTTAGATTTTTGAATTTTTTTTCCTATTTGCATTTTTTGTCGATGATAGTAAAACCTTTATTGTATCGTTTCCATATAATTAATTTTATTATACTTAGCAATCTATCTTTTTAGTCGTATGACATTATTAAGATAAAATGGATAAACCTTTTTATAATTTGATAAAATTCTTTAATAAAAAAAAAAAAAATAAACAATCTTGCGAAGGGGGAAGAAATGTTGTGAAGTCTAATATGAGATCAATGTAGGTTTCAGACTTCACAACAATCCAACAACCCAAGCAAGCGCCATTGTTTTTTTGGTTTCCGTACTGCAGTAAATTGAGTTTAGGCGATCGATTAATTAAGTAACTGGGTCAGTTAATTTGCTAATCGGAAGTGTTTGAAAGTTGTTGAAATGACAAAACAATTAATTTTTAGGTCGATTTGACGATTGAGCAGAGTAAAAATATAAAATTAAGTAGTTGAGTTCTAGACGCAGAATAAAAAAGTCTACTAGAAATTAAAACCGTTTTTCTTTTACAAGCCTATTTCTGAGTTCTTAACACTTCGTTTGACAGCTTTCTTCAATATAATTCTGACCTACTTCACGATATCCTGAAAAAATCCACGCCCATGCACACGAGTTTTACAGGTATCAACACTTCCTCTTGTCTCTATATTCTAAGAGTATCACCGAAGATATGTCAAACCTTATGTCAAATTTAATTTTAGTGAAGTTGACTGATTGCAATCAAGATTAGAAGTTTTCCCAAAATTAAGTGAAAAAATGTGTAAAAACATTTTAGTTTCAATATTTGCGTATCAACTAAATTTTTCAAACAAAATTGTAAACCATTGAAACTTTCGTTGCTATGAAATCATGTCAAACTGATGTGCCGAATTTAGCGGAGTTTCAGAAATTCTTTTTTGAGAACCCATTCTAACTGTACAGAAACACATTGCTATAGCATAGATGATATAGAAAACGATTATTAGATGCTGATGGACTCAGCAGAGCACCAACTGAACCTTTTAAAGAAACAGAAATAGATAAACTAAATATTATGTATACCGAAATTGATACAGATGACTAATTTGTCATGACGATTTGACAAGATACCAAGCTAATTCAGACGGCCAAACCTAAATTCTCGCTAAACAGTCACAGTTAAAATACGAGATAAGTGTGAAACGTAAATATGACGAACAACGAATGAAACGTTCGACGGGAAATAAGAAAAAGACCACCCTGGTCATTAGCTAAAAGCCAATGTTTAGTTTGGTCGACGTTTATTTAAGTTCCGCGAGGATTAATTGACATTTATTTATCTGTTTCGTCTCCCATGGTTCACAATCCGCCATTCGCCGTTTGTTCCAGCTGTGTTTTAAATTATCGTTAATCGTCGTATATGATTCCCTATATGCGCACCAATTGTTGTTGTTTTTTGCTTTTATCATCCGCCATTCTATGGACAACTATCAAGTCTTTCTACAATGATGCAATTCATTATCATTTTGAAAACACCATCAAACGAATACAGTAGTACTTACGGTTTCGTGGAATACGGAAGCATGACAGGGCTCATATCTTTATCTATGAAAATTTCTATTATAATAAACATGTGCGGACAGATCCGAATAAGCAACGTATTTTAATAGAGTCTGGAAGAGTCCTACCTTTACCAAACTTAAAGCACTTGGTCTCCTCGTCCTCTTCTATCATGGATTGAAAATTTTTTATCTGATCACCTAATACGGGATTTATTACCCCATTACTGCGGGTGTGCCTAAAACCTTCGAGAATACTTCACAAGCCATGAAACAGTCTCCCTCCCTACCACATGCGATGCCCTACGTAGTCCTTACATCCTAAAATATTTGCCGCGTTCTTATATAAAACTGCCAAAAGATTGATTTGAATAGCTCCCCCACTCTAAAGTACTCTTCATACAGAGAAATGGTGTTGTGATAATCTTGAGCTTGCTTTCTTCTCTTCCGACGCGTAATAAAATTTTCATACCTTTCCTAACAAAATTATTTAAAAAAATTTATCTTAACCAAATGACTATGATTTCTCAAACCAAAATACTCAGCTGAGTAGTCATTGTAATGTCGCTGTGCCGTCATGAGATATCGTGTAGCTGCCTACAGATTCGGACTCCAGTCCGGCTGCACATACACAAATGCAATTGTCTCTCAGCTGAGAGGTATTAAGCGTAAAATGGTAAGGTTACTTTGTAATCATTACTATGTTATTATTTTGTTAAGTAAGGTATATGGAAGTGTAGCCTTTGGGAAAGTAAGGAACCAAGCTTTAAATTACTAGAAGACTATTTTCGTGTATGGATAGTAGTTTGGGCTCTAAATG
This sequence comes from Dioctria linearis, assembly GCA_963930735.1. Classification (NCBI taxonomy): domain Eukaryota; kingdom Metazoa; phylum Arthropoda; class Insecta; order Diptera; family Asilidae; genus Dioctria; species Dioctria linearis. Next base: position 80,168,395 of record OZ005740.1, read on the forward strand.
TAGCATATATAAATTCAATGTTTGGCACTTTTCCATAAGTATCAATATAGAACATTTTAGAAAACGGACTCAAAACGCATACATATAGATTTCTGTTTCATGACTTGGGAAGTATTATCGAGGGTTTTGGTGCACCCCAGGGCTCTCTTATCTTTTCGTTACTCTTCTTAATTTCCATTAACGATCTGCTTTCCTTTACTTCAATTGCTGATGACAGTACACGGTTGGAAATTTTGGTAGTATAAAAATATGTATATTTTTTTATGACAAAAAATGCGATGCATTGAAAATTTGCAAATGAATGCATGCGAAAAATATTATAGAATTTTATAATTGGAATAATATGAACAGTATTTATACCACATTTTGTATATATTTTAATTTTGGCAATTAATCTTACCATGCTATAAATTGGTTAACATTCATACCAAGAAAAATTAAAATTTATGTGAAAATGTATTTGTCTCACGAATATTAGGTTTTATACGAAGTTGATATTGAATCTATTCGAAATTTTTATGGAATGTATACCAAATTGGGATAAACTCATATACCCTTATATTCAATTCTGCGAATGATGTTGCTTTTATGCCATTTCAATATAAGTCTTATCCAATATAAAGTATAAAAATGTGAAGTAACAGTGATTTTTCTTTGAATTCAATTGGTCATAGTATAGAATCAATATTTGAAGCATATTAAAAATTAGGGAATTACGGTTAATTTTTAGTCGGAATTTCCTGGCTTAGCAAGTATTTTGCGATTGTGGTTAGTTTAACGTTGTTTCTCGTGAAGTTAAGTGGTCGACATGGTGTTATATCCGGGAATTTATGTGACTTTTGCTTATGAAAATATGTAGCTACAGAAAAATTGTGCGAGTGGAAAAACACTCTAATGAAAAAGTTGAGTTAGAGTACACAGACTTCATTTTTTCAGGTGAGTAGTGTAAGTACTGTAGGAATAATCCTATTACAAGTTGTAGAACTAAAAACGTTCTTTAGTCCAGCTAGAATTCAAATTTATTATTTCTTTTCATCAAACGGAGACATTTCCAATTTATTTTTGCACTTTGTTTTATTCAAACCTATCTTTGAAGATTGTTTTTTAATTCAAAATAAAGTTACAGATTGGGTTGAGTATAATTAAAATTAAAGTCTGATTATGAGTATGTACTCGAAAAATTTCATCTCTCTCTTCTTTCCTTTCTTGGAATCAACTATTCAATAAATAATTATATGTACAGAACAACAGGTGGGTTGGGTCTTTTTATAATCTGAGATTGAAAATTACAATGTAATCCATAACCAAAACTGCTGAAACGTGGCTAATATAATATCATCTATCATCTTCGATTATTCTTAATTATAATATTCTAATTTTAATGCTTTTTAGCTTTGCAAAATACAAATATTTTGTACGATGATTTCGAGGGATTCACAAACTTTCCTAACGCCACTGTTGAATCAGATTTTTTCATAGAATATGTTTTTCAGTTCTACTTGCATCCGTGTTTTATGTTAAATGTAAAGAAAAAGAGCTTCTGTAATTTGGATAATATGCAAGAATCTAGCACGAGTTTGAACAATGCCAACAACCTAAATATTATATCTGAATCACCTCAACCTGTTAGAAAAATCGATGCATGCATTGGGTCAAGCCTAATAGCTACTGTTGAGGTGATTACATAATAACAAAAATTTCCTTTGATTATAGATAAGATGATATTTATTATTTAGGCAATAAAGGCTTTTATTTAAAAAAACTACCGGTATTGAGGAAATTTTAAGGGAGTACGAGCGGCTAAAAACATTTACAGATGTGCAAAGAAGGAAAATAATAGCTTTTTTAGCAGCATTCATAGAAGAAACTTTTACTTTTAATCCTTCACAAGAGGAACTCACATCAGTTGCTCGGACCGCAGTAAGCTTATTTCAATGCCTGAAATCTTCCAAAACTAATACAATAGTGAGAATATAACTGTTATTGAAAGTTAAGCGGTTTGAATTTACTTATTGTTTAGGACTTACTCGTTAATCGACAAAATACTGTCTTTTTACAAATAAAGCTCAAAAACGACCGAGCTAAAAAGCGGAAGCTGGAGAAAAGTTTTAAAAGTACCAAAGCGAACGTTATGGTAGAAGAGGTTAACCTGGATGCAAACCAAATTCGAAAGGATTTAGAAGAACTACGGTCTGCAGCTTGCCAGAACAAGAGAACTAGCAAAAACTAAACTGAAATCAACCCTATCGCACAGGCGAGCAGAAATTAAGAAACCTGAAACTGTCAACTTATACAATACTTATAATTACTTGTTCACCTGTCCTGAATTGGTGAGAGCTCTGAGAGCATTATCTTAACAGACTTTATTGTGCTTCTTTGATTTCAGTTACTTTATGACTTCAATTTGTCATATATAGAAGTTAGCCAACATTTACTGGAAAGATATATCAGTCACAGCGATTAAGAGAGCAGAAAAACGTATACTGTACAGAGAAGTAGAAAGAGAAAACGGTAAGGCTGAGCCTACAATATAAAATAATTTGTCATGCTTACCTGTTTATTCTAGACTGGGATTCCGGAATTTAATCTTGTTTAATTTAATCCGCTTGCTTCCACCACCACCTAATGGAAACAGAAAGATTAGCAGGCTAACTGATGTTCACGCAGTTGATAGATTGATCGTACATAAGCAGGTATGTGTTTTTATCTTGGTGCAGGTACCATATGTAATTATTATTTTTATAATAATTCAGACAGGATTGACAAACGACGAATACTTGGAAAATTCGCAAAACAAATCTCCATACATTCTAGCTTTGGGTAATTCCAAATCGTGCATTTCTCAATTTATGTTAGTTTTATGTAGATGGGCACATTATAGCTCTTCCGAGTACTTTCGTCATTACGAAGGCTGTCGACTTAGTTTTTAAATTGCATTTCCACTTCAATATTTGCTATGATCATAATTTAAGGTTGTTTTGGACTTTTATTCAAAACTATATATATGAAATTGAATGTTCAGTTACTCAAGTGACTAAAGAAGTCTACTTAAAACTACAACCCTGTATTGAAGAGCTTGACAGAACGTAAATTTTACACAATATTTTTGAAATGGATTAATCACTTAAAGTTAAACCATTTGTTATTGAATTCGAAATTTCTAGTTCTTAATTGCATTCGATCGGAACAATGTACTCAAACATTTACTAGTTATTCTGAATTAAAAAAGCACGTAATGAAATGTAGTAACTCAGTAGTTCTGCCAAGTAAAAATTTGTCTAATTATAGCCAAAATAGCTCTTGCTCAAGTATAATCAGCAATCAAGATATCGTAAAAGAAACTAATCACGATAACGACAACCGAATTGACATTTCTACTATTAATGAAAATATCCAGTCCGTCGAAGAAAACACATCAAATTTTATTGAAAATTTAAATTCACTACGTCTTCCATATACAACAATTAATAGCGTGGTCTCGTTTTGCTCAGAATTCGTTGAGAGCGTGTCTGAAAGTTATATCAATTTAATTGAAAGAGCCAAGTCAGATTCTTCAAAAAATGAAATGATTTCAAATGCACAAAATTTAAGTTTTGGGTATAAAACTATTATCAATAACTTCTCATCAACATATAAAGTAAAGAAAAAAATTGAAGCCTCTCCCTTGTATATAGAACCAAAAAGCATAGTAACTGGGTCACGGTGGGACAGAAGATATTGCGTAAAAACTCAGAAATATTTAAAGTGCCTCTGTCAAACCACTTTTCAATATATACCAATCATAAAAACATTGGAAATCTTATTAAAAAAGACAAGCTTTTATACAAAATGTAAAGAGAAGGACCATATATGTACCTCTGATAAACTTTCTAGCTTTTGCTGCGGGAGTATTTATCAAAACAGTATACACAAAATTGGTGCAATATACTTTGCTGTAAGAAATCTCCCCACAAGATATCTATCTCCGTTAGATAATTTATTTTTAACTGCTTTATTCAATACAAATGATTTGAAATATGGTGCAACTTATAACGACATTTTAAAACCTCTTTTAAATGACTTGAAAGTATTGGAAATATCCGGTATCATTGTGAGTGGTCACGTTTTGCGAGGAACATTAATTGGAGTATCACATGATAATTTAGGCGCTAATTTATTGCATGGTTTTGTTGCAAGTTTTAACTCCAATTACTTCTGTCGATTTTGTGAGCTTCATAAAGACAACATCCAAACAGCTTGTTGCGAAGATGTGTCAACATTGCGGTCCCCAAGCTCACTTACCTCAAACGCGAATCTCGGAAGTAATAATACCGATATTTCAAGGGGAATGAAGAATGTATGTGTCCTAAATGAGTTGGATAATTACAATCATTGCCAAAACGGCACCGTTGATGCCATGCACGATTTATTGGAAGGTGTAGTACCTTATGCTATTAAAACAATTTTTAATTTTTTCGTAAAAGAAAATATCCTCAACTTTCAACAAATAAACGAGAGAGTTCATAGTTTTAACTACGGATATTTATTTAGAAAAAATTTACCTACTGCTTTTATAAAGAGAGATTCGTTTGGCCTCACCAGTCTTGGTGTTTAATTACACATTTTCCCTATATTTCTGGAGATGTTATTTCTGAACCTATTAAATTAAAATATGAAGTCATAACCGCTCTTCTCCTAATTCTTGATATTGTCTTTGAAAAGAGTGTAAATTTAACAGCAATCGAAAAATTACGTGGCTTAATCTAAAGACATTTAGAAATTCTTCGTTCTGAATTCGGGGTTCATTTGCATCCTAAGCATCATTTTCTCACACATTATCCCAGTATTATGGTTAAATTAGGTCCAGTCAGTCGCTTTTCTTCTATTAGGTTTGAGGCAAAACATCAAAATTTTAAAAGTTTGAGCCAAAGCTTGAAAAATTTTAACAATCTTTGCAAAACTTTAGCTGTTCTGCTAAACTTTGAGGATCAGATTAAATTAGTGAGTTGGGTAGAATATTTTGGTCATTATCGCCCGGGTCTATTCATTACATCTCCAGAGATTTTGGTGAACAACTCAATAAATTTTTACCAAATAAGATATATAATTTACTTCAAGAAAGAAATTATTTTCCCATGTAAAACATTTAATACTTTACATTTTGATGGCTTTCATAATGATTTTGAAATCGAAGAAAGTTTTCTGGACAATTACATATGACACTGCAATTTCACGTAGAACAGATAACTGTAACGAAAGGTGTTAATTTAATTTAAAAATTTGATTAAGAAACTGAGAATATTATGTAGATATGTATATACTACATGTAATATATAAAAAAAAAATTAAGACCAATTAAGTAATTGCAGACTATACTATGTATAACTTAAGTTTAGGTTAAAATTCTTTCATAATATTAGATTGTTTGAATTAGATTTTATTACGCCAAATAAAATTTTGAACTAATGAAAAACTGAGCATTTTAATTTGTATTCTTTCTCTCAATTTTACCGATATCTTACAGGTATTGCGAATTTGTTATAAATTATATAACAAATTTGTATAAATTAAATTTATACCAACGACGAATCCTTTTTATAAGCTTCACATATAAAAGAAGGTAATATTAAATACATATAGATTGTATACTACAAAATAATAAACATGCTCGATATGAAACTCAGATGAATTCAATAATGAAAAAATATTAAAAATATTTATAAAAACGTCTTATCTGGTTTATACAGTTTTTATTATACATATTTGCATACCAGGCTCTTATCTTTTCCACTCCATCGCATTATAAAAGTTTATAAGAAGCTATCTTATTAATTCAATACAAAATTTTGTAAGGATTTATATAGATATTACTCTTTTATTAAATTTATACTAAAATTTTCAACCGTGTACCCTTGATTCCGCTTACTATTTTGATACTCTACCACACGGAGTACAGCATATGTTAATCGAGATTATATGATTAGTTTTCGTTTTGGGCTGAGCGAATTGCGACGAATGCAATGGGTCTAAGACCCAAAGGTATCATCTATTTAAAACAAGATCATTATTTTACCACTGCATTAATTTCCGACATACTATCAATAACCATTCTTGGAATTAGTATATCCAATAAGTTAATATTGACATCTTCGCTGTTGCCAAAGAAGTATCAAAATGTCTACAAGTCTTATATCCTACTATACTCTTAATTGCTGTAAGCATTACTCGTGCTGTAAGTCACGTTTATCCTTTCAGTTCCCAAAATATATTTGGCCGTCTGTATAGTCAAATTGTATGTTGCTTTTTTATCTGAACAGTGCGAATGTTGTACACTCCATCATCTTTTCTCCGGCTTAGAATCTGCGAAGGTTTAATGGCGTCATATATATCAGCATCTCCGCCATGTCCCCTAATTCTTTCCTTTTCCCCTTCCTGATTCACCTGAGCTGGGCCTAATAATATAAAAAACAATTTTCCCTTTTTCTAAGTAACGTCAGATCTCAATAGCATCTGTAATTCAAAATCGATTTGAAACAACAGAGCTTCTAGTATCATATAATAGCAAAAGCCCGAAAATTGTTTTGTTCTAAAATTTTGATAAATTGGTACTTACTGCATTACGGGACTACAGAATATGTAACTTATTACACATTTTCATGCTTTGTGCCGAACAAGGTTTCTGAACTAAAATGCGTTTTTTGGAATCGAAGCCAATGTCTCGCGGGGTCAGTGTCAGATGAGGAGCTCTTTTTATATGATCATTTACTGACGTCAGCTGATAATTGAGCTGTTTGGGCTTTTTTCTATTTTTTTGTTAGCGTAAAAAAATCTCAATTGATGTGCTGTAATGGTAACTATAAACTTCACTTTTCATTCAGTGACCTATAAACTCCTTCGAGGACGACATCGTTGAACTGGCATATTATTGCATTCTTTTTTCTCCACATTTCGTTACAGTATGAAAGTACATCACTGCTTTGTAATCGGGTCTTAGGGTCATTTGTATTTAAAACAAAAGCTCTGGTATCGGAAAAACAACGACTATAAGTTGATGATTCGCCATTTTAATGCCTTTACTATAAATTGAAGATTGTCCTCAAGCACATGAATATCGTTTAAAAAAAAACTTACTCAGAGGAAAACCCGGCAGAAATTGTTATTTTCGGCAAAACTACATCTTCAATAATGTTGCTATTTCCAGAAGTCTCTAAAGACCACACCACTAGACTTTTTTAAACTGTCCATTATTCATCATTATAAGAAAGCTTTCGTAAAAGGAAGAATCCCCTCTACCTTAAAGGCAAATAAAATTTTACTCTGCAGAGCACGTCTTTCGAGGACGTTCTATACCACACTCGAATTCGTCCATGATTTCGTGAGCAATCCCCATGAGAATGTGAAACCCCATAAATTTTCTTTTAGTGCATTCCTAATATCCATGGGTGTCATCGGGACACGTCACTGCTTGCTGTGTGCACATTGTAGGGAGAGTAAACTACTTAATTGAATTTAAGATGTTTCAGTGGTGTTGGCATTGCGGTCATAATTATTGTGAAGATGATCTTGTGATAACATTCCTGTGAAGATTATCTAATATAGCACCAGAAATGTTTAATGTACATATATACTATAGCAAATTAAAATGTGAATTCCATTTTATGATTTGCGTTTTGTTATGACTAAGAGGAGTCTTTTTTAAGATAATAATCATTACATTTGCTTTATACGCTGTCGGTTTTCATACATATGTAATAAACTAAAATTTGACCAGAATTTAATGCATTTTTCCAAAGACCGAAATGCGCTATAATTTATATCCTGAATGGGCTTTCGAATTGAGACGGACCATTCTTAAGGTCGCTGGAGTTTTTCTGTATATTAGTACTACGTTGGAAGCCAGGCGCGGATTCAAAGAAGCAATGAGGGGCACTGGGTACGATTGCACCCACCCCCCTTCTGAGCCTCGACTGACGATCTTACTTTTTACAAGAATCGTTATAAACCATCACTAATTATGCCGATTACAAAAACCATTATGAACTCATGGTTAACAGAAGCTGTCCAGTAGACGTCTCTACGATCTTAAATCAAATATTGCTCGCAATAAATCGACAAACCGGACAAAACAGAAGGAAAACCAGCAAAGGATAGTAATTCGCAAGAAAAATTGTTGCCATATTTCCTTTGCATCTTAAAAAATTTGCAATGAGAAAATCGCAAATATTTCATACGAGTTTTTACTAGGCACGACCAACCCAGCCCTAAACAGCAAGCATAGAACAAAACATAGGAAACAATTGTAACACAACACAACCGATGAGATAAGTTTGCATCGGGGTGAAGTAGTATCCAAGTGTTGAGGCGCATAATTAGCAAAAATCTTAGCTTAAAAGGGACATTAATCTCTAAAAATTATATCCACTTATGTACTTACGGTACTAATGAACCAATAACAGAATTGTGCAAGAAAATGGTTAATTAACCAATAAAATTTTGCGTGATTTAATAGGTTACTTGTCTACTCTAACTGTCTTACCATTTGTAAATAATTTCCTCTGTGCAAGAAATTAGGATTCTGAAAATAATCAATGTAGGTTGTAAGTAAGTTGATAGAATTTCTGTCTGTATAGTTTAATGTGTTAATGGAATACTGCTTGTAGTCTCAGTTCACTATAGTTTGCTACATTCAAGAATATTTACTGCGAGGTTAAATAAAATGGATCGAAGACTGTATTTAAATATTCGTAACGTATTTATTTTTGATGTGGTAAAAAACAAAATTTACATGTTGAAACTGCGAAGAGAAGCTTCATGTTGCCAATTTGAAAGGACATTACCGTTTATAAGTTTTATAATAAAACTCAATGTTCAGTGACCAAGGAAAATCCAATAATATAAGCGGCCATTTTTGTGTGTAGCTTTAGAACTTATTTGAAATGTATTTAACCTTTATTGGACATAGTTTAATAGCATTTTTAGTTAGTACTGCATAAAATGTACCCAAAATGTATTCGAAAATAACAGTAATATCAACTGAAAAAGATAAACCTCACGGGTTCTGGTTGCAACATTTTGGTTAATGCTTAAGCAATATTCATTTGGTCAAAAATATTTCGTAGGAAATAGCCATTAAAATGTTGGCCATTTCAATTGGATAGAATTTAGAGAAAGGTTATCTAGTAGCCAAAGTAATGGAAAATAAAATATATTGGTTTAAGATTATCCAAATTGTTCAGATGACAACCATGGTTTGGTTGCCTGGTTCCGGCGCTTCTCTACAGATTGAAATCTTCGATGTTTTTTTTAGATTCACACACATATATCAAAAGATTATAATGGATTTCTTGGATGATATAAAGATAGGCGACGCTTGCAAAAATATTCCTCCACCTACCTCTGAGCGGAAACCTGGATCCACGCCTGTTGGAAGCAGATTAGTTAAAAGTTTAGCGGCATTTACTGTAGGCTGTTTTTTAAAAATTACGATGAGCGAAGTACTTGAAAAACTCAAGTGAATTCAGGATGTTTTCTGTACCTTAAGAGTTCAAGTGAATTGAGGATGTCTTCCTTACTTGAAAAAATCAAGTTAAATCAGAATATCTTTGTATTTTTTCTGTGAAACACACAGAATTGAGAACAATCCGGCGTTTGTGTGTCTGGGACCAGACTGTCCCTATTACAGTCTGGCTACCACAAGAAACCTCTAAAACACTAACGTAGGGTGTGCCGTACAACCCCACTTTAAGCCAGGCTTTACCTTTTGCAACTGATTTGAAAGCTTCCCTGGCTGGCATCTTTGGAATTACGTTCGATTGTCCCTATGATAGGTTGCCTGGAATCTCGATCACTCGAAGCTCTGGAACTCTTCAGCTATTTTACGGTATTGTAATTCTCAAGATCCTGTAATCAGGCTATTGTTATCACAGATAGCCTGCGCTAGAGATCTTATCGTAGTGAAGGAATGGTTGTCTTGTTTCGAGCAAAAAAGCAATTAAAGAGCTTCTTCCTAGTTATAGGGTAATTATTTCCTTTTGTTAATTTTGTTTAAGTTGTTTCTTTTTCCTCTATATTTTCTTTTTTTTAAGTCTTTAGGCTAAAACACAATGTGACCGGCACGACAAAAACGCCGTAAAAGACGCCGACAATTGGGTTCTAATAACATGGCGGTGTATTATGATTTTGGGTTCCGTTCATTTGTATTGTTATACGTTCATTGCAATCATATTTATGACTTCCTACATACATTAAAAAATATGAGCAAATAACAATGCCGTGGAAAATATCACAGTTGGTTGAATAAAAAATGGATGAAAAGGTTATTGAGGTTGTAAGATGATATCATATTATACGAAAAAAAAAACGCATCCGCATAGAAACCCAACTCCGGCTGAGTTTTATATACTCTTGGACACATCTTCTTCTTCTTCTATGCTGGTTCTGTTTTTTATCTTCATTAGACATGCTCCTTTAATAATATTTTTTAATTTATTCATTGCAATTGTTTCCATTTTTAATTAAGAACACAAATAACAGAATAAATTTAAATTTGGGAATTGACAGCTCTTGTCGCGCTCGTGTCGCTCCCATTGTATTTTCACGGACGTTTTGTGCGGCGTTTTTTACGGCGTTTTTGTCGTGTCGCTCACATAGTGTGTTAGCCTTTTTCGTTTCGAGTGCTGAATTTAGATTGATAAAATATTTTTGGTTTTTTTGTTATTTTTACAAAAGCAAAAGCCTACCTAGTAGCAAAGTGTTTCTGCACCCAAATTTCGAAATTAATTTTGCTACGTTTACAAATTATTATAATGTCCAATTAAACTTAAGCATATTCGTTACTATTGGTTAAAATTACCAATTAATAATAAAAAATACTTCGACAATGTTTATTACCCCCACATACTTTACTAAATGGAATAACGCTCCTAAAAACGGTCTGCTCCGGATTGAATATTGGGAAGCTCCTGCCATTATTGGTCGCTTAAGGTAGGCCGCAGACCAAAGATCCACATACCGTTTTCGTCACATGCAGCTAATCGTTATGTGCCGCTAAGCAGCGTATGAAGTTTTGTTCCATTTGAAATTCATTGGAAATAATTCGGAATCCGCACACGGAACTATCAACTGCAGCCTAGCTGCACGCGACGCTTTTAAGCAAAGTGCACATGCCGCTTTTCTGCAAGCCTGATGTGAATCGAAGCGACACTTGCAGCTTGCAACTCGGTAAGTTCGCATCAAGTGTGAGCTTAGTGAACTTTTGTCAAGGTTAAATATGGATAAATATAATGTTCAATTTATTGAATGCATTGAGCAACACTCAAGCTTTCTACACGTTGCCGCAATATAGCAAGAGGGATATTACAGGAAAGGCTTGGAATTAAGTTTCTCAGGTATTGAAAGGTGGGTGCAGGTATATAATTACGATGAAAGATATAGTTTTATTCTTGATTTCTAAATTACAGTATTTAAATTAAATATTAACCGTATTTAGAGATATATATGTATATTTAGGAATATATCCTTAGATGGCGTTATTTTATTAATCTGACTTTAAGCATACTTCCATTGAGTAGGAAATGATCCAGCATTTGTCACAAAATATTCTGCTAAATAGTCTCTGTTTTCCATAGCTTTCTATATTTGGCTTTTCTTCCGGGCGATTTAATTCAGGAACTTTCTTTTCAGTACTAAATTCATTAACTTGTCCTAGTGAATCTTCCGTCATACGAATGAAGTTATGTAGAACACAGCTCGCTGTTCGAAGTGATTGGTTTTTCAAATATTCGTAACTTTGAAGTCATATAAAAACCGCATTTAACTGACCTTCGACCTCGTGATAATCTAAAATTGAATATCCTCCTCTTCGGACTCAAAACCCTTTGAGGGTAAGGACGCATGAGAAAAGTCCTTAAGGAAAAAGCATCATCACCAAGGAAGTAATAAGGTAAATGCCTTCCATCCTTGTCGTTTTTCAACATTTTATCTTTCAATATGAGTTCAAAAATTGTCCAATATGTGAAGATAAAAATACACTGCTGTCGCTATTGTGAATATACCATGTGCATCCGAATAAGCCATCAAAACTATTGAAAAATATCCTTTAGAATTAATATAAGAGGATCCAGTGTTTGGAAATTTCTTTACCCGAATATGCTTTCTGCGTAGTGAGTCAAAGCAATTGGAAAGGTTGCACAATATCAAAATAGCATTTTTTGATATTATTCCATATTTCTTCATTGGGGATAGGCATTAATAGTTATTGTAAAGTATTCCATATAGCTCGACAAGTTTCCTTTGAATATATAGTATTTAGTACCGAAAACTTCGCCCAGTAGCAAGATACTTAGAACAAAACATTTGTATGCTGTTGATTTCTCTCTTCATTCGTAGTGCCAAACTGCAGCGAAAGATGGAAACATAATAGAGATGGACTAAGTCGGTCTTTAAAACTTCCTGCAAGTGGAAGTGGTTCAAAACCTAAGAAAGAATATTACCTTACAATACACTTGCAGTTTTTGATGCCATACATGAAAAAAAAGCCAATTATGAGCGGAACTACTAACAATTCCAAACAGGACATTTCTGTTTATACGAAGGAGAGAAGACATATGAAGATGAGAATGATAAAATATTAGCCAGAAGAGACTTTTTTGCAAAGTGCTGATTCTACAGGAAATAAGTTGATGAAGAAGAAGGGAACATTGAAATTATACGGTCTGATAAAACGGCACCAAAAATGGAAACACAAAAGAAGAGAATGAATCAATGAAGCTGATTCTGCTTTCATTGAATGGATACAACCTAAAAAAGAAAAGAAGGAACCCGATGTTGCGAACAACTATTTTTCAAAAAGCTTATATGGAACAAATGACTCCATAACAAAACAGAACATTTCGGCAAAAAGTGGTAAAACTTATGAACGACATCATTGATGACAAAGATACATTGATGATTTGAGACATCTCCGATTTTTGTATTATCACCCGAAAACAATTAAAATTTTTTTTTTTATAATTTATAAATAAATCTACCTTAAAGTTATCAGCAGAAATAGGTGAAAGACTAGTTTTATTGCAACTATGAAATTAGTATCACTTTTGCTTAATTTCGGCTCAAATAACTGAAGCAAGTCAGCCAAGTTGTTTTTGTTCATTCGGTAATATCCCTTGAATTTCATCTTCATCCTGCTTTAATTCTTTTGATTAAATTGCTCAACTATAGGTATATTATTTTTGAAATAAGGATGAGTCCAATACTTTCTCTTTGTGCAACTTTTTCTTCTAAATAAGTACCAAAAAATCGAAACTTCGTCTTCACTAGACTCATTGCGTTTATTTGACGACCTTCGGCTTGTGCAGCTTGTATGTGCGGCTTTATGCAACAAATCGGAAAATTGTAAAGCATCTTGTAAGAGTCATATAACGCAGAGAGACTTGTGAAGCTTTGGTCTGCGGCCTGCCTTAGGTTACACACAAATGTATCAATACTGCAAAATCGTTAGACTTCATCTTTTGTATTCAACTCAATTCAAGAGTGTAGTTGGACTAAATATCGACATCTCCGAAGATGGAGTTGAATTTTTTACATAGTTTTTAAAAATGTTCTGGGTACGAACCGCAAAACAAAGGCTTGAAACCAAACTGATTAAGCGGTGTTCTTCAGAAACATTATCTAGCAATAACCATTTTAATAGGTTGACATTTCCTAATCTTAGAGGATTTAATTGCTTGATAGCGATTTTATATAGCCAATTCTAAAATATGTTTATAAAATTAAATCGTTATGACATAAATGCCTTTGCACAAATGGGATACCTATTATTGCCGTCCAAGGCTAATTGTGATGAAGTATAATGAAAGAATCTTTGCAGATTGTAAAAAACATGTAAAAAAAACTCTTATTATTTCAGCAATCTGCACAATTTTCTATTTCTAAATTTTCTACATCTTTTCATAATTAACATGTCAATTTAGTCAACCCAGTCCTTCTTAGTGTTGGTGACTTGTAAAGAAATAATAAGACATAATTCTCAAAACTACTTACAGCAAGTGCAGGTCATAAGTGAAAAATATAGTAGAGCAAATTATACTTAACCAATGATCTAAACTGTAGCATTCATTTGATACTCGTTATATCACATTCTAAAACCAGAAGTCTTATAATAATTTACCGGTCATTATATGCTATTAATAAAGCACTCTCATCAAAGTGCCACGAAGGATGTAATCACAGATAGTTCTCCACCATAATAATTTCATAAATTCTCTATTTAATTGGATGCTTGTCAATATGCGGTATTTGAAATCGAAATTTTCAAATCAATAATGGAATGTCGCGTCGAGTCAATGGGTATCTTATTATTACGTTTAGAAAATTTTTGATTTCCATTCAATTTTGATAAAAATGTCTATAAAAGCTGGTTATATGAATCATTTTGAGATTTAAGGACTAATTCTAGTGATAAAAGTGGAGGGTGTCTTTGAGCATTTGTTCATATATAGCTTTCGAAACCACATTTTTTGTTGTACATATGTATATCTGAATGTAGAAAACTTCAGGAAAAATGTGCTTTATTTTATATTCTGGAGTCTGCTGAAATGATTGAGGAGAACGTCAACAGTTATATGTTAAAATATCAGGCATATGAAGGCATCCGTTATTGACTTATAATTAGAATCCTTATAGGAATCAATTAACAGATCCAGAATATCTGCGAATTATCAACATGAGAAGGACCGAGCAGCACCATTTATATAACTGAGGGTCAGAATATGGAAACATAAAATGCATTTAATGGATACATTTTAACAAACAAGGAGACCGAGTATTGTTTAAGCTTTTCTCTACATACATAAATCAGCATGGAAACACATTGTAGGCAACTCCTACACAAGAATTTTTCCGAATAAAAAGGCGTAGTTGAAAACATGGCCTAACATCCGATAACAAGTAACCCATTCTAAGAAGTTCCACTTTGAACGTGTAAATCCCACATTTGCTAGAACATTTCGTAGAATTATATAGGGGAATGTCTTCAGAGTTGTAGGTAGGCCCTCTGCCATACTTTTAGTTTTAACCACTAGCGCCACTATTGTTCGAGCGCGTAAAAACTTCTCTCACTAACAGCGAAATTTTCGTGGCATTACAGATTTTTAGCGAAAACGCAAAGCACGTGTTGTAAAACAAAAATATTTTATCAGCAGTGAATGCGGCCAGAAAGTGATGAGAAAATATGCAACCGTCAAGGTAAGTGTTGTAAATGTGTTGTGTGGTTCATGCTTGAAAATAAACCAGAGACGTGGAAGATTAATCAATTCATAACGCATATGCCATATAAAAATCGCTTTCTATGTATACTGTATACGTATATTGTACCAAAAAGTTCTACAGAATATGAAATCCTATGAAATTGGTTATAATAATTTTAACTGGCCGACGAGCCATTCTAGAAATATATGCGAAAAACTATTTCAAAAATCCAATTTTGCACAGATGAGGGACCATACGGGTATCATAAGAATTGGTCTTACACCTATTCTAGGTTTTATACTTGTTTTTGAATCTGTTTCTTCAGAGGTCAATTACACATCTATTCCTAAGATTTAATTGCTTAAGATTTTACCGAACGGGAAACGAATAAAGGAAAACGTTATCATCTTCAATTTATTTCCTCCCTAAAAATACGCAGCTGTTACCATATCAATTGAGCAATTAAGATATTTTTCAATTCGAAATAAAAGGCACTATATTCATGACTGTGATTGTGTGTGATCACAGACCATTAATTTTCTAGCAAAATTGTGCCACGGATTTCAGTCATTGCTTTATCCAAAGGAACGTAAGGATTTCTTACATACACACATGCATACCTACATACTTACATATATCGCAAGAACTAAATCTCTAATTTCACAGTTTCAAGATATGTGTAGCCAATTGCATTAGCTTTTGTTGTTAAATTTATTGCCTAATAAATTTCCCTTATCAACCATTGACTTAGCTCATCGCCCCTATATACCATGTATGTTTACCTCACACTACATCTTTTTGTTATATGGGCTAAAATCTGTTGTTTTCTAGTAAAGATGTTAGTACATTTTGAGATCGTCGAAGTGTGCATTTTGAAGATAAACACCTACCCTATGTTAGACTTCATCACCTAGTTTAAGTCGAGGATTTTATTGTATCCAATCCAACTGGCTTTTGTATATAATGAGCTTGGTTTTTGCTAAATGCTCTTCCTTTGAAAGTATACAGAATATTACTGTGTATGTGATAGTTTATTATACATTCCCTCAAATCCCCTCTGATGTAATCTCTCTCTGTTAATGATAGATTACAAAAACGCAAATGCATTATTGCAGACTATTTAAATTCGTAGAAACATCCTACTGTGTGACCGACATTTCTCTGGAAAGCGTCGGAAGTGAAGATATGTCAAAGTGTATCAACTAACTCCCATTACTATAATGCAGCGCTTTGAACTCTATTAGCTTTTTAGTGGGGATTGAATTCCATTTTATTCAGTGGTCTCTCGTCTCTCATATGCATATCTATATACTTTTCTACATAAAAATAGCTCTGCTTACTGCTCAAAGGAGCTTTCGGCTATTGAAAGCGTTTCCATATATGTGTAAGTCCTTAATTGCATGTTTAGTGGTTGGTATGAGCTCTATAAATAATATGACGTTGAGAGACGTAATGGTACATTCAAAGCTTTGCATGATGAGGGAATTAAAGGGCTGATATGTATCAATTGCTTAATATATCCCGAAAAAAGAACTATACTCAATTAGAGCTTAGAGCAAGTGTATATTTCATGAAATATAAAAATTATTTTTTGTGTCCAATAACTTGCATATGTAATATTTTCCATAGTGAATGGCATACGATTTAAGAGGTACTAAATTCCTTAAAGGAATTACGACTACTGTGATTATTGCTACTAGATGACATAACCGTTCTCCTTGACATTTGGTTGCGTGGATATGGCTGTGTAGAGTTAAGAAGAGGAAATTCAGTGGAATTTTGTAACTGCATACGATAATATTGTACCGAATCCGGGTATTTTATTCAAGTAAAAAAGTACTGCTTTACACATAGAAAAATGAACATGCCAAATTGAACGTAATTGTTGCACTAGGCGATTTCGAGCTCTAAACTGCGCTAATGGCGAGTAACGTTTGTTGTTAAACTTAGAAAACGGTCATATTGAACGCATGTGTCCTGATTACGAAAATATTCACATAACAAGAAACCAGAAATCAAAAGAAAACCAGTAAGAGAAAACCACAAAATGTAAGAAACACAAGTTCGCAAACATCAGTAATAATTAACCAAGGGAAATTCAAAATAGGCAGGCACTAAATAGGAAGTGGAATTCATGTTACGAACTAGCATTGTTACATTCATCGGGACGTATTGATTATAACCCTTACAAACCAAAAATACTCCATCAAACAACCGAACGTTCATTTCAACCACTCATCTCGCTCAAATTAAATTTCTTACACGTTCAAAATTCAAACGTTTAAAAATATTCATATCAAGCAACCTGGCGTTCATTTCAACAATAGCAACTGTTAAAAAAATTGTACATTTTTCGCGTTCCAATCGAAAGCTTCTTCATTAGTGCTAAAGTTTCACTTAAAAAACATAACGCACTTCTGGGCCTGTATTCCGCAACTGTGAAGAATTTGCAAGTGTACACGATTTGAAAAACTCACATGAGCCGCAAGCCCAGCAAACATTTGGATGAAAAATCTTCAGGGCGATATGCGGGTGATATTGCCAAAGTGTCTTCCACGCGAAATTAAAGCAAATATGCTGAAATGATTTCTTCCTTTTATTGCGTCGACGAAAAGGCGATGAAATTACAAACTATTTAGTTTTCTGATTTTCAATGTGGAAGCAAGAAGACAATAGTTTCGCTTATTTGTCATCTCTATGGTAACAGAATTTGTTAGAACGCGTCATTAGATTCAATGACAGTGATTAATTTGTGAGTTCGCTTGTGAATAAATTAAAGTGTTTTAAAAGAAAAAGGAGATTATTTTGGTAAGTATTTAAGATATTATTCAATTTAATATGTAATTCATATTATTATCGTGAAAAAGTGGAAGATTAAAATTAAGATGTCACGGCGTTCAGTTAGGGCATCTAGTAAAAGAGAAGCATTAAGGTTTGTTGATAGTGCCTTTGCAAATACAATATTTGGTATTCCTACTAGAAATGAGGCAGATGTTAGAACGGATCCTTCTTTCAAGCAAAGTGATACTGAAGCGTTTACTAATACTGAAATTAGTATGCAAAATGATTTAGAACCTTTGTTACATATTAATAATACTGAAGATAATTTACAAAGTACTTCATACATTCATGAGGACATTATTCAAAATTTTGAATCTTCCAGCAGTGCTAGTTCTCATGATCATTTTAATTTTTGGGGAAAATCGCTCTCATTGGGCTGTGAAGCATTATATTAGTAATGAAGCTGTTAATGAACTATTGCTACTTTTAAGAAAAATAAATATTGATGTGCCAAGAGATGTACGAACTCTCAAAGGAACACCAAAGAATGTCTGTACGTTACAAATGACGTCGGGAAGTTTATATACATTATGGGACGGATTTTTATCATAATAATAAAAATAATACAGAGGAAATTTCACTGGATTTCAACATTGATGGCTTACCAATATCTAAAAGTTCCAATAAGCAAATATGGCCAATTTTGTGCAGCATTTTCGGAACGTCTGAGGTGTTATTGATTGAAGTTCATGAAGGATACGCTAAGCCTGCAAGTTCAAATGAATTTCTGACCCCGCTAGTGGAAGAATTAACCACCTTAATCGATGAAGGATTTGATTATAAAAAATAAACACTTCACGATAAAAGTTACATGTTTCATATTCGATGCACCTCCAAGATCATTTGTTCTAGGGACAAATGGACATACAGGCTACTACTCAGGAAGGCGAATTCCATAAGAACCGCCTAGTTTTTCCTATGAATGGGCAACCCATTTCGCGAACAAATGAATCGTTTAGGGCAAGATCTCAACGTGAGTTTCATAACCAATTAGAGTGTACAGCTCTTGAACGGTTGCCAATAGACATAATAAAGTAAACAACATTAGATTATATGCACATAATATGTCTGGGTGGCATGAGGACTCTATTGAAGTGCTGGATCAAGAAGAAGGGAGTGTTACATGCCTAAAAACATACCTGAAAAAGGGTATTTAAATAAAAAATTTGAATAAATATATTCCTATAAGCTAATCATGCTTAAAAACATGATTGGCTTATCACACAAATAGGTGAAGAAAATTGCATCAGCAATTTTCTTCACATTCCACACATTTCTTAAAAATATTCCCATAAAACGTCTTGGGAAAAACAAAAGTTTCAGTTTTCAACCAAGTCGTTTTAATAAAAAGAATTATCACGACAAATTTTGCGTTCAGCAAAATTTGTCAGTACAAATATTTAAGTTGAAAAGAAAAGAAAAGACAAATCGTACCTTCAGTACGATTTGTCGTGAAAATTGCAATATGTATGTACGAACGTACATACATATCACAAAAAAGCTTTCGCGATAAGAAGAGCGCGCCGCGAAAATACATTGTATGTATACGCGTGCGGCAATTCTAATCATCGTGACGGTGGCTGATGTTTATAAAAGCATCAAATTTCAAGCCTCCGTCCAACGAAAAATATTCTGGACTTGATTAAACAAATGAAAATTTTCTCAGGGTGAAAATGCAACTATGCATTTTTTACCCTGAACGAAGGCTCTTGATCGCGACAAAAGTGATCAAGAGCCGAGTTGTGATTTAAATTTCCTGCGCGGCGGTTATACGAAAAATATTTGGATTAAAAAACGAGTTGGATTTTTAACTAGAGTAACGGCGGTTGCAAAAAGTAGAGTTGATTTTTTGGATTTTCGGTTCGGCACGGTCTCGGTAAAGTGTAATAGGAAAAGTATATAGAATTAGTTTTACCGAATGAAAATAGTGAACTTGAAAAAAAAAATCAATATTGTTAGATAAAAGAAAAATTGTGAATAAAAAAAAGGGAAATCAATATTGTTAAATAAAAGAAAAATAGTGAATAAAAAAAAAAAAGAAATCAAGATTGTTAGATAAAAGAAGAATTGTGAATGTGAAAAAAGAAGACGAAATTTTCAGATAAAATAAAAGAAAGAGATTTGAGAAAAGGGTGTTTTGTATCTAAAGGAAAAGCCAAAGTGCTTTTAGTTTCGCAGCACTAAGGTGTGAGAGAGAACTGGGTACGGCTCCTGCTTGCCCCACAAAAAGGTATTTAACAAAATTGGCGCAGCCGGTGGGATAGAGGAAGCCTACTTTGCAACACAAACAAAGTATAAGCGCTCGAAAACCCTCTATCCGACGAATCAAAAAGGAGTTTATTACGAGTTCGAATACTGGGCAAGACACCCTACCCTCCGCCTGAAGTTGAGTCTGGCTTCAGGGGTATTTCGATCTTGTCGGCTCCCAACGCTCGGGGTCGGACAGCTTTAACTGCCTCTGTTTGAAAAACACGCAGCCACCCCCTCATCAAAACACAAAGTGCCAACGTGGGACAATAGCGGGCTTCATCCCAGCCCAGGAACATAAGACGTCCATAGCCGAAAATTCCAACGCGAAACTTGAAGGAATAATCCTCAACCGACAATCTGCGATCCGGAGCTGAAAGGGACTTCGAAGTACGCAACGCGCCCCTTTCCAGCTTTTATCCAGGGGAATTTAAGAAGGCCACGGGCCCCCCGGCAGTAAAAGAAATTCAATCACAAAAACCAGCGATCCTGAATTGAGAGGGACCTCGAAAAAGGCAATAAGCCCCCCTCTCAATTTGAGCCAAGGTAACTAAGACGGCAGAAGCCCCCCTAGCTGCAAATTCTACATACGGTGGTCCATGAGCGAGGGAAGCTCCCACCAGGAGACGCCGCCGGAAATCTCACCAATTCCACCAATTCCACCAACTCCACAACAATCTTCCTCACCGGGCGACGCACAAGAAGATCCGTCCCGGTACGAAGGAGGCAACGAGGGAGCAACATCTGCAACTGAGGGTGCTAATCAAACACCCCCAACAAATTCAACAGCACCGGGAGTCACACTCAGGAGTGGGACAATCTTGCCAGGTCCCCAGCAAGTAAGGTCTAATAATTTAAATGTAGAAAATTATTTAAAATATCTAGAGGGGAAAGTGCGAGACTCCTCCGAACTTTCTGTTCTACAGTGCGATTCTATCGATAAACAGATCAAAAAGTCCCGTGAATGGCGGCTTGAGCAAATCGCGCAATTCAAAGAAAGTACGGAAAAATTTAAAGAAAGCTTAAAGCAGTTTGGGGAACTCTCGCACTCTCTCGAAACAGAAATTACAAATAATAGTGTAGAATTAAGAGAAGGTGCCATTGAAGACAGTGTCAGTGATTCCACCGTGAGTGTAATCCTATTGAATTGGCTGGGCGACTCCCTTTTGGAAACCAGCATAGAAGAAACTAGCTCCCCAAAAGTATCAAACTTTAGCTTCAGAATCCCCAATATAAACATGGCAGATTACGCGAAAATCGCCAAGTTAACTACCCAGCTCGTTCCCCTATTCTCGGGAGAGCAGCACCCAAAATTGAGCCTGGAGCTCCAAACTTTCCTAGGATGCTGCAGGCAGGTAATCCAGTGCATTTCGGTGGAGGAACTATCAGCATTTTTGCAAATCTTCCCCACCAGACTTCGAGGCGAAGCTTACCAGCTTTTTGCCTCAAATATGCCTACTACTTTCAAAGAGGTAGAAGAACGGCTAAATCGTACCTACCTGCCTAGGGAAACTTACCAGGAACTGGTAAATAAATTAATCACTACAAGGCAGTATCCTTTGGAAAATCTCACAGCCTTCACGGCACGAGTAAAACAAATGCTGGCACTCTGTAATGAAGCAGCAGACTCCAAATATGGCGCTACAGCAGCCCCCCGCTGTGTAAACACAGCTAGAAGACTTCCCGAAAAACGCACTAAAAACAGGAGTCAATAACCCGTATATGTGCCAATACCTTCTGACCAGGACAGACGGCACGGTGGATGACCTCGTACAAAGAGCACTTGACATGGAGCGTCTCCAGCAAAGTGCTCTATTCCTGCAAGCTCCAGGACAATTCCAAACAAATATGATGCAGAATACATTGCCAAATTCTGCCAGTACCAGTGTACCAAATAACGCACCATTAACTCAAAGTAGTACCCTAGTAAATCAAAGCGTATATAATCCTGGCATCATATCCTACTCACAGGATCCCCGGCAAAACAATATGCCCATTAACCCAAGCAGTCCAATACCAACGTCACAGTTCACACTGGCCGGCACAGCATACATCAAACCGGAGCCAAGATCTCCTAATAAAAATTTTAATGTACAAAATAAAAATAATTATTTAAATAAAATTACTTGTAGTTTTTGTAATTTAAGAGGCCATACATACGCAGATTGCCTCAAACGTAAAAATACTCCGTACTGTGTGAACTGCAAAATATACAACCACGATATACGTGACTGCAGGAGGAACAACAACAATATTCAAAGACCACACAACAATAGTGTACCACCAAACCAACGTCCTAGAGAGCCGCAAAACCCCAATAACAACTCAAGAGTCTATAACGTGCGTAAAAAGTGCGAATTTTGTGGTCGTTCTGGACATGCAGTAAATAACTGTCAACAAAAACGTAAATGGGAAGCCCGGAGTCAGGGAAACGACGTACAGTCGACCCAAAACTCCCCGGCTCGACTATAAATCTCCCATCTAATAAAATAGGGTCCCCTCAGCAGCCCGATTCCAGAGTCGCTACAGTAAAACTTCCCTTAGACATAGGCCTGAACGGCCAAACTAAACTAGTAGTAAACACAGGCGCTGAGGTTAGTATAATAAAGAAAAGGTCATTAAAAGATCTCAAAGAAATTAACCACAATGAGGCATGTACACTTCAGACCCCATTTGGTACCGGAAAGACGCTGGGAAATTGCCAGGGAAACTTCGTTTCAAAAACAAAATTCCCTGCAAGTTTCAAGTCGTAAAGAACTTGCCTGGCCTTGCCGATGATGGACTTCTAGGAAATGATTTCCTAGCAAAAAACTGTATCATTGAGGGCCCTAATAAGGCACTAAGGTTTCCTCGCACGGAAACTAATCCAGACGAATTTGCTTTGCCATTAGAGTTTGAAACGGACAAGCTACATTCTTAAAAAGCAGTCGAAGTAAGAACACTTGCAGAAGAGGTAGAGTCTAAACAGGCTGAACTAACCACCTGTAGGGTCTTCAAGGCTTCTCAAACGAGAAAAGCTGGCTGCCAAGCTCCAAAAGGGCCCAAGGAATGTGAAAGAGGCTGTCTGGGCGAACAAGAGACCGATGAAATCAGGCAGCAATTGGTTACCTTTAAGGAACCAATCTGCATACCTGCGCGCTCTCAAATTGTGGCCCCAGTCCCGTTACAAACTCAAGAAGAAATGCTCTGTTTATCACAAGAGATAAGCGATGGAGTCTTCTTGGCAAACAGTTTACTGTCATCTGGAGAAGAATTAGTGCTGGTTAGTATTCTCAACGCTAACAGTCATCAAGTAGTCATACATAGCTTAAAGTTACAGCTATTTCCAATAAACGACTAAATCATAGTCCCATTAACACACACAAAAGACCACAAAGAACACACATTCCACTACCAAATTTAGAGGCAATATCAAACACTACAAGAGACGGAACTGAGTGTCTAAAGCCTGCCAAAAAGTTGCATATAACTCTTCCGTCCAAAATCCCGAGGCATAAATCACTCTTAAACAAACAACGGCCATATAAGAATGGTAGCGAGTCGCTAAAGCCTATATTAAAGGTGCATATTACTCCACCGTCACACAACACAAAAAATTGTACATGGTCAAAAAGTAGTAGCATTGACGCGCATGAGTATCCCACACAACCTAAGGCAAAGACCGCACAGGTACATCAAACTCAGCCGTCGGCAAAGCAGGAAGCAAGTACCCTGTTACATGCTAAATACAACAAAATAAAGCCTCATAAGGAATTAATTAAATTCAATCCAATTTCAGGACACAAATTTACAAGGAATAGTAAGTCAAACCAAGGTTCAGCTGAAAAATCAGCAATTTTACAACATGTACGATTTGAAAATGAAGTTTCCCTGGCAATTTCCCACCGTCTTTCCGGTACCAAATGGGGTCTGAAGTGTACATGCCTCATTGTGGTTAATTTCTTTGAGATCTTTTAATGACCTTTTCTTTATTATACTAACCTCAGCGCCTGTATCTACTACTAGTTTAATTTGGCCGTTCAGGCCTATGTCTAAGGGAAGTTTTACCCGGATAACGAGACTCCGGACGACCCAAAACAATACCCGCGTATTTCTAGGCTAGAGCAAGAACTCAGCCTAGACCCTAATTTAACCGCGGAAGAAAAAATTTCGATATCAGAACTCTGCGAAGAGTATAACGATATCTTCTTCCTCAAAGGTGACAAACTCACCTACACAAATGCAATAACGCATAATATTCCATTGGTGCAAGATCAAGCACCAATCAATCAAAAAATGTACCGCTTACCTGAAACACTGCGGAAAGTCATTAACGAGCAGTTAAAAGAAATGCTAGACAGAAGGATAGTTCAGTCTAGTAAAAGCCCTTGGAATTCACCTCTACTAGTTGTCCCCAAGAAAGCGGGACCTGACGGTGAAAAAAGATGGCGCGTCGCTGTCGATTTTCGTAAATTAAACGAAAAGACAATTGGAGATGCATTGCCGCTACCCCGAATCGAGGATATTCTCGGCCAACTAGGTCACGCAAGGTTTTTCACCACACTCGATTTGGCCAACGGCTATCACCAAGTCCTTGTCGACAAAAAATATCGACATAGAACTGCTTTCAGCACAAGCTATGGGCCCTACGAGTTCAAGCGTATGCCATTCGGGCTCAAAGGAGCCCCCGCCATATTTCAACGCCTAATGAATTTCGTCCTAACAGACCTACAAGGCCTCGAAAGTTTTGTTTACCTAGATAACATCGTCATCTATGGTAAAAATTTAAACGACCACAACGAAAAGTTGAGAAAAGTCTTCGACAAGTTGAGAGAGAACAACTTAAAACTGCAGCCAGAAAAGTGCCAGTTTCTACGAAGAGAAGTTGTTTACCTAGGACATAAATGTTCTAGCGAAGGAGCCCTACCAGACCCAAGTAAGACGGCCTGCGTCCAAACATTTCCTGTTCCAAGAACAGTAAGGCAAGTTCAGTCATTTTTAGGACTTGCCAATTACTACAGGAAATTCATTCCAGACTTCTCCAAAATTGTACGTCCAATCACAAATTTACTCCGAAAGGATGTAAAATTCACTTGGACAGAGAAATGCCAAGAAGCATTTCAAAGCGTAAAAAACGCTTTAATTTCTCCACCACTTTTAATTTACCCCGATTTTTCGAAATCTTTTAATCTCACTACAGACGCAAGTAACGAGGCTCTAGGAGCTGTTCTTTCTCAAGGAGAAGTCGGAAAGGACCAGCCCATTGCCTATGCAAGCCGCACATTAAACGAAGCCGAAAGAAAGTACTCTACTATAGAGAAAGAGTTATTGGCTATTGTCTGGGCTACCAAGAATTTCAGGTGCTATCTTCAAGGCCGGAAATTCACGGTCTATACTAACCATAAACCTCTCAAAGGTGTCTTCAATGTGAAAGACCCTACTTTCCGTTTGGTGAGATTTCACCACAAATTATCTGAATTCGATTACAACATCGAATCTAAACCAGGGAAGTACAACACTAATGCCGATGCACTAAGTCGCATCCCTCAAGCATTAAAATAAGACAGTTTAGGCAATACCTTAACGGTAGAAGCCCTAGTCCACCACACGATGGACTCAGATGTGGAGGAAATCAATTCCGCAAATAATAAGAGAACGAAGAAATCCGCTCATTGTTTCGTCGTGACTCGAGCTCAGAAGCAAAAGGCTCAAGAGACATTAAATAGCTCCAGTGTGGAGACAGAAGAGCACACGAAAGCGGACCAAAACGAAGTGCAACACACGGAGGCGGAAAAACTAAACCCAGCATCGCTTGAGCAAAAAGTAAGTACTGGCAAGACACCCGAAGTTATCACGAGCGCTACGGAAATCCGAACAATCTTAAAAGATTATCACGATTCTCCATTTGGTGGCCATCAAGGTGTCATAAAAACTTACAAACGCATAAGACGCAAGTATTGGTGGAGACACATGCTTAGCGATATTAAAAAATACATTAAAAAATGCCCAAAGTGCCAGACGATGAAAGCATCTCCACAATATAAAATGCCAATGGTTATCACGGACATCGCAGAACAACCGTTCGACAAAGTTTACCTCGATATTGTAGGTCCATTAGAAGAGACCACGTCAGGTAACAAATATATCTTGACCTTCCAAGATAATTTAACAAAATTTGTCGACTGGTATGCAATACCTAATGCGGAAGCCGTCACAGTAGCGCAAGTTTTCTTTGATGAAATCGTTACTCGCTATCGCATACCCAAAAGAATACTCACCGATCAGGGAACAAATTTCCTGAGTGATTTATTCAAAAGAGTATGTAAGCTTCTAAAGGTAAAGAAGTTACAGATTTCGGCATACCACCCACAGTCTAACGGAGCACTAGAGCGTGCCCACAGACCGCTGATTGAATACCTGCGAACAATCCTAGATGAAAATTCCAAAACATGGGACCAATACCTACGAACCCATCAAATTTAAAACGGGATCCCGAACCCGTTCACCTCATGATTGTATTGTCATATACTGAAGTATAAGCTCTAAAAAACATATGCCACGGCAAGAAAGAACTTATTGGCAAGTAAACAGTGCTCAAAGGGGTACTACGATAAGACAGTACGGCCCCTAACTTTCCATGTAGGAGACAAGGTCCTCATCAAGAATGAAAGCAGAAAACATAAGTTTTCCCAAATCTGGGTAGGACCTTATCAGGTAATCGCAATACCAAGTGATGTGAATACCACAATCAAAATTGGTAAGCGAACGGTAACGGTACATAATAACCGTTTGAAACCATATTTCGAATAAAAATATATCAAACAAAAATGAACCAGGTTGACTTGAAATTCCTACTATGGTGTCCATTAAACCTCATTTCAATACACCCCCATAAACATTTGCGGTGGAGTCACTCCACTGCCCAATTTAAAGCGGCACAATGTACGTACAAGTATGCGTAAAGGATTGTTTTCTTCTCCTGAATTGTCCACAGAAATGGCGCTAAAATTCATCATAGTCGTCCTCTTCATCCAGTACACAACTGGAGCAATCGCTGACAAACCTTATGTAATAACCCAGCTAAATGGCTCGGGTATATTTTTCGAGGACCTAGGAAATCTGATGGTATATCATGACACCTGGAATGTCCTCACCGAGATAGACTTGGATGAACTAGATGCCCAGATAAAGCTAGCAGAATATGCAGAGCACTTAGTGCATAAACTCTGCATAAATATAACAAACCCAGAAGACCTCTGTAACGTGCAGCAACTACACATACACGCTATTATAGACAGCGTACGAAAACGCACGGAAACTATAAGGGAACTAGTACCAGCAAAACGCAAGGCCAGATCACTATTTGATGGAATAGGCAATGCCATGCACTATTTGTTTGGAACTATGGACAGCAACAACGAAAAAGAAATTTACAGCAGGTTAGAAGAACTTGAATCGAATACACAAGCCCTAGCCGAGCTAGAGAAACAACAAATCAGTGTTGTAAAAACTACCTTGGAAAAGATGCAAAAACCGCTGGCAATGTTAATAGACAGACAACAAAAAATAGCACACCAGATAAACGATCTCCACCATGTGGCCGATGATTTAACTAGGAGGCAACTGAGACAAGAGATTATATCAAGCTTATTGCTCCAAATCAGCGAAGTTGAATATCGACAACAAACCCTCCTGGATATAATAATGTCTAGTAAAACCAATCATATTCATCCAGCAGGAGCTCAGTCGCTCCTTATGCAGAATAAATTGGTGGTGAGAATTACTCTCCCAATTTTTAATCTGCCAAAAATGAGGCTACAACAGTTTCAATGCTATCCTGTATCCAAGTCAGCAAATTACTCATTAATTCCAGACCCTGGTTATTCATACATAGCCAATAGCGAAAAAACTCAGGAATTTCTCTTATTAAGAGGCGATGACATGAAAAGTTTCAAAAAAATAACAAGTAATTTGGAAGAAAACACGTATGTAGGCCGGCTGAACACGCCTATAATCAAAGCGGCAACGTCCAACGAATGTGCCATTAAATTGCTATACAACCCTTTAAATGAAGTGCCCAAATGCAAGACCAGAGTACGAATCCCACAAAAAGACATGCTGATCAAATTAAGTAAGCCCAATACGTGGCTATTTGCTTTTATCACCTCCACGGTGCTACACATCACATGTCCAGATAACTTTGTAATCTCGAAACTGAAAGGACAAGGGATATTTGAGATAACGGAACCATGTCAAGTTCAAATAGGTGACAAAGTGCTTAAATACGAAGGTCAGAGTAAATTTCCACTAACAATTATCCAGCCGAATCAGTTTCCTGAGCTCAACCACCCTCTACTCAAGGTAAACCTGACTGAAATTTTACAAGGAACTCAAAACCACAGTCTGGGGAAAATCGAAATCTTAACGGGAGACGATATCCATAAATCAATTTATACCGACACCCATTCGCTGGAAGAAATCCAAAACAAAATTATTAAATACCAAGAAAATATATCAAGTAAAAACTCCCATATCCTGTCCACAACTTCTCTATCATTTACGAGCCTACTAGTTCTGGCCATAATGATCGCTGTGGTAGTAAAATATCTTAACCCTGTTATCATCAAGATGAGACAACAGAGAAATCAACCACAAGGTAACCCCGAAATTTCATCTGAGGGAATTCCTTTAGAAGAGCGAACTCCTGCTCCCCAACCCAGCTTAAGGCGAGCCAGAAGCCTCTCCAAAACAAAATCAGTCCAAATCGTTTAGAAATGCGAAACTGACACTGTCAACATTGGTCACTCGATCAAAGTAAATTTATAGACCAAAGAAAACCTGGTCACATGTACAAAACATATGAATAACTAACAACAACGATTTGTAGTAAAAAAAAAAAATGGTATTATAATTACATAACAAAATAAGATAAAATAAATAACTGAATGTAAAGAAAAATAGAATACAAGTAATTTTAAATAAAATAAAAGTAAACAAATCATTATGGATAAAGTACCCAAAAATGCATGGAGTAAAAATATAATGAAAGGTATGAAATTCACAAATAGATAAAAAGAAAAAATTAGAGAAAACATGCCTTTGCAAAAGGAAAGAACTAAATAACAAATTAATAAGTAAAAATAAGAAGTTTACTGGGTTACTAATAGTAACAAAATATAAGATAAACAATAATAATAATAACTAGTATTAGAGTAACAATACAAAACAAAAATAAGTGCATAACTACATAAGATAATCAGTTCTTAGGCTAAACACAAAAAAATTTTTTTTTGAAAAACAACCACAAAATCATCGACTATTATACACAAATCGATTTAAATCATTCAAAACAACAATAATACAAAGACTATATTTGATTTCTGTGTATTTATGCTCATCAAAAAAAATTATTTCGATATACAAGGTTCAATAGTTTGAAAGTCTGGTAAACAAGAAATGATTGAAAATATTTAACAAGTATCGATTCCTCGATTTAATTCGACTGTGTATTTTCGATAATTTGGATGAAAAAAAACAAATGAGAGCAAAATTAACAACAACGACTACAACAGCAATAAATAGGATGAGAAAACTTAGGAATTATTTCTGTTACTCCTAAAACAAAACAAACAAATAAAATGCTAAAAACAAGTTAGAAATAATTTCAAGTATAATTTTATAATAATTTAACGAATATCTAGGTAATTAAGCAGAAAAAAGGCGCAAAATATAAAAGAGAAAAATACACACACACACACACAAACAAACACATCTACACATACACACAGTAACAGACATAAATTACACTAAAATTAATTACATATATAAAAAAAAAATTAAAATAATTATATAAATATAATAATATTGAAAAAGCGTTGTAGTATAATAATATCGAAGCATTTTTTATTGAAGAATCTAACTTAATCGATATATTTACGATAAATGAAAGAATTACCTAGTTACTAGATATATTTTGTAAAATTAATCGTTTAATCTTTATTTTTTTTATTACAATCTGACCCCATAAAACATAAAAGAATTTTTTTTTTTTGGAAACAACCAAAATTTTATAAAAATAAAAAATGTTGTAAACCTCGACCGAGACCCGATCCGCCTAATTATTACCAGACCCAATAGACCTAAAAACAAAACAAAAAGAGAAAGAAGCCGAAGCGATGCGCCCTTGTCTTCCTTTTAATTACGCCAGTATCAAAAAAAAAATGGGGGAGAAAAACCCTGAAAAATAACAAAGAGAAGGGGGATGAAAATCAGAACAGGTTAATGGTTTTATTTTCTTTTATTTTTTTTTATTATCTTATCATTTTTTATTATAAAAGCAAAAAGGAAACAGAAGAAAGACAGGAAAGGTAAAAGCGAAACAAACATTAGAATATAAAAAAGAAAACACATAAAATAGCCGCGAGAGACATCCTTCTCACTCCCAATCCTCGTCGGACTCTTCCTCAACTCCGAGGGCGGGAGGGGTTGCCATCAAGGGCAGGATGATGGCGGTGATGGCCGGATCGAACACCGGGTGGCAACACGCACATAACCCATATCGCCCGGTAATATTAAGGGTACCACCTGAAACAAAAAATTATGGGTAAGCGGGTGTCATGTGAAAATCATAAATATCAAACTCACCTTTGACAAGCCAGGACTGCCCCTGGTGTGGGTAGATGGGTAAGTCCACCGTGTAGGTGCGGCCGGCCACTGCGTCCTCGCACCACATGGTAAAGGGACGCTCACCTCTGCGTAACAATACGAGCCGGATAGGACCACGCCACCCGCGAATCACGTGCAGCACAAAGATCGAGCAGGCCACGAAGGTAAGGCCAGGCGGGCTGTGCATAGGCACGTTACACAATTTCTTGGTAAATAACATTGATTAGTTAGTAGTGTAATCAAGTTAGCCAAGAAAGAAAAAATGCACGACGTGAACTTGATGAAGACACATTCACAAATAATCAATAGCCCAGCATTTTATAAGCAGTCCCCCATAACACTTTCCTGCAACAAAGTATTCGATGCACGGTAAGCAGAATGGAAATCGGACACCAGCAGATAAGAATTCCTATTTGGTACACAACAATAATAAAATCTGATTCTGGGCAAGACCATCGTCCCTTCCCCGAGAGTTATTCCTCTCCAAAGAATAACTCTTTTATTTGCGGGGGGAAGGAATGTTACACCTAAAAACATACCTGAAAAAGGGTATTTAAATAAAAAATTTGAATAAATATATTCCTATAGGCTAATCATGCTTAAAAACATGATTGGCTTATCACACAAATAGTGAAGAAAATTGCATCAGCAATTTTCTTCACATTCCACACATTTCTTAAAAATATTCCCATAAAACGTCTTGGGAAAAACAAAAGTTTCAGTTTTCAACCAAGTCGTTTTAATAAAAAGAATTATCACGACAAATTTTGCGTTCAGCAAAATTTGTCAGTACAAATATTTAAGTTGAAAAGAAAAGAAAAGACAAATCGTACCTTCAGTACGATTTGTCGTGAAAATTGCAATATGTATGTACGAACGTACATACATATCACAAAAAAGCTGTCGCGATAAGAAGAGCGCGCCGCGAAAATACATTGTATGTATACGCGTGCGGCAATTCTAATCATCGTGACGGTGGCTGATGTTTATAAAAGCATCAAATTTCAAGCCTCCGTCCAACGAAAAATATTCTGGACTTGTTTAATCAAGTCCAGAATAAATGAAAATTTTCTCAGGGTGAAAATGCAACTATGCATTTTTTACCCTGAACGAAGGCTCTTGATCGCGCAAAAGTGATCAAGAGCCGAGTTGTGATTTAAATTTCCTGCGCGGCGGTTAAACGAAAAATATTTGGATTAAAAAACGAGTTGGATTTTTAACTAGAGTAACGGCGGTTGCAAAAAGTAGAGTTGATTTTTTGGATTTTCGGTTCGGCACGGTCTCGGTAAAGTGTAATAGGAAAAGTACATAGAATTAGTTTTACCGAATGAACTTGAAAAAAGAAATCAATATTGTTAGATAAAAGAAAAATTGTGAATAAAAAAAGGGAAATCAATATTGTTAAATAAAAGAAAAATAGTGAATAAAAAAAAAGAAATCAAGATTGTTAGATAAAAGAAGAATTGTGAATGTGAAAAAAGAAGACGAAATTTTCAGATAAAATAAAAGAATGAGATTTGAGAAAAGGGTGTTTTGTGTCTAAAGGAAAAGCCAAAGTGCTTTTAGTTTCGCAGCACTAAGGTGTGAGAGAGAACTGGATACGGCTCCTGCTTGCCCCACAAAAAGGTATTTAACAGGAGAAAATTATTCACTTTCTAGCTGGAAACAAAAGCAACTATCGGAAACATTAATACAACTAAAAGATTGCATTCCTCGTGAGTTCAACAGACGTCCACGGGAACTGAAAGAACTGGACAGATGGAAAGCTTCCGAATTAAAACAATTTCTGCTGTATACGGGTCCTTTTATATTGAAAAGCATTTTGACACCAGAAAGA
The DNA here is from genome assembly GCA_963930735.1 of Dioctria linearis. NCBI lineage: Eukaryota > Metazoa > Arthropoda > Insecta > Diptera > Asilidae > Dioctria > Dioctria linearis. The sequence goes on from OZ005740.1 coordinate 80,201,189, forward strand.
TGCCACCATTTTCTCAAAATATCCTTAGCTGTACGAATTCTATTAGGGGAGAAAAATTGCATAATAAATAACCAATGTGCAAAAAATCTGTTGTACAGTTTTGTGAAAGAAATACCTAAACTCTACGACTTATCTATATTTACGTGCAATTTCCATTATTTACTCCACATTCATGAGAATGCAATAAATTTCCGAGGACCACTAGAAAGTTTTAGTGCATTTAAATTTGAAAATTATTTACACAAATTGAAACGATCTGTGAAAAAATGCAATCAATTAGCCATCCAAGTATATAATAGACAAGTGGAACATAGCTTGTGGAGCGGCTTGAAAAATAGTTCCAGTTCAAGACCTAAAAACCAGTTTGGAAATGTAATGGAGCATATAAATTTGAAAATTGTTTACATATCCCAAAGTAAGCCCAATAATTTTTGCTTACTTGGAGAAGATATTGTACAAGTTACAATAATATACATTGAAAATGGTGAATCTCACTTTGAAGGCAAAATGATTCTTAATACTGAACCATTTTTCACATTACCAATAGATTCAAAAAATTTCCACATTAAATGGACGAATCAAGTCCAAGTGGGAGTTGCAGTTACCTTTAGTTATAAAGATATCACCTACAAAATGATGTGCCTGGAATTGAATGATAAAAATTTTTTTTTTTATTCCACTTATAAATGTGCCATAGCAACTCAACATCAAAAATGGCCCATAGCTTCCTCAAACCCAATCAACTGTCTGATACTGAAGAGGACGATTTCACTTACACCACCTTTTTACGAACAAAGCCAGGTAAGAATATTTCAGTTCCCTCATTTCAATTCGCAAAGTCCACCTTTAACTTTCTTTACAGGAAGGCACCCTTGCACTTCAACCCAAATTAGAGCCCACACTGATGCAAGCCACACGTTGGGAGATATCCAATGCGCGCAAGAAATCACAGCTGGTGATGCCACATCAGAGGATTGTAATACCACAGATTCCCTTGAATTACAAGTGGACATGGCAGGGCAAATAAATGAAAGTGTACTAGCTTTAGCACCATCCAATATTGATACGACATTGCAAAATATACTAAAAGAACTCAAGGAGTTAAAAGAGTCAACGAAGGATGTAATAAAAAAACTAACGACTGAAGTAATTACACTCAGAAATGAAGTTGGAGAATTCAAAAAACAACGAAATGTAGCGATATTTGGCCCAGATCAAACAAATTTGGTACCTCACTTCCCCCTTACTACAAATGAGCAGTTGAAGCAATTTGAATATGATCTGAGAAATAATGAATAATGAAGAAATGCTTTATTAGATTCTCTATTAGGAAAATAGTATCCGACACCTTGGCCACGAATTATACGTGGAGAGGAACCGCGTCGAAGCCAGCTATAGAAACTTTCTTATTTGTTTCTATATTGAGAGGTATTGTGCTTCAGATTTTAAACACTTTAGATGAGCAACTTGTTAATTAGACTGTATAGATATTAACAGTAAAGTCTCTTCTTTAATGAAATACGCGAAATATAGGTATGTTATTAATTTATAATAACAATTAACTTTTTTATTAGAACTTAATTTTACGATAGAAAATAACAATTGTCATAAAGATTCTACAGAAGTGAGGGGGGGGGGGGGCTTCATTTTTGTTTCTAATCTACAACCATTATAACAAGTGTTGTAATAACATTTAGTTAAGTTATGTATCAGAGAATTGTGTAAAGTATGAAATTAGCATTTGGGAAGTTAAAGTTAGTATTGTGTTTGATAAAATAACTTTTTAGAGATAAAACCGCAGACACACAGCGGTATAAATTACCAAATCAATAACAGAAATCTAGTATTCCGCCCTGCATGCATGAAAATATTAATCTGTGGAAATTGTATACCACCACGCCAACAAATTATTTGACTGTATATTATTATACTGATGATGATACAGTATTGTAAATCTAACTAAATTTCTGTTATATTACATAAGCAATTTATGCCGCTTTGCATTTAGGGTATAGAACTAGGAATAGATTTTAATATCAAACTTGAAAAAGCTGTAATTTGTTCTATCGAAGAACTTAATTGTATAAAATGTAGTCATTGAAATAGATACAAAATTCCCACCAAATGGAACTTCTGCATAAGGATAATAATTATTATTGTATTTATGATTTTCAATCAATTGTTAATCAACGCTCCACGATTTACTTCCGAAACAGGTGTCTGCCATCAAAAATTTTGCAATGCCAGCGACTGCACTATAAATAGTATTTTACAGAAGAATTTTCTCCACGCCGTAGACCGCGTTAAGAAGCGAGAGAAGAAGTTGAACAATAATTGTAATAATAATACATCTAACTAAAAATTGTAATTCCACTAGTTCACATTAAAAAAATCTAAATAAAATTAATATATACCTACTTTAATGAAATGTCTTCTTTATTCCCTTACCACAAATTTCAAAGGATTTATTTGGATGATTCTTGAATGATTTGCCTTGACGATAAGAAAGGGAATCATCTTGAAGAAACGAATGCGTTTCTTATAAACGATATGAAAATAACTCGCCAGGGAGGAACGTTGGCAAATTACTATAACGTATCTTCTTCGTATCGGTTAGAAGAAACGAATTCGTTTCCTCAAGAAGTTTTGCCTTCGGGGTAACACTTTCTCCAGTTGGAAGTTGAGAATGCAATACGAATATGATTATCATCCACGAGATATTTTATCGTCCAGGTAATAAGAAAGTGAATCTTCTGCGTTTCGCCATGTTTGCTGGGAGTGTACACTTTGGAATTTCAAGCGATTCCGTAAGTATCTGTGTACACTTAGTACCGAATGAAATTTTCTCTGTGCTAAATGTTGTTTGAGTGAGAAAATAGTCTTTTTGAAGAAGTTATATTTAGTTATAAGAAATGAGTTACATTAATTCACTAGTATTAATGCGACTATAGCTTAAAAATTGTAAAATTATTTTGAAAATACCGCTTGACAAAAACTCACAGGTACTTTTTCAAAATTCACGACCAAAATGGCCGTGAGAAAATATCAGTTAAGGTGTACACAGTTTTGACAAAAAAAACTCATTTCCACTTCTGCGGAATCGGAACAAGCTGGTGTAACGCGAAAACTCATAGTTCCGGAAGTTTTTCACTAAAAATATTTTGATAACAAAAGAGTTGATGGTAACTGATTAAACCAACTATGGACAGACCCGGTAGTAATGATTTGATCATCCTCTAATTTAATATTAGACGAAGAATACACAATATTATTTATATATTTAAATTTTATTTTGTGCCACAATTTCCATTTCAATTTAAATTTTACTTTAATTCCTACTAACTGGTGTTCAGAACTAAACATCTCTTAGCAAGAATTAATTCTTTTCCCGAAATAATTTTAACTAATTAGAAAATATATACGCAAACAAGTTATCAATTTATACATATTTTTCAACAGGCAACAAACGCAAGCTTTGGTTTTTGTGTCTATTGCATGAATTATTGACCGCAGTATAATACATTACAAATTCGTCATGTTAGCTTTAGTTTAATTTAGGAAGAATCAATAAACTCAAAAATAAATAATTGTTACGTTAACAATAATTGAGTATTTAAGTCATATGGAATTATGAATAAATGATCAGATTTCTTTCATACCCGGAGTGCTTTTTAATATTTTCAGACTCAATTACGTTTGAATCATATACAGATAAATTGTATGGTGCCTCAAGGGGTAATACAAGAACCGGCAATAATTCAACAGATCTTGGATTATTATTAATCTAATTATTATCTGAAACGTTACTTCCAGCATTTGGCGGTTCAAGAAACAAGACCCGTGTCGGTTTATTACAACTAGAAATAAACTAAAGAAATCATCGACTGACACCGAAGAATATAATAAATTTCTAATGGAATAGCCCAAACGTGCTCATACAAGTCCATCTGACACTTTTACAGGACATCCAGAGTAGTCCACCTGCATCACCAAATAGAGGGTATGTTTAATAAAACTATATGGAGATACAAATCCTCTCAAGAAAATCCTGCGGACTTTTCGTCATCCAAACAAATCGGCTGCGAATAAGCTCTGGGGGAAGGGTCCGCTATGCCTTAGTCAACACCTTCACAAACTAAAATCTTTGACATATCAAGAAGTGAGAAAAGCAGTAACGGTCTTACAAGCAACGATTTTGTGCCAAAATGATCTAACAGTATACGATTACGATTACAAGTGCCAGCTTTAAAGATTGGAACGGAGGAAAACTTAATTTTTGAAAATATAAGATTGTGAAATAATGTTGTGCAGGAAATAAAAACAATATATGTATTTGTTAATTTAGAACAAAGCAATATTTAAAAAATTTTTCCAAAAAATGTAGGTAGGTACGTATGCACATAATATAATAAATAAGACATACATACATGCCGTGGATGCACTCTTGTTAAAAGGGCAAGTTCATCTTAATAAAAAATTCTTCACCCTGAATTCCATTTATATATGCTTTCTGTGTGGGAAAGAAAAAAATCAGATTCTGCAAGGACAATTTTCCGATTTCTTACTGAAATGACAGTTTACAAGTTTTTTCTTCTGTTCTGACTTTCTGAAATAGACAGCCGTAAAAGCTTTATCTAAATTGCTTTCACATATTTTATATAGTCACACAGTATTTTGTATCAACATATCATGTAGCTTGCGGCTTTTGGTGGAAACGTTCACTGTATAAATGTGATAACACTACCAAATAAAATATATTATAAGAAACTTTTAAATAAATAACTGAGAAAGAAAATAATATTTTTTACTTTTTAGTGCCATTGATTTGCGAAGGTTATTTATTTTGAAAGTTTTTTTAATATATTTTATTTTCTACTTTGCACTCTCGACTCCAGAATAACGATTCTCGAATCTCGAATCTCAACTCTTATCTCACACGGCCCAAATTGGACAACCCCAATGTAGCTAGTTACCACTTCAGCCCAAAACGACCGAAAAGCTTGGCATTCACTCATTGTAAATAAAAGAAAACCTATATAATTCCATCCCAAACGACACTCTCCATGCTCAGCTTAAACAGGGCGTTGTGGGTTGATAAAAGTTAGTTGAAAAAGTCTGAAAAGAACTTAAAACTACACTTGAATCTACAGTTATTCGAAAGAATGTCCAAACTTTACATAAGATTTTGACAAATCCTAGTAAATTGTATTTAATTAAAAAAAGAAAAACTCCGCAAAATGGATGAACAAAATGGTCCCTCATAAAGAAAAGATATTTTAATATCCCGATGTAGACGAAAAAAAAAACGTTTCCCTCATAGAGACAAATCTTCAGGAGTCCGTCCGTCCTCACGATAACTCGAGAACGCCTTCACTTAGAGAACTGACATTTTGCAAACGGGCTTTTAAAAAAGAAGTAAATTTAAGTTCGAAAATGGGAAAGATCGGGTAACTCCTTCGTAGAATTGCTTACCAAAAATTTCGTTTTTTACTATATATAGGGTTTCTCTGTGTAGAAATTTACTCTAATGGTCATGCATGTATGCTGCACAGAGAAAAATTAGGAGTGATTTTAACTCCGAAACGGTGTCGAATAGAGTCCATCCCTTTGGACACCCTTTTATTTGCATCCTTTCGGATGAACCGAACTGTGTCTCCTCATTCACTCCTAAAAGCGTTAAAAATATATCTTTATAGAGTGAATAAAAATAAAAGGTTATTTAAAATATTTTTATCCATATTAAAGATAATTTTTTATAAGAAAAGAGTACAAGTAACGTTTACGAATTTGTACATTTTAAGTAGAGAACTTTTTATAATTATTAACTCCGAAATAGGTTAATTTTAAGCTACTAATGGAGATTTATTTTTACACCCAAAAAAATGTGTGAAGAATTGCAGATTTCCACTTATTTATGTGCTCACCAGAATATATATATGTAACGTAGGGATAGTGGGGAAAAAAAACACTTCAAAATTATTTAAATATATTATTTATTTCAAAATATTACATTAGGTAGTTCGTGTTTTGGAACTAAGAAACTTAAGTTTGGTTTTTTTGAATCAAAAACAAATTCTAAGGGCTCCAGTTCTGTAAGTTCTTCTAAGAATATAATATTAAAGTTTTCGGTTTGTTCAAGTTTAAAGGCGTTCAAATTATAAGCGAATTCAGTACATTTTAGCTCTTTATATAAAAACAAAATATTAGAATTATTTTCCAAAATATGGATAATTTTTCCAAACCTCGGCGAGTTTAAATTGTTTAAGATATATAATATAAAATTAGGGCGGTATAGATGACCATATTGGACATATTTTAGAATATTCCATTTTCCGTTATATTTACGGAGTGTTTCAATAGTGTTTTCAGGAAAACTATTTATGTTAATTAATGTTTCCAATAATACTTCATGTGTTTCTACTTTAAAATTTAATTCCAACTCAAGAATTTTCGTTAAGTATGCTGCGTAATTGACTTTTTGATGCTCGGTTGCCATTGTCTTACAAATATTTCTGAAGTTAGTAGATAATTTTACAAAATCTTTTAACTGTTTATGTTTTGCTTCATATCTCATTGTCCACAACATGTTTAAGGATCCCATTTGTCGTAAAACTCTGGGATAGTGTATGAGAATATGATGCTTGGGTAACAAGTTTTTGTCAGGATATTGTACTTTAAATGCATGATGGTGCTCTTCGATGAGGTGTTCAAGTTTACCAACATCAGATTCCTTAAGTGTGGGGGAGAATACTATATTTGTTATTTGCAACAACAATAAAAACACATTATATTTTGCAAGAAAATTAGAGTCTCCCTTTTCTATAATATCGGACAGAAGAAGTGGAAGGTATCTCATCAAACACCATGCCTGAGATGCAGTTTGGCCCAAGTTATTGTTTTTAGAATCAATATTTATAAAGGAAGGAATATTAGATCTATTTAAAAATCCGAAATTAAAAGTTTTTAATCTTTCATTAAATTTATCAATGGATAGGAACTTTCTGTCTTTTATTAAATATGTTAATAACAGTTTAATTTCAAATTGACCTGTACCCTCAAGTATATCATGAACAATGTCTGCGCTCATTGATTTAAAACAGTCGTAGTATGCTAGATCATTCAACTTAAAGCTATGTTTCACTCCGTAAGTGTTTTCGTTCAAATGCATTCTATGGCTTTCAAGTTTTCTAGTTAAGTGAAGGTTATCTATAAAAGTAGATTGAATATCCTCGTTTTTTATTACACAAAATCTACAAAAGTAATTGGCTCTAAAGGATTCTTGAAACCCATATATTCCGTTTGCACTTAAATTGTCATGGGATATTGAAAACAATGAGCCTTTAACGTTGATTTGATTTGCTTGGTATTCAATATTAATTCCTTCTGTTTCTAAGGTCTGAATTTCTTCAAAAAGTATATTCAAAATGGGATTAAAACCTTTGCTTTTTATGTCAGAGAAATGACAGAGTGCTAGAAGGTGAATATTTTCCAGTTTTGTATTAAGATATCCTGGTAAATTTAAGATGCAAAAATAGAACGCGGTTATCTTATGGACTCCTGCTTTAGATCCTAGTGGGTTTGCAGTTTCAAATTCATCAACGTAAAGTTGGATGCAAAAATTTGGCTTCGAAGATGAGAAAATTGGATGAGTTTTGTAGAAGTTTCTGTTGCTAAAATGAAATTCATTATAATGAGAATTCTTGTGGGAATTAACTAGAAATTCTAGAAATGATTCATTTCGACACAGATATTTAAGAGTATCAATTATTGAAATATAAGAAAATGTATTTGTAACGGGAATACGACCTTCGAATGTACCTTCATTGTTTCTCCAGGCTCTATCATCTCTTACGGCTATTGCTACTTCTTTAGGATAAGGAACTGAAGAAAAAGTACTTTTATTTCTTTTATAAGTAGTTAAAGAGTCCTTAAAAGGATTAGACAGGAAATTCAAATCGTCTCTAAAAATGCTTAAATCTACCCTTGCACTAAGAAGCTTACGCTTCAGATTTATTTGAACGGAGGTAGTAAGGTCAGTAGTAAATTTTAAGATTTGGTTTTTTGATTTTTCGTTAATTTTCAATTTACTGAGGTTAGCGAAATATTTCCCCGTCAGACTGTTATAATTAGGAAATGCAACTGAAAGTGTTGATGATGATTCAGGTAAATTAGTGAGAGACTCAAGAGCGTGCTCATTCATTCGAACCTATTGAATTGTTTCTATTTTGGAAGAAGATATATAATTTTCTGGATGTTTACTTTTAATGTGTCTACGAAGTCCACTAAATGTTAAAAAAATAGAATTGCAGTTTTTAAATCCGTAAATTAAATTAGATACGTTAGATTCACTAAGATTGTGAATAAGATTTAAATGTTTTAGATATATCCGCGAGGTTTGGAAATTATCCTTACAAATTTGACATTTAAACATTGATTAAAAATTTTTAAATCAAAAATTGAACCGATTCTTAATTTCTGTAAGCCTAGGGCTTAGTGTTTTCAGATTCAGTTTAAATAGAACTTCTTGAACAAATATAAAAAATGAATATAAGGTGTCAGGATATAACGCATGAAATACGAAAAAGCTTTTAAATAGTGTCTCAAAGGCTGCTGTACCTGTTTTAGCTTCTGTCAGAATTTCCTTTCCATCTATGGCCACCCAAAATGAAGTAATTTCCTTTTTAGATATTCCTCTAAGAATTAGGTAAGGCTGCTTCCCATAATTTTCGCCAAAGTCGCACGCGCCGATCTAAAAATATAGCAATAATAATTAAAGTACAAAAAGGTTTGGATTATTTCAGGCAAATTCGTACTTTACGGAAGTTGAATAGACTGTATTTTTCCTTTCGGAAATATCTCCTCCCAACAGTGCTGACTATTTTTGATAAAAGGAGAACAGCAGTAATATCATCATGAAATTCTAAAAAGAGATAATAAAAAAAAAATAGATATTTCACATAAATCATAAATGGAATATGTAAATATTAGCAAATTTTGAGTTTTTATTACTTTCATCTTCCAGCGTGAATTCATCATACACTTCTATGTGGTCCTCTGTGGCAATATTTGAAATTTTCTGCTTTATTACGTCCCAGTTTTCCGATAAACTCGAATAGTTGCGGAATCTCAGCGCAAAATCGTGTTCAATCTAAAAAAAAGTTAATAGTTAGTTCTCTTTGATAGTCAATTATTTAAAATAAAAAAATAGAACTTACCAATCCTACTGTATCTAAGAACCTTGGAAATAGTTCAAATGAGAAAGGTTGATTTCTGAAGGAAACTGTTTTCTTCATCAAAGTAAAAATTTTCTTAACTTCAGTTTTTGGGCAAGCTCGGTTCAACAACTCTATGTCTTCATTATTACCAACTTCAATACTTTCGACTGTTTCACTTGAATCGGCTTCTATTGCTTCTAACACATCAATGTCTTGGCTCTTCTGAGCTTTTGAATTTCCTAAAGACTTGTTTACTGTTCGAAGTCTAAAGGCGAAAAATCCTGATCTCGTTACTGGATTATAAAAAATACCCTTAAAATAAAATAAAACAAAATGAAATATGTAAAAAAAATTCATTAATAACTTACAAAATTTTGTGGATCATGATTTTCACACAAGTTTGGAAAAATTAAGGATGTTGCTTTGGCCCAGAGAATTTTATTTTCTGCTGAAGGATATGTACCGTGAACTTCGATCAAGTGCTCCACTACAAGGTTGACAAGCTTAATTCGAAGTGTTTTTGGTAGCGATTGTTTGCTTTCATAATACCCAAGAATCTTTTTACCCATTTCCTTTTCATTAAAATAAGAAATCAACTCCTATAAATTATGTGGGTACGTAGACTTTAAGGCTTTACAATATTAAAGAATTTACCTCCTTAAGTACATTTACTTCCAATTTAATTTTTTTAGGTAAAGCACCCAGAAAACAATTCTGTCTCTCTACCGGTTGTGAGTATTCTTCCTCATTAAACTCCGTTTGAACAGCTACATCTCGATAGAAATCTGAAAGGATTATCACTTACACAAAAGAAAAGACACATAAATTGTTTAAAGTACAACATTTATTCGGAAGTTATTTTGAAAACCAAAATTTGCTAACAACTTCTAAATTGGAATAACCTGAAACACATTTCATTGTTTTACTTTGGTTTTCCACACTTGAATTTATTGCATTGAAAATGGCACAATAATTGCGATTTGCTTAAACAAAAACACCTCACTAATTACATTACTTATCGACTTACCGTAATTTTGAAAGCTTTTTATTATAAATTCTTTATCGTACGAATGTACGCTATCTTGAATCAATATATTAAGGACGGAATCATCAAGATCTACGCCTTTTTCGTCACACAAATATAAATTTTTTTCAACAGAGATTTTAAACGTATTCACTGCTTCAGCCAAAACATCTATAATTCTGACTTTTTCTTCACTTGTGTTAACTATGATATATTTTCGTATACCATTATATATCACGCTTAGCATAACTTGCGTCATTTTTACTTACTAAAGCTATCTCCACGAGTGCTCTAAAGCAAATGATCGATGTCCAAAATCTGTACAGTACAAACATTCGAATTAAAAATTACACCGAACGGAGTGAAATACCCGGATTTTTTTCTCAGAAAGTGTGCATGTTCCAGCATGCTACAGAATTCTATCCATTTGAATTAAAAATGACACCGAACGGAGTTAAATACTCTGATTTTTTCCCAGAAAGTGTGCATGTTCCAGCATGCTACAGAATTCTATCCATTTGGTGTAAAATTAAAATCCGAAAAGATACAAAACAAACCGCCATGAATAAAACCGTTCTCTTTCTTTTGCTTGGAAATTTTCTTTTCTAAGTTTTATCCCTTTGGATATAAATATAATTTTATCCGACCAGACGGATACAATTAAAAAATAAATACACCTTATTTGTCTAAATTTTGTATCAACACGGATATAATCGAAATCGCACCGTCAAATTTTTCTCTGTGTGGTTGCCGTCTATTGCCCACCCAGTTGTTTTAGTAACCTATCGCTGCTAAGTTTCAAAACTTCATAGCTGGTATATCAACTCACTGCTGGAATGTTATTGTTGGTGGTAATTTCCATGTTGATGTCCAGTAAGATGGGAGCTCGTCCCGTAGTAAGAAATATGTATTGCATACTTTGGATTTGAAAATCATGAACTTAGCTCCAACATATTTTAATGCAACAAATCCATCACAATTGGACCTATTCTTAACAACTGAAGCAAACTCAGCTTTACTTGTTAATCAAGTTAGTTCTACAGAGAACTTCGACAACGATTTCATTTTCTTGACTTACAGTTTTCAAGTTGATACTATTTCGCGTTTTAGTACGTACTCATATCGTGACTATTATAACATAAAAAATGATAACTCATTTTCTGAATGCTCGACTATGCCTAACTGAATACGTTTATTAATATATTTAATAATTTTGTCCCTATTAGAGTTTGTCGCAAGCAAAATGTGGAATGTGCTTGGTTTAGTAATGAAATCCGAAGCTTAATCGCGGAAAGGGACTACTTATACCACCGTTATAGGCCATCATGATCATGAAGCTTGACCCTACGGTTTCTCCTAAAAATCTTTGGGCTAACCTGCGCAAAGTAGGAGTATGTGGTAAGGATTCACAACAATGTAATTTCGACCCCAACAGCTTAAACTCATACTTCACAGCTACTGAATCCTTCGCGAGTTGGTGTCCAGAATTATTATCTAAATTTGACAGATAGTCTGAGTCGTATATTGGCGATGGATTCTCATTTAGGTGTGTCGATGTGCCTAAGGTATCTAAGGCTATAAATAAAATTAAATCGACTGCTACAGGTCCTGATAATATCCCAGCAAAATTTGTCAAACTTATTGTGCCGTTTATTCTACAAGCCTTGACACATGTCTTTAATGCATGTTTAACTACATCGCAAATCCCAGTGCACTGGAAAAAGGATGTTATACTACCGATTCCCAAGTCCCGTAACTGTACTGAATTCCAAAATTTTCGCCCGAGCAATCTACTTTGTTTTTTCAGCAAGGTTCTCGAAAAATTAATGAACGATCAATTTACCACATACCAAAGAAATGTGGTAACCTGCTGGTAGTCCGGTTTTCGACCAAGGCGTAGCGGTGAATCTGCGCTACTCAAAGTAGTATCTGATATATCTGAGGCACTAGACAAAGATCATATGGCCACATTAGTTCTCCTTGACTTTAGTAAGGCATTTGATTCCACCAATCATGGCCCGCTCCTCTTCAAACTGCGCCAATACTTCAATTTCTCGATCACAGCTATTAAATTAATAAAAAAATTCCTTTTCTCCAGAACGCAGTCTGTCAAAGTTTCTGATATTCTTTCGTCACCCCTAACTCTGAGCTGTGGCGTGCCTCAAGGTTCCGCTCTCGGACCTCTTCTCCTTTCGCTTTACATTAATGAACTACCCACGCAAGTTGTTGATGCATCAGTTCACTTCTATGCTGATGATGTTCAGATACATTTAGATAGACCAATTGGGCTAATTGAGGACTGTGTTGAGCGGTTAAATGACGATCTGGTTAGAATTAGTGAATGGGCCAGACGTAATCAGCTTACACTCAAAACAAAGAAGGCCACATTTATGCCAGTGTATCGAAGAAGCTACGACGTTTCAGACTTATCTCCAATCAATATAAACAACACCATCGAACCTTATGTCGATTCTGTTAAGAATCTTGGCGTTGAAATAAACAGCTCCCTCACTTGCTGTAATCATGTCTCTAAGACGATTAGAAAAATTTACTTCTGTCTGAGAGTGTTGTGATTTTCTGCCAACATGTTCTCCCGTCAAATGTGCATAGTAAAGCTATAGTATTACCACATTTCAATTTTCGAAGTTTAATTTTTCCGAAACTCGATTCACAATGTCAGCGCAAGCTAACAGTAGCTACTAATGACACTGTTCGATTTGTTCACGGTCTACCCAGAACTTCTCATGTGTCTCCTTACACTAACTCATACCGAGGTTGTACACTGGATGTGTATCTAATGGAAAGAAGATTATAATTTTTATATAATTTGGAATATTCTAAGGAGCCTGAATATCTGTATGATCGTATTGAGTTCCTAGGTTCATCACGGCACCGCAACCTTTTATTGCCTAAGTTTTAAGCTCAAATTGGCAAGCGCAGGTTATACGCAAATGGAATAGTCTACCCGCTAGCGTTAAAAGAGCTAGTTCCGCTGATATATTCGGCAGGCCTTTGGCCTCGATCCGCTTACACTTAATTCACTATTTTTCTTGATAGTATAAGTGGACGCGCGTTTTTGCTTTGTTACTCTACGTCTCGGTCTTTCTTTAATTTAACTTTCTCAGTCTATTATTTTTATGTGAGATTTAGATTTTTCAGTAAGCATATTACTCATTTTTTGTTTGCTCACTTATTTATACATAGGTATATACATATAGGTACATATACTTCTTGTATCTCTATCTGTATAATTTGCATTGTTTATTTATTTATTCATTATTAGACTTAGTTAAATATTCCGACATTCTTAGCCTGAGTGTATGTGTATAAGATCTTAAAATCTTTTGTACAAAAGTAGTAAATAAAGTTTAAGTTAAAGTTATATATTTGGAGAGTGCCTGAGATCGCTTCGACGTAGAGAGAGCAAAATTTCGCTCAGAAATTTTTTAAAAATAATGTAAATTTATTTATGTTCAAAAATGGGACGAATTGGGGAACTCGTGCGTAGGGGCTGTTGTACAAAAATGTCGGTTTTCACTATATATTTGAAAACTACAGACGTAGAGAGCTCAAATTTTGTACACGGTGTACTAAATAAAGCTTCAGAAATCGACTAAATCGGGCAACCCCTTTTTGGAGTTTTCATAAATAATTTAGACTTTTTCCTTATATTGCAATAACAATCAGTCTCAGAAGCTCTTATTGTACTGAAATTTCTTCAGAATAGAGAATCCTGTGAAATTGGTTTTAATCATTTTTACTGTCCGACGAACCGTTCTAGAAATTACGAAATTACATGCGGGCATTCATCTAGGGTATCATGGGAATTGGTCTTAGACCAAATTCTTCGGCTAAATTCTTTGCAACTATATCAAATACTCCCAAATTTTCGTGATTGCATTTAATTAAATTATTGAGCTCTGCCATGATCTTCGCTCACATTGCGAAACTGTCAATGACATTCTAAACTAAACAATTTTCGTCCACGTTACATTTTCATTTTGTTGAAATGACTGAACTTCAAATGCTATTATGGGACAGTCTCTCCAGGGATTTTTTTTTTGCATTAAAATTTGTAGTTGATCAGATAAATTTATTTCTTTGCAGCTGAGAAGTAAACTCGTGGTACCCATAGATGCGATTACTGTTTTGGCAGGTACTACTTTGGAAATAAATAGTTTCTCCTTCACATCATTATCGAATATAGCAGTGAATCGTGAGAGGACTTATGTCATTGAGTTTCTGTTTTCTTAATATTTGTTTAATCCAATTCAGTTTTCACTTTTCATGAATTTACTGGCAACTTATGAAGTGTTTTATTATCGAAATTCTACATCTATGAATATATGTATAGAAGAGGGTAAAATTAAATAAATAAAAGACGAAAATTTTACATTATAAAATATGAGCTTTACTTTTGTGAAAAAAAGGTTAACACGTAAAAAGCTAGAATTGATTCGTCTAACGAGGGGAGGGTCCCTACTCGTCATTTCCGATTTCATCCAAATTTACAGTATATGTCGGGTTTGACAAGCAATGAAAGTGACGCAAGTGGGAGCTCCAGATGGCCGAGCCAAACTGAAACAATGCATAATGTAGGGGTTAAAATTTACACTTTTCGGAAAAACTTTGATAATTACCATCTTGTTGGTATATTCGCAATATATCTATACATTACAATAATCTATAATGGTTATCTTCCATCAACAAAAAATCAGATGTCATTATCCCGAATAGTTTAGAAGCATTTTTCAAAATAAAAATACTTTCAATTAGCTGCATATATACAGGGTGTCCCAGAAATCAACGTCAAGCCGGAATCGGGTGATAGACCAAATCAAAACAGTTTCCAGAAAAATATTAAAAAAAATCTAGGTCATGTATTTTTCAAATTATAGCCATTTCTTTTGTTTTCGAGAATATGTACACCCTGTGATTGTGTTTTTTGCTGTTGTTGTTACAAATCTTTACTTTTTTTCAATTTTATTTTTCTTATGTATTCTTTATACACTTCTGTATTCTTTATACACTTTTCGGAAAAACTTTGATAATTACCATCTTGTTGGTATATTCGCAATATATCTATGCATTACAATTATCAATAATGGTTATCTTCCATCTACAAAAAATCAGATGTCATTATCCCGAATAGTTTAGAAGCACTTTTCAAAATAAAAATACTTTCAATTAGCTGCATATATACAGGATGTCCCAGAAATCAACATCAAGCCGGAATCGGGTGATAGACCAAATCATAACTGTTACCAGAAAAATATAAAAAAAATCTAAGTCATGTATTTTTCAAATTATAGACATTTCTTTTGTTTTCGAGAAAATGTACACCCTGTGATGGTGTTTTAGCTCTTGTCGCTACTAATCTTTACTTTTTTTCAATTTTATTTTTCTTATGTAATGCCGAATTGTGCTTATGTAACCTGTTGATTTAAATTCTAAGATAACTGCTCCAGCTTGGAAGAAAATGTCACATTTTGCCGAACCAAGAATAGAAAATTAATATTTCACCCAACTCTTACTGACTGTAATGAAAAAAAATGTACTACCCCAGTTTGGCAGGTAATTTTAAAAGTTGACGCATTTAATAAGGATTCTAAAATGGTGTAACACTTCCTACAATATTTCTTAGATTACGGAAAAAAAAATTTTTCTTCAAGAAACTCAGTTTCGAACATTTTTTCTTCACCTACTAAAAATGATTCTTGCCGTAAGACCGTGAGACGGAGAGTAATTACATGAAGTGTGAGTGAGGCAGATAGTGACGCTAGCGAGACAAATCATGGAGTTTTTAGAAATATGCACCGTCTACTCTCCACAGAGGGCCGACTTCCAAACTAAGTACATGGTGAAGGATGACGTTCCTTTACTTACGAGGACGTAGTACTTCAACAGTTGAAGAAGACCCAAGTATTTCGGTACGTGCAATCCAGGAAAGGACAGAAGTGCCTAAAAGTATAGCTCACCGAATTTTACAAAAACATGAGCTCCAGAATTACGGAAGCAGTTGAATTTGTCAACAACGGAAGATTTGCCCGTCTGATAATCCGATCCTTTTTAAGAAGATGTCGAACTTGTATTGAAGCTGGCAGTTTGAACATCATTTGCAAGTAATACATCTTAGCATCTAAATAATTGGTGTTTAATATTAAACGTAAGGAAAATTGGTACTAAATTCAACAAAAAGCTAGGATCTCTAACTATAAAGCGTCACTATCTGTCTCACTCACACTTCATGCAATAACTCTCCATCTCACTTAAACTAGAATCTTAAAGTTACAGCCTTACGGCAAGCTTTGGGTATTTTACTGTGGAAAACAATATAATTATAGTGGAACACAACACTAATTTTATAGTGGAACACATTTATTATTTATATAATGAAACACATTTATTATTTATATAATGGAACACATTTATTATTTTAATTAACAGTCTTCATAGCATAGGTAAATAAAAATAAAAAAAATATATATATATATATATAAATGTCTTCGCTTCATTTGGACATATGCAAAACTTATGTACGTTTGTTTGGTAACTGCGGCAGCAATTTTCGTTGTCCTTGGTATCGTAATACTAGGATCAGGTCCAAGAGGCTGTAAACCCGGAGCGGTCCATTTGGTCCTGGAACGACGGTCTTCTTGGCTCGCCCAAATAAGGCTAATAGTGGTCCAATTCCCGCGAAGATATCTTTGTTGAACGATGGTAGGTTTGTAATATCATCTGATAACAGCGGATTTCTTTTAACGGGTTTGGTTGGAGTATTTCCTGAGTCTTGAATTTTAGTTTCCTTTGCTGGTTTGATGTTAGTGGGCTCCGATTTCTCTTGCTGCGCCATCTGTTCTAGTGTATTCTTCTCAATCTTTCGAACAATATCTGCAACCTTGTTTTTTGGTAACAATAGACCCCTGGGCTTCAATGGCTGCTTTGGTCTTCTTCTACATGGGTCCTGTGTGGCAGGTGGAATTAATTTGGTGTGTCGTGGTGCCTTCATTTCCAGATTTTGTGCGGTGGATGGTGCTACTGTCACACGTCATGGTGTCTTCCAGTCTGCATTCTGTGCGGTGGATGGTGCGAAAGTCACTCGTCGTGGTGCTTTCATTTCGGGATTTGGTGCTGTGGATGGTGCGAAAGTCACTCGTCGTGGTGTCGCCGTAAACACTCTGGGTGTTACCGTGTTCCGGTTTATAGTACTTTTTTAAGTCTTTCACGTGGGTTACACCGGCTATGTCCCCATCTGTTGTTGTGAGTTTGACGATGACAGGAGAAATTACTTTAGCTACAGTATATTGTCCGATATATCGTGGCCCTAATTTTGCAGTGTAATTTTTATCGGTAGATAAAAGTATTCGTTCTTTTGGTAGAACTTGTTCTCCTACTTGTGGACACAAATCGCGTCGGCGGTTATTATCGCGTCGGCGGCTATTATAGTAGCGACGTTGGTCGGTAAATGCTTTATTCAGATTGATTCGAACGATTTCATATATTTCCTATAAATTTCTCGCTCTTTCGGTAATTTCTGTTGTCGGAACTTTCTCTCCTATTTCTCCATATAAACTATTCGGTTATATGATTTTTCGGTCAAAATATAAACAGTGTGGAGAATAGTAGATTCATGTTTGCTAGTATTTATAGCCAGCATTAATTCGGGTAAATGTTTGTCCCACTTTCGATGGTCTTGGTCCACATATTAAGCAATAATTATTTTGATCAAACGGTTTGCTCTTTCAGTGGGATTAGCCTGCGTTGTATATGGCGGTGTAAATCGGTGTTTTATTTTCAAATCTTTTTAAATTTTTAAATTTTCTACTTGCATATTGAGTGCCATTATCGGACATTAAATGCTTCGGGATAACCAAAACGTGAGATTATTCTTTCTCTGAAACCTCGTATTAATGCAGCGGTGGTGGCTTGACGGAGGGGTGTAAGTTCTACCCATTTTGTAAATTTATCCTGGAATACCAATACTCCTCTATGACCTTTTGTTTAATGCTAGACACTCTTTCTCTGTCACGGAATACTTTTGTTCGGCCTTATTTAACATACGGCTAGCATAGGCTATAACATGCTCTGCGCCATCTAGTTCTTGACAGAGTACGGCTTCTAGTCCTTCTTGGCTAGTATCAGTTTGAAGTATATATGGTGGTGTGAAGTCGGGACAGGCTAGTATTGGTGACGCAGTTAATTTTTGTTTTAATAACTCAAAAGCATGTTGTTGATCTGGTCCCCAAGTCCATTTATGTTTTTTGTGTAGTAGTTTAGTTATTGGTGCTACTGTAGTTGAGAAAGATGGCACGAATCTTCGGTACCATGACGGGATGCCCAAAAATAGTTTCACTTCTTTGACAGTTGTCGGCGCGGAAAATGCACTTATGGTTTCAACTTTTGACGGGTCGGTATGTATACCTTGTGAACTGACAACGTGTCCTAGATATCGGATCTTCTCTTTCAGAAAATCACATTTTCGGGATTAATTTTGAGATTTGCGGCCATGGGATGGTCAAACACTTCTTTTAGTTTTTCCAAATGTTCCTCCAGGGTACGACCAACAACAATAATGTCGTCCAGATACGTAAAATCATATGGTTCCATTTCTGAACCGATTACTTGGTCTAGAGCTCGCTGAAATGTAGCGGATGCGGAATGAAGTCCAAATGGCATAACTTTTCATTGGAACAAACCTCGGCCGGGTAAATGTTGTATATGGGCGGCATTCTACTGTCAGTGGGATTTGCCAGTAACCTTGTTTTAAATCAAGGGTGGAAATAAATTGTGCGCCTCTCAATTTATCCAGTATATGGTTGATCTGTGGTAACGGATAGGCATCTTTAACGGAACTCTAATTAATTTGTCGGTAGTCAATACATAACCCCCATCCGTCCTGTTTTTTACGTATTTGTTCAATGGGTGAACTGTATGGGCTTTTTGACGGTTCTATCTGGGCTTCGGCAAGTAGTTCATCAATTTGCAAGTTTATAATTTCTTGCATAGCGGGGTTACGGGGGAAGTAGCGTTGTTTTATCGGCCGGTCATGTTTCATTTGGATATCGTGCTGTGTTATCGGCAAGTAGTTCATCAATTTGCAAGTTTATAATTTCTTGCATAGCGGGGTTACGGGGGAAGTAGCGTTGTTTTATCGGCCGGTCATGTTTCATTTGGATATCGTGCTGTGTTATCGGAGTGGGTCCGGAGATTTTGTCAAATCGGAATTCGGAATATGCTATAATGCTACGGGATGACGGGTAAGTCTAGAACGTGGTAACCTCACACTCGGCAGGAAAAACGATTTAGTCTCGAATACGGAAACGTCGTACTACGGGATGACGGGTAGTTCTCAGGCGTGGTAGCCTCACACTTGGCAGGAAATTGTGTCAATCACTTCTTCGCAGTTAAGTCAAGTAAAGTTCTTAGCCAGTCGAAGCTTGTTGATCGACGGATTTGTTCTCGGTGCCAGCTCGCCTTTCATAGACGTGAAAATGTTGCCGTCTTGATGATTCCATCCGACAATTGACATCTCAGGCAACCTAACTTACCATCATTCATGGAACGTCAAGAGGGTTTTTTCATACATGAACATTTAAGTTTTACTTAAGTGTAAACAAATCAGTCGGTCAATCGGTTAAGCACTACTTACTATTATACGGCATGCAAAAACGGTCACTTGTAGATTTAAATTCTTATTTGTAACTTCGTTACAGGCTGTTACTGTCTACAGTTGGGGTCCTTCGACCAAAACTGGGAAAAAGCCTGAAATTAAAAAATAAGGCCAAGATGTGGATGGAGATTAAAAAAAATGGGTGCGGAAGGCTACAGCTTCACGTCAATGCAGATCGAAAACAAATACAGGGGTCTTGAAAGATCCTTTAAGAAGGCAAAATGGGACAGTAAGACTGGCAGAAATATTGAGTCATGTCGTTATGAAAAGTAATTATAATTTGGTTTTTTATTTAATTACGCGTAATTAATTTTAAATATGGAGTTGTCGAAGTTTCTTAATGATAGACAATCGGTCTTTCCAAAGTGCTTAGTTGGTACGGCGCGTAAAGACGAACTATTTCATGACTCTCAACTTATTCCGGAAACTTTGGAACCAATAGATCCGGACAATGAATATTCAGAGTTGCAGGCGTCATGCTCAAGTACGTATAGTTATTATAACGCAGTTTATCTTTATTTACATTCACAAAGATGTGTTCATTTTGCTTATACACAACATGAAGAGATCATATAGGAGTTAAGGCTCATCCGGGAAAATCGGAAGGATCAAACCGGCAACATTTTGAAAGCTCTTGACGAAGCCAGCGGGAGGACTGAAGCAATAATGAAAGAGAGGAACAGCATTTTGCGGGACGTATGTAATAATTTGGCAAAATAATTGATTTAAAAATTAAACTAAATAAATGAAATGAATTAAATAGAAAATACACGACTTTTAAAAACAAAATGTTTTAGAGCATATATAATATGTTCTTTGAATCACAATAATTTTAGTGTTCCCCTTGGGACTGCCACATTTGAAAGCACACTGAATCCCGTAATGCCTTGGCTGAAGGATTTGGAGCAAATTCAGCATGCACAAAATTATTTGCCTGGTCTACTCCCGTTTCAACTGGTTCACTGAAATCTAAATCAGATTCGCCTGCCAAATTGTGAAGGACACTGCAAGCGCGTACGTAGTGACATAATTTATCCATACCTATCAGCTTACAGTAATACAGTTGTCGAAATCTTTGCTTCAGCATACCAAATGCATGCTCCATCACTACTAGACTGGAACTAAGATTTCGATTATATGCCATTTGTGCTGCATTAAGATGTCTGTTATCTTTATTTGGTGTCAACAGGTTTTTTTTAATGGATACGCAGAGTCTCCCAAGATCCAGTTATCTAGTCAAATAATAAATAAAAAGCTTTCCCATGCATTATTTTATATATTAAGTGGATATAGTACCTTAGAAGACTTTCCAATTTTGGGTATATGAATGAGTTTTGAAGTACCCTGCTGTCACGTGCAGATCCTGGATACCAGATTAAAATGTCTATACATTTTCTGTTCTCATCACATATACCCTGGAAGATAATACTAGTTAGCCCCTTTCGGTCAATGTAATCGTCCTTCCCTTCGCTTGGTGGATCTATCACAATGTGAGTCCCGTCGATAGCGCCTACAGATACACAGGATTAATATGATAATTCGAAATATCAAACCAGTTAGCTAAATTTTGTTAATTACCAATAATTTTCGGGAACCCAAATTTATTTCGAAAATATTCCTCTGTTTCACTCATTTTTTAGCTATTTGGCCATGTAATAACCTCTTCCGAGAGATCGCTTAGAAATGTCGTGGAACGGATTGACTGAGGAAAGAGACACATCAAAGCGATCTGATATGTCTCTAAAAGAACAGCCTTCATGGCCAGAATACCATAAAAAAAGTAGAATATGTTTTCTTCCAGACAGACTTTTATATCACTAAGGTGAATATAAGGTTGACGTTTTTCAAATCGGTTTGCCAATTTTTCAAAAATTTCCCGATTGACTCGAAAGTGCCTTATAAACTTGTGTAAGATGGAACGACTTCATCACAATAATTTTTTATGCTGTTCCTCTTCCGCATTGTTGGAAGGGCCAATCTCAACAACATCTTGGCCTCATCATCATCATCCCTTAAATAACTAACTATTTTAGTTAAATTTTCTTTTTCCGACTCTTTTTCTGCAGTGGTTAATAGAACAGTTTGCGCTTTTTCTCCATGGTAATGTTCTTTTTTCTTTATTTCTATATCTTAATTTCAATTTATTTAATTAAAACTCAACACAACTTAAACAAAACTCAATTCTAAAATTCAATTTATTTCGACAATAACAAAACTCAATTCTCAAATTCAATTTATTTCAACAATATTTTTCAATTCAATAGAAAACTACAACAATTAAATATTCTAAATGACAGTTCACTCTTCTTCTTGTTTTTCACGAAGTTGCATGAAAAGCGTTCCCTTCCTTTTTCATCACTGACATATAATAAGAATGGACTGAGCGTTCTTGTTTAAAAAATGGCACAAATATTGAAGAGGCTGTGAAAACCCTTTATTTCGTACAATTGCACACAGATTCATAATTTATTATTACTTGTCGATTGGAAACACTAAAGATGTTATAAAATAGCATTGCATTAAATTAAAATTATTTAGAAAGTTAAACTTGTTTTAATTAACCAAAAAACTCATTTGTAATATTACTGAAAAATGTGCTCCTCTCCAGATTTGTTGTCCAATTTCCTTGAGCTTGTAAGAGATAGACTATAAAAAGCATATATTTGTCTGAATTTTTATGTCAATTCCAATGCATTCCAATTAATACAGCCGTACGGTTTCCAAAATTGGTTACAGTTCATTGTACATTTTGAGCTTGAAAGAGACAAATAGATTTTAGCAAAAATTTGTACCATTTTTAACTATAGGAATTAGATAGTATGTCTCAGTCCATTCTTATTATATGTCAGTGCTTTTTCATGCATTTTACATTCTTCCCCCACCACACGAGTAAGTTTTTACCCAGAAAGTTTTTACTCGAGAAGTACGCGAACAGACCTATTAAAGGCCATATTACACTATGAGTGTTGCTCACGTGACTTCTCACATGAGTTCCCTAAAATGACAGAAATCAAAATGTAAAGACGAAAATTAAACTCATGTGAGCGTCATTATCTGAACTCACATGAGTTTCAGTAAAATAGAAACGGTTCTAATTTGCTGTGAGGTAACCTAAGAATTGTATTGTCAAAAATAGGACATTTTTTTCAGAAAGAGAAATAGCTGGCTGTGATATTCTGAAACTATAGGATAGACTTTGGAAGGTTTCGCCGCTTGCTAAATACCTCAACGTTATTAACAACCTGAAAAACATTTTATGTTTAAAATAAGAAGTAAAAAGCTGTTACAAAGAACCTTGCTTTAGCTGATATGGACTCTCGCAAAATTGTGTTTTGTTTTTCGATAAGAGGCTTTACAATTAATAATAATTTTTCAAACGATTTTAGCGTCTTTCGAACAAAGTTTTGAAAGCATTTCTCATCTTCCAGTTTTAGCTCATCGATGACTAAATGGGTTAAATGACGTCCTGAATTTCATTTTAATAGCCACGGCCGAGACCAAACACGCTTTTTAATTCGGTTCTTAAATAGCCGACGAATAATACCCATTATTCCCAAAATGCTGGTGTAAATTAAAACTTTTGTCGAGTTTTTCATTCTTACTTACATGACAGTTAACGTTCACTCATATGACTATTGCTACTCAAGGTGTGAAGATGTACACAAAGTACACATGTCAGTTTGACGTCATATGACTTTTCATAGGCATATTTCATAAGAGAACACACGTGAGCAACACTCATAGTGTAATATGGCCTTAAGATCTGAATGCTAAGGGGAAAATAAATATGTCAGAATGGATGGAACAGAAATATTCATTCTGGCCAAATTCGTAAGTTCTCCAGCCCTCATACCTTTGCATTGCTTATGACGGGTGTACACGAAGCACAAATCTATTTGAACACTAAGGAGAATGCATATTTGCGAGAATCTTTATTTTGACTAACTTCTAAGTTCTCCAGCCCTCATTCCTTTGCATTGCTTACAGTGTTACCACCGAGCACGGTATACAGGCAAACAAATTATGACTGTCACGTACCATAGATTCTATATTTTCTGTGTATGACGTCATGCGAATCGATTCCCTATAAGAGAGAAATGAAGATTCAATTTGTTTGTAAATTTATTCTACTGGATCCATTTAAAATGTTAAATTAAGTGCAATTTTACTTTCTTAACATAAAGGTTAATTCAATTTATCAGCTTAAATCTCATTTAGGTAAAATCAGGTCGGTATTAAAACAATCTGCCTGAAAGTTTTATCGTTAAAAAAATTCAAAATAATAATGGACTTCCTTTGATTTTCACAGTTGATGGGTTATATGGAATACTCGCATTATTTCTAGATTGAAATAAGAAAATGGTAGGTACTTTCTCAAACAAAACACAAATTGGTAAATAATCTAACCTTTCCACCCAATCCATGGCGGATAAACATTTTATATTACTGAAATCTATCGATTGTGCTGAAAGTGTACGTAAATATATCGGATGCATCTTCACTTCTTTCATATTAATTGGGTAAAGGGAATATATTCATATATGTAATTCCATTTTTAAATGTTATTAAGAATCTTGGGGTTAAGTGATACGAACTTTCACTGGAAGTTTTCCCAATGATATTAGATTTGATTTTTTTAAGATATTCCATTCCCATATGAAATATAAATTGAAGGAAGATTACTACTACCAATTTTTTACAGTTCGTTATGATGCATTGTACGTTTGCCTTCTCTTTGAGAAAATTACCAAACCAAATTACCACTAACTAATTAAGCGGAAAGTATTAAAGATAAAAGATGAAAGGCCATGAGCAACTATTGTCGAGCGGCTTGTTTCTTGTAGGTAACGATGTAAACTATTTAGATTGCATATTGAGGAGAAATTTTTGTAATGAATTTGTGGCGAATTTATAGATATTCAAAAGTTTACCCGAATCTTTATTACATTCTCATGTATTTCGTGTGGATTTGCGGTCATAGCGGTTTTCTGTGAGATTTTAATATATATAATTTAGATTATTTTCACTCAGTAAATTATATTATGGATTCAGGCTGTGTTATTACGAGCTTTTAAAATCGTCTTTTCAAGGCGCACAACTGAAGAAAAAACGTGAAAAAATTAAAGACGGGCGAACTGTAGCAGCAATCTAGTAATGCTCGGCCTCATTTATTCAAGCAAAATGAATCAAAATTATCGATTCATTGTTGCTGATCAGACGAGATTCACTATTCAATTTTGCTGAGCATTCAGCATGACGCTGCAAGATTGAAGAAGGTGTGCAATGATATGGCACTAGTCGAGAAGCTTTCAAGTCGGGACCATCAACGGCGGATTTTGTATTTTGTCTTTTTGTTTTCCCTTTTGTCTTTCGTGATCTTATTTAATTGACTATCAAATATTTAATTTGTGTAATTAATTGCTTACTCACTTTAATGTTCAATAAATGATATTATTTTCACTTTTTCCGAAGTATATCTAATGAAACACAAGCTACGGTAAGGGAAGTTTACCCTAACGCACGTTTCATTCATTGTTCTGCTAATCGCTTAAATTTGATTTTATCGAAGTCCGTAGAGTTTATTTTACCTTGTAAACTTTTCTTTGGCACTAGTCTAGCATTGCGTCATTTTTTGCACATTCTACAAAGAGGACACAGGTGTAACCCGCGGAATATATAAACCATGAACAAAGTCTTAAAAAGAAAGTAGCGGGCCGGTTATAGCAGGCGAACATCACAGTCTTTTTGCTTTGTCTTACTGTAGGAGCTTTTCATATAAAAGTAGCTTGTATTTTGTTCAATAATTGCCATAAATTTGTTCTACATGCTATTTTTTTTAAACTAAGAATTAGAAAGAAAACAAATTTGGCTGCAATTTTTCTGTGGGAATGACAGCTTTAGGCTTTGGACCTGTTTAAGACGAAGTTTTAGTATTTCCTACATGACGACTATACAAAAACAGTGAGAGTTAGCTCTTACTGCATGTCTGTAGCCGGCCCGTTTAGGGCTTTTAATGTATCGGAGCATTTGGCATGGCTTGTATTATATTCCGGGGTTACGACTCAGGCTTTCTATGAACATGTTAGAACAAATTTTCCACAACTTGCTCCAACACGTTTGTCGTCAAATTCAAAAATTTTGAACACTGTCAGTACAGAAAAGACATTATTGAGTTTTTTGAGAAAATAATATCCGGACCAGAAAAATGGGACAAAGAAACCATTTTATCTTCTGGTGGTTTTCTAAATTTTGTTATGGTCGTAGCATATTGTATGTAGCAATATGTTACTCTGAGCAAGATACACGTCTAAGCGACCCATAGCAATATGGGGTAGGGGCAAACTATTTTCTGTATGGATGGATGTCAAAAAAGGTGAAAAAGGTGGATGGAAAAAGTTCTTATCGAGGTCCGGAATAAAGTCGTAATGGAGAATTATCTTCCAAATCCTGCAAAAAATCTTGTAACAAAGAAGAAAAACGGAACGAAATACGTGATTTCTGAGAAGGAAAAGTAGTGAAAAGAGATTATGTCCGCCATCGACAAAGAAAGATAGTTAAAATTAGAAAAATGAACATCGAGAGTCCCTGAAGTATCAGGAGAAATATAAAAAGAAAAAGTAAAGGAAAAAGGAGTAACAACAAAACCAAAGCAGAAAAGAAAGGGATCCTGTGAATAGAAAAGTCATCATTGGCGGCAGCTGAGACTCCTCATGCCGGACTCCTACAGACATCTAGCAACAACTAAGCGTGGGAACCCCCCAAATCTGCAGGTCCTCGAGACGTTATCGAAGAAGCCTAAAACCAGGCAGAACAGGTCAGTTCCACATATCGCTGGCTGAATTCTTGAGGGTTCAATATACAAAAAAGTAAATTTTACAGGAGACGATTTTTAAGTTTTGAACTAGCTTTAAGTTACTTCTTAATTGCATTAGAACGCATTTTATTAGCAAAGTTCGAAATACTTACTGCTTCAAATGAGAAAAAAAAAATTAAATCAGTTAATTCTTCTTAAAAACACACAATATTGGCAATTTAAGAAAGTTATAGCATATTGGACCTGTTCTTTGTACCTACAAAATAGTATGAGAAATTAGTGAGATATTGAACTTTTTTTGGATATTGAACAATTGAGACTAAGTTATATTAGAGACTGGTATCTGTTCTGGTGTTATAATTAGCTTCAATTGGACTTTTGGGACATAAGAAAGCTAAACTTGATGGTAAATAAAAGTTTATTCAGTTATAAAGTGTACATTACAAAGCAAAAATTAATAATAAACAAATCATATAACAAGATTCAGTCTTTTTTATAGAATGTTTAAAACTGTTCTTTATATTTTTAGTACAGCCTTGTAAAATTGTTTGTCCTCTTCTGGAAAGTATGGCAACATTGATTCGATATCTTTAATCTTTTCTATTGAAACTTTTCGCGGCACATTGGTTAATGAAAGTTTGGGTAACTGTAGTTGGGTTTTCTTTCTATGCACTGCATGAAAGATATGAACGCTTAGTAGAGGAGATTAATCTCCGTAATCTTCTGTATATTCGATAGTGAATAGGTCCCTTCTATCATAAATAATTTCCTTTGCAGCAGTGTATCGGACAAAAGTCATACCTATACCTGCAGCATTATAGTTGAAAAAGTCATTTGAGTACAGTTGCATGATTTTAAGTTTTACTTTTTGGTAATCCATAGATTTGATCAGTCGAAGTAGCGAGACGGGACTAAAGAAACATGTATTTTTTAAATGACGGTCGATTGCACTGTGAACTGCGTCCAGCTCTTGTATTCGCGTATGACCTGCTTCAGAATAACGGTGTTCGATTTTTTCAGTGGAAGGATGCTCTTCTCGAAAGCTCAAAAGTGCCAGTGAGGTAATCCTATTTTTGTTCTGAGGAATTCATGAGTCCGACCATAATATTATTGAAGTTATGTAAGGGTTGTCGTTTACATCATTTTTTAATATCTTTATTCAAGCACTGGCAACATCATTACCGGTTCTTCCACTTTGGCTTTCATACCAAATGCTGCAATATGTCATGTTATTTAAGTTGCAGAGTCCTGTCAAGTTGTACATACTAAACTTCCTTTTATAATAAAAGTTGGAGAGTGGAGAAGTTTGTACATACTAAACTTCCCTTTATAATAAAAGTTGGAGATATTTCCACGCGGCAATGCGAACACATTTTGCAGATCATAAAGAACAACTGCTATTGAACTATTCGCGTTTTGTCTATCGTAATTACGCCTTGCTTTAGCTTTTTTATTAAAGTGGACATGTTTATTACAAATGGCTATTTCTTTATCGTTACATTTTTCCATATTTTTGTCACAAATATCACACATATCTTTTTTGGTTTTTAAAAATGATAAGTTGTAATTTGTATTGAACATTTTCCTGTATGTACAATATTTGACAAGATTTTCGATTTCTTTTTTGTACAAATTGTACATTTTCATTAAATTTAATCGGGATTCTAAATACTGCCTGGAGGTATCTGCTCGAAGATAGTGAGAGTCCACACAAGGAAAGCGTTCAATATGTTGCTTGACTTTAATTATTACTTCAGGTTCAATTTTATTTTTTACGTGTTTCCCTTTTTTGGAAGGCAGTGGTGAACCTGATGTAATATTATAGTTATTTAAAAAAAAATAATATTTGAACGTGTTGCTCTTCCTGGAGACATCTGCTGCACTTCTCTTCCTTCGTGCTTGCTGCCGTTTAACAAATTTAGCATAAAAAACCTTTTCTGTTTGTCTGTCAACGTCCAAAATGCGTCATGAACTCGTTCGCGATCTTTTTCTAAAAACGAGTGGAAAAGCTAGAATTGGTCTAAGACCAATTCTCATGATACCCTAGTATGAAATTTCGTATGGTCACCCATTTGAGAAATTTTGATTTTTTGCATTGGTTTCTCACATATATTTCTAGAACGGCTCGTCAGACATAAAAAATGATTATAGGATTTCATATTCTGAAGAAGTTTTTAGTACAATAAAAATGTCTAGGACTGATCGTTTTCAAAGTATATGTAAAAAAACTAAATTTTTATATGACAACACCAAGGAGGGGTTGCCCGATTTAGCCCATTTTTGATATTTTATTTGCCATTGCTATGAGAACACAACGTACAAAATGTCAGCTTTCTATGTCGACGTGTTCTCAGGTAGTGTCTAAATATAACGTGGAAAACGAAATTTTTGTATGCCAACCCTACGAAGGAGTTGCCCGATTCGTCTCATTTTCGAACTTAATTTTACTTTTTTTCTAATGTCCATGTACAAAGTTTCAGCATTCTAAGTGAGCACGTTCTCGAGTTATCGTGCGCACAGACAGACAGACGGACGGACGGACGGAACATGCAAAAATCAAAATAACTTTTAATATTATGCGTGGGTGTCCAATTCATTTTGCTCTACCATCATTATGTCGAGGTGTTACAAACGGAATGACAAACTTAGTATACCCCTATAGAATATTCATACGGGCATTTATATCCACAAATTAATGATTTAACGGATCTTTCCGGATATTCTTTCCCCCTTTCGTTTGTGTATTTCTTTCCTTACTCGCGTAACCGTTGTATGATTTTCTTTCTCCACATAGAAGGATCGGCCTTTCTTTTCCGTGGACGTGCGCCTGTGTTTTCAACAGGACGTGGGTGCTGCAATTGCGAAGATTCTTGGAATATTGATATTGAATCTGTACTGTCTATGCTTTGTACAAGCTCATGAGCAACATCTATGTAATTCTTCGATGTTCGTCTCACACCTAGTTTGAGCAACGCTGATTTCATTAGAATCTGATGTGTTAATGCTCTCAATCATTTCTTCGTCAGGGCTGCTTTCATAAGATGGACTAATGGACAATAATCTTTATCATCACATGAGTTTTCGGCAAATATTGAAGGCTCTGTTGGTGTTCTTTTTATTTCTGATGAATCAGATGAATCACTCTCAAGACATTTAGATAAAATTCTTATAAAAAAAAAGTATATATACATTTTTACAGAAAAGAGCATAATTGAAAATATTACCTTTCTACTGAGGATGATAGATACGGTGAAGGTGTTCTCTTTGCTTCCCATTTTCTGTATAATAGGTATGTGACAGGAAGATTAACCCATGTTCTCTCAAAAAAATGTAAATAATGTGTCTTACCGCAACAAAAGAACTATCAATAACTGAAAAAAGTAAAAAACAGCAGTACTCGTGTTGCGACTTCACTCGTCAAGCACTCAGAACAAAATGACTTTGGACCTTCAAGATCTGCCTTTATATACAAAATGACAGCGATATAAAATTGAACCTTTAAGCACAAAATCTTGGATAAAATCCTTTTAAGAATAAAATTATCAAAGTCATTTCCAAGGGTTCTAAGTCCAGTTTTCTGCGGTTTTGGACTCTTAAATACTAAAGCATCCGTTTATGGGGAAACAACATAAAAGAGTGCATTGTAGTACATATTGAAGATATTAAACTGATAAGAATAAAATGGTTGCAAAAAATGACGTAAATTTTGGTCTATTGAACTAAGCGCATACTTTATATTTTCGGTTTCTTAACAGATAAATTCATTTAGTTAAAAAATTTGGATAGAGCGCATCTTAAATCTAAAGGTTCAATAAAAACCTTATAATTACAAAACTTGGTCTATTGAACCTTTAAGAATTCAGCCTACGATATATAATTTTTCTAAATATTTAATTCATAAACATAAAACTTTCAATGAGAAATATTCAGATATACATACTTAATATATTTAATCATTCTTCACGCTTCACGTCATATTTGTGGAGGCTTCAAAAGCTGCTCCTCAACGTTCATTCCATCGTAGGGTTGGACTTAAAATTCCGTATTGATTATATAATTAAGTACATATACAGGGTGTTTCCCACTACGAGGTCAGTAGAGCGGGAGGTGATAGTACTCACCTAGGCGAACCAAAAATTGTATGACGGGGGGGGGGGGGGGGGAGCATATCAACCATTTAGGAGTTACAGGGTGATTAAGAAAAAAGCTAGTTTTTTACAAAACACCTGTACCTTAAAAACTACAGGGTGTACGGTTACAGTTAAAAGCTCATTGTATGCAGAACTTCATGGCCTTTCCAACGACTGCCCAATCAGCACCACACCCCTCCCCCATCAACAATTATGGTTGTCTAAACTAAAAATTTCTGATTTTCTTACCGGTTTTTTTTAATTTAACCTCTATTATTCTTGAAAAAGATCGTTAACATTACTTTTTTTTATAAAAACTGTAAACTGTAACTTTTAATATTATGCGTGGATGCTCAATCCACTTTGCTCTAGCAGAATTATTTCTATGCATTCCAAACGAATAACAAGCTTAGTATAGGGTACACTAAGATTTCATCTAGGGTAAAAAAATTGAGGACTTCTCTACATCAGGTCCAGGCATCGTTGATTTTATATTGGAGCAAGCACTTTTCTCATTTCGTAAATGACAATAGAACACCCTTGGTAATCTTCTTCTTGAATATTTGAGAACATCACCTTGGTGCATATGCGCTGGATATCTGTTATTTCTTGTCTGTGATATTACATAATATAAACCACTCAAATATCTATCTACAAAACATAAACCTAGGATTCACCAAATATATTTTTCGCTACACTTTTTCCTTTAATTTTTTTGTGTTCACCACGAGAATAAGTTCGTGTATTTTCTATTGGTCATACATTTCTTTATCTATTCCTTCCACCCTTTTATAATTCTTTACAATTTATTTTGTTTTTGTCATATAAGAATATACTTGAAATACAGATTCTCAATTCATGAACAATAATTCTGCTGAGCTCAACGTGGACTTACTATTAAGGTGCAATGAGAAACGATTAAAATTCCTGTATCATTACGAAAAAATAAACCGAATATGAAGGTAATCGGTCTCAGATCTGATTTTAAGCTAAACTATAGCCTTTTACTTCAATACCATAAGGCTAAGCCATCTTTCAAAGTCAGAATATGGAAAAGTTCGGTCTTGATTGCTGATTCGAGCACTATATATTATGCATACCCCCATCATCATTCGATTTTTACATGATTTGCATAATGTCCTTAAAATGGTAACTACTCAATTTCGGGGGACATACGTGACAAATTTCTCTAAATATTTATCCTAAACAGTGTTCGCATTTATTCCAGGTGTTTACCGGCGTCATACTGGCATACATGAATTTCATGTTTCTCTTCCCAAGGATAACCATGAAGCTACATCCACTGTATCCAGTGCAGATTCCAAAATATTTTCTCGTCGCCCACCTCGTCCCTATTGAGTTCATGCAACTATTTATGTTCTTATAACTGAACACGGCTTTAAGATATGTATTCTAAGGAGTATCTAGGTACAGTACAATGTGAGAGAGAATATTCTTGCTTTTACCAAACTTCTTCGAAAATCATCTGTAAACGTCGGAGGCAACAAAGCGAAATAATTTATGCGACATGGAAAATATTTTGCTCTCTGCGCAGAGAGGATCATCAAGTACCCGTTAGGATTTTAAGTCATACTTTTATCGAACAGTGTGTAACAGTTTTAATGCGAAGACAGATGAAAGGAATCTTCGAATTATATTTGATATTTC
Organism: Dioctria linearis; assembly: GCA_963930735.1. Taxonomy (NCBI): domain Eukaryota; kingdom Metazoa; phylum Arthropoda; class Insecta; order Diptera; family Asilidae; genus Dioctria; species Dioctria linearis. Next base: position 80,233,710 of record OZ005740.1, read on the forward strand.
ACATTACATATATATTTTATGCTAAGCTCATACCAAACCATATTATGCAAGCATAGAAAGGCTGGAAGGAGACTGTTTCATTAGGGAATATAGAAAGTGTGCAGAGGTGATGATGAAAGTTGTTTTTCTAGTTTTTAAATGCAAGGAGGAAGAGGATGGTAATCTGTTTCACAATCGCACAAATATATAAAAATATATCGAAAGCGTACGGCTGAAAATAGTTTTAACGGATATATGCAGGTTGTAATTAGAATATTGTATTCAGGGCATTAATCTACAAGAGATCAAACTACATAAGTAATCAAAACAATCACGCTCTATGATCCATCTCTGCCAAATTTACGAACTTCAATTGAATCCTACATCTGATCTAGAATTCATATAAAAGTGCTAAATGCCTCCTCGCTGAGCAAATTAATTCTGAACCTAAAAGTAGTTCTGCTCCTACTATAATGACGAAAACTGCTAAATCAAAAGTCACTTCAAGCTTTCCCCTAGATGGAGGGACGATTACTGCAATATTTAAATTGACCTAAATATGGGCAGCATGGATACGTGTTTTATTGGAATGCAGGAAGTATTTACATCCATTTCAAACGAAATGACTCGATCGCCTTGGAATCCGAGTATCTCCGATTTGGATAAGATTTTCGCAGTATGTATGGAACACGAAAATAGATTACCTATGTTTTTTGCTTCAGCCCCATTAACGCTCCCTTCTATTCTCCGCGCGGGGGTTGTAAATTCCGTGATTTTACAAAACCTATGTTCCATTACGCTCTGTATTATATTCCCAAGTGCTTTTGACTCTCGTAACCACTCATGCTCTTGTCGGCGAGTAGATGAACTGAGCAATTTCGTAATTGCTAAGGAGTGCCGTCGTTTGTTTTCCGTTCTTAGTATCTGTACTAGGGCATCTATGTGGCGAATAAATGATGATAATAATCGAAAGGTCGCCAATTGCTTATAATTTAATAATAATATTTTTTTTTATGTATATATCTTTTGGCTCTTTGGCTCTTTTCAAAATTCCTTAAAAATAGGTGCAAAAGGCTGTACAATATATAAAGAAAAAGGCACTAGCTAACCAAAAAAATCACACACATAACAGTCAATAGGGACAACAAAAACAAACTAGACACTAACAGGTAAAAGGACAAAAAGTGAACACTAGATATGTTCTCAAAAGAGACAATAAACGGATGCAAAAATTTTGAACAATGCCGAAAAGATGTAAAAAAATGAAAATTTTTACTTGCCCCTATTTTGACATATGGGTAAATGGCAGTTCCAAAAGTTCCAAAATTCCAAAATAATCTAATAAATATCTTTACCTAAACGGACGAATTTTAAACAAAAAATTTCGCAATTTAGCACCAAGACCGAAACCGAATTAAAAATTAATACCCAAACGAACGATAAAATTTACCCGATACCGTTATAGAGTCCCGCTTAGCATCTGCAACATAGTGCTTGTCCTACCCACAGCCCGTGCAACGATTCCTAAGCGGGGAGAAGCCCCTTGGACTAGTATTGCAAATACTGTGGTCTACTATCAGCAACGAAAGGCACCGACGATGGTGGTGGCTATATGCAGTTGAATGTGTCTGCGTTCGTTGCCAGATATTCAAGACGTAAACGTCTCTTCAATCTGTCAACGAAGTGGCGCTTATGTGTTTGTGCGTGGTGCTGTGGGTTAGTGTTCTGATTCCTATCTTCGACTCTGATGTAGTACGGGTGAATTGTAGATCAGTGTCAACACAAAGCTAATCAAACAATTCCCTCGACTACAGACCTTTGGTCCCCATAGAAAAGGTGTCCTAGCAATGCCGAACTTCGGGTGGATCAACTGACACAAACCGCGCACGAGATCTATTAGACCCTGCAAAGCCGGGCAAATGAAGAACCTGGGAAACGGGGTGCCTTCACCAGCACAAACTGTGCAAAGCCTATGAACGCACCAGTCAATATGTGACAAGTGATTGGGATGCACAAGACTGTGATGCAGCAATTTGAATGCTACATCAGCACCGTTGTAATTATAAGGACAACTGTAGACTACTCTGCAAGTTATCCCTCCCATTACGCCGATATTCACCCCGAGGTGTGTTCGCCATCTGTTGTATCCTGTATACTCCGGACGTCTTATTGACATAAGCACGTCACGGAGCACACGTGTTTTAAGCGTGCTGAAAGGTGTGTGAGATGGTCTGTTCAGAATGAAAGCATCTTCCAACTTAGTGCCAGGGTCACTGGTCCCAAGTTGGCGAAATCTCTCCCCCGCAGAAGCAGCCACTTCGTGTATCTGTGAAGTGTTAGTTTTTATTCGACAGTTTCTAGAGATATCAATAATATCTCCAAGAACCGTCATTGTATGCATATCAGCTTCAAAACCCTGAGCATTACTGAACACTGAATCTATTAATTCAGGATTAAACCTGATTGGAATCGACGGGAATTGTTTGTACCGTAGAGCATTCCACTTAAGGTGAAATGCTGGTCAGATTCTGCCCCAGGTCTGAATCGTTGAGATTGGATCCTGTGGCTAGTCACGAGGATAGGGTCGAACAGAGAGCAGGTAGTAATACTCCCCTATACCGATCACTCCCAGTACATTCACCTACTGTTGAGAAATGAAGGTGTCTCTCTGGCAAAACACTGTTTGGAATGCACGCGCTTGGAGACACCCTGATTTCACTACCAAGTTCGTGAGACCTAATGCACCTATCTTGACTGGCAGATAGAATGCGCTTTCAGCAACCCATCGTCTTGCGCACCAAAAGACGGCGATCGCTTTTGCTTGAAGAAGACCTACGAAGCATTCATCAATCGTCTCAGACTTTAGCAGATGAACGATGCACGAGGTAATCAAACAGTTTACCACAACTGACCTTCCCATTAAGGCTAATGAAAATAGTCGACTACGCCATGAGTTTACAGCTCTAGAGAGTTTCTCAAGGGCGATTCGGCTATCATTTGATTTACTCACGAGTACGATATACACACCTAAATAGTTCAGGCAAGTATTAGTCCATTGGATGTTCAGTGGAGTATCTGTACGATCTCTGCACCTTCCACACCACAAGCCACGACTCTTACTAAGGTTGATTTTAGCGCCCGCTATACGCTCGAACTGTTCGAAAACAGCACGATCGACCGGAAAAGCTTCATCTCTTGTCATACGCCAAAATAAGAGGCCTCACATTGGTATATGGTAAACGAACTGAATACTGTCCGAGCATTCGAGGAAGATTCACCAGTAGCGGCTCCAACGAAAGACCATGAAGCATACCTGACAATTGACAGCCCTGTCTGATACCTCGATGAAACGAGGTAAGAGCCAGAACTTGTCCTTGATGCATAATCAAAATCGGTGAATCTCTCTAGAGTTTCCCGATGATATTGAGCCACCTGGGTGGAAACCCAAATGCCTCGAGAGCAGTCAAGAGATACTCGTGCGAGACGTTATCAAAAGCCTTTTGCAGGTCAAGGGAAATCATGACCATTTGGGTACCTGTGTATTCATGGTAGGCAAACAAATGCTTGGCTACCGCGATGTTGTCGTCGATAGGAACACCTTACTGTCTTCAGAGAAAGTGGGAATATTCTCAAGAAATTCATGTCGAATCTGCGTAGAGACTCCTGTAGTAGGTGCGAATATATTCTGATAGCTGTTGTCATTGATTCGACTTCACCAGAAGCAGTACGTCGTCTAGTCGGCTGAAAGAAGTACTCGGTTGGAGAATCGCCTTCCCGCAGCCAGCGTGAATGGCTGCACAGCACAAACTCCAAGCTGTGCTTGTAAGTCTGTGCTGCCAAGCATTCCTTTATTCTATTGAAATAAAGAATCAACTCCGGCTGAGTTGGGAGAAGAGCTGCCACCCGAGAGACCTCGGCCGACAAGCTAGAAGCTTGATAGCCACTTCGATTAAAACTCGTGTCGATAAAAGACCGAATCTGGAGCTTTCCAACATCCCACCATTGAGTAAGAAAAGTGAAGTTGGCTTTCCTCTCTTGGCAATAGTGCCAGAATTCAATGAACTCATTGATGAACTGCTCTAAATTCAACAAATACTTGTTGAAAATCCAGTATGTAGTTCTTCTTTCAACTAGAGTGCTGGTCGCCACTACAAGAAGATGATCGCTAACCGAACACAATTCATGAGTGACACCAACGAAATGTTGTAGTATTACAGGTGAGACGTAAAGTCTATCAATTCTGGAGCCTGCGAGACTTCCATGGATATTTCGCGAGACCCTCGTGTATGATCTAGTCGTAGGATGCATTCAACGATAGATATCCACGAGTCTGAAAACACCGACAAAATTCCTCAATCGAGTAGGATTGACAGAGTTGAACTCAACTCCAGAGTGCCGATTTATTTAGGGATTCAGAGTGCAGTTGAAATCACCTCCGAGTACAGTTTCGCCGCTAAAATTCACCAGACAGTACTGAATACTATCAGGACCTTGTCTTGTAATGTCCTGGTTATGAGGAAGGTACACGTTTACTACCTTGATATGTTTGTCTTGAACGACAAAGTCCAAGGAAGAAGCGAAGCCTGGGAAAATATCTGTATGGACAGGACACGATAGTGTAAATTTGTGGATACAATGATCCCTTGATCCTCGGCGAGGCGCAGGTGTGGCAAAAATTTCATAGCCAGTGTGTAAATAATAAGCATAGCGCTCAAGTTGTGTGTATGTGTCTTGTATAAAATTCGTCTCCTGTAGAAGCGCGATGTCTATATCGAACATTTGGACATGCTCGATAGCGCTGTGTAACCTTGTATGTGCACTTAAACCCCCGTTGTAGATAGAAGCTATCTTGCAAATTCAAAGAGATGAAAAGCTCAAACGATGAATGTGCGACGTCTACTGACGAGGAGAATCGGCCAAGCAATGCTTCTGGATCAACACCCCCACCTTGCTATGGAGACGCTCACAACGAGCTGCATCATTGTACTTCCTTTTTTCATCGATTCCTGTTGTAGGAGTTGGAGCCGAGGAAGTAACAACTATATCCTTTCCAGCTCGCGTACAAGAATACTCCAGATTTTACATGAATTCTTCTTGTACTGGAGCTAACGAAGAATTCTGCGAATTTTGTCCCTAGGAAGCATTTCCATACCCTTCGAGACTTCGAAATGGCCGGTAATATCACAGTCCGAAAGCTGTTAGAGAGGTGGTTCTGCCACTCCCACAACCACCTTCGAACCGCGAGCTCCACTGTCGTCCTACTCCGAGTGGGGCCATTTTGGAGCGGGTGGCTTTGCTGTTTCTGGAAAGGCAGCTTCGCCCGGTTCACCTTCGTCTTCCTCTTCGTCCTGTTTTTCTTCCCTACTTTGCTAATTGACTCCTCGTCGGAAGTAGCCGTGTTTTCACGTGCCGACGTGGCGCCGTTTACAGCCGTAATTGTTTTTACCTCGGAGACAACTTCAGGCACTTTAACGACTGTCTGCTCCAAAATAGCAGGTTGAGTACTGGCAGAAGTTTCCTTCCCCGGAGCCACTACTGTAGCAGTGATTTCCTTTGAAAGAGCCCTCTGATCAGCCTTCTTCCCACTTCGCCCGGGGCAGTCAGCAACGAGATGCCCCAAAATGGCAAGCATGGCATTTTGCTTCGGTGCTCACGGCTATCCAGTGCGTCGAGCCGGATATGCTCAGGTAAAAGCCTCTTGGAAGCGTGCACACCTTATTTAGAGTGATGGGCGCTTCCCGGCTGGTACCGAAAATACCCCGCCCAAGACCCTCATTACAATTTTAATGGGAATAGCGCGAACGCTGCCATGAACCCTCCCAAATCTCTTTAGGAAATTCAGGAGGTCTTCACGACTGGCTTGCATTGGGACCCGTGAAAACACGACCTTCGTAGGCTTTCCCTCTGCGGGAACGACACAAGGTGCCTACCATCCACCTCGATGCCCTCAAGCATAAGCTTGGTAGCACTACCGAGGATTATGGTGTACACCAAAACCATTCCCCCAGCTATTACTCCCATGGAGATTAGCTCCTCACGAGAGATGAGAAAAAATATATATATATAAAAAAGAATTAAACAACAAAAATAGAAAGTAAACTATAAAAAGCAAACATACTATAAAAAAGAAATAGTAAGAAAACTATATTAAACCAATTCAACCAATATCTTTAGCATATCTACATCAACATAACAACTAAAACTGAGAAAATACAAATTAAAAAAGAAAATATATACAGTGTTTAAAGTAAGTGTCTATAAAATAATTAAAAAGAAAGAAAAAACAGTCTAATTACCGCTGTGTAGAGAAAATGTAATGAGTTATAAAGTTTGTATTCATACTAAATATGTGAGCCCTGTTGAGTTTTTTAAAAGCATTGATGGCGCCAACAGACTGAGTGCTAGATGGAAGCGAATTCCACACGCGTGCGACCTGGACCGGAAAAGAACCCTCCATTATAAGACTCCTAAACCTTGGAATTATAATATTTAGATTGCGTGGAGATATCGACGATCGGAAAAGCTCTCGAAGGTATTCTGGTTTGCCATTGTGAAGAAAGTTGTATAAGAAAAACAGAGGTCTATGCTTTAGATATGCGGATAGAGAGCACCCAAGAAGCTGATTTTTATAGGCTGAGATATGATCAGAACTTCTGAGACCAAAAATAAAACGGATGCAACCATTGAATGCAATTTCGACTCTTCGGAGACAGCTGCTATCCAATTTAGGGTATACCATACTTCCAAAAGTAAAGTGGGGGTAAAACTAACGCTTTAACTAGATTCATTCTGATGTTTGTAGATAAAATTTTTGCGCAAAGCCACAATCTTATCAACTCAGGATATATTTTACGAATAATTGATCTTACATAATCGCGGCAACTCACGTACTTGTTCAGAACAATACCCACATTTTTCTTAAATAAGGAATAGCGACATCGTTTAAAAACACTGGAGGTATATCACCTATATCACAGATACCACTATAGAACGCGATAGATTTAGATTTTTCTGCGCTGAGCAGCAGCCCATTACGAGATGACCATTCGGCAATTCTGAGGATATCGCGATTGATATGCTCAATACAATTCTCTGAGAGTCCCATCGGTCTGCTTCGGTACACTTGCACGTCATCAGCGTATATGTGTACAGTAACATCATGTACTACTTTGGGAAGTTCGTTGATGTAGAGACTAAACAATAATGGGCCTTGGGGCACACCACTTAGAGCAGGCAACAGACTCGATACCGTTTGCCCCGCTCTGACATACTGATAGGGGTCATGGAGAAAGTTATTAACCAATGATGTTACAGATGTACTGAAATGGAACTCTCAAGTTAGTTTGGACAGTAGAAACATGTGGTCAACACAGTCAAAAGCCTTCGTAAAGTCAAGTAATACTAGAGTTGTGAAGCTGCCTTCATCAAGGGCAGCTCTCATATCAGTGGATACTTTCAGTACCGCAGTCTCACAGCTATGATTTGAACGGAAACCTGATTGGCATGGCGATAGTAGCCGATTATTCTCGACATAATCAACAATTTGCAGGTACATGAGCTTTTCCAACACTTCAACGAGAAAGCATAAGACACTGATAGGGCAATAATCGTTTGGAATTTTCGGACACGACTTCTTCGGTAGTGGCAAGACCGAGGCAATCCTCCAGCTTTGGGGAAAAGAAGAAGACATTAGACTCGTGTTCACGATATGGAAGATGTATTTTGCTAGCAGCAGCTTAATAAAGCGAGGATGTAGATTATCCGGGCCAATTGCTTCATATTTTAAGGAAAAAATAGCAGAACCCAGTTCAACAGGGAAAACAGCTGGAAAGGAAAAGTCACCAAAATCCGATGCGACTGGAGGTAAAGCCACGCTATTACTGTTTCTGTTGGACTGACCATGTAGTGGTTCAGTGGAGGAATTGTTGAGCACAGTGAAAAAGAATTGAGGCTTTGGGGGTTATGGTCATATTCAACTTTATCTGCCCCATAAACACCGACCTTCTGTAAATTTCTCCATAGGGTTTTAGTAGGGAGATTAGGATTAAGCTTTGAGCTATGATAAACATATTTAGCTTTTTCTAATTGCGGCAGTTATCTTGTTACGTCCAACACGATATGCTAATAAAGCTGCATTTGTTTTAAGCCGCCTATATCTGTGGTATAAGTATTCAGGCTCTGCTATGAGCATTTTAACCTCTCTTGTAAATCATGGGCAACCAGAGGATCGCTTACGCCGTGTTTTAAGTGGGAAATATTTATCAAAAAAGTATTTGACTAGAGTTGCGAGATTCTCAACTTGAGAATCTACAGATATATAGCAAGGTAAATAAACACATTCTTCAGTAAGGGCTTCTTCATTAATGTTATTATAATCATAATAAGAATAGCTGCTATTGGGATTACCAGGGAATATATCAAGGTCATAGCTGAGAAAAAGGATGTCATGGTCCATTGTACTAGTAGGACTGATTTGGTTGTGCAGTAGTTCTTTTTACAGATCTGAGGTCATCATCAGTTCAAGCAACGAAGGATTGTGCGTGTTAAAACAGGTGGGGCAAGAATTGATCACATTGAGATGAACAGATTGCATAGAAAATAAAAACTGGTTGCTTAAATGGTTATGGTGGAGGATATTCACATTAAAATCACCATCTACTATGATGTTAGATTAACGGTGAGTAATTTCCGATATGCAATTTTCAAATTCAATCACATTGTGAGGGTTGAAAATGTCAGGCGGGCAGTAAACGGCTGACAGCACGCTTTGGCTTAGAGTTGCAACCTCTATGCATAACAATTCCATCTCAGGATTCCCCTAGCTAAAAATGTGATTCTAGGTTTGCGATCATTTCGGAAAAGGGTATATCCTGGGATAGCTAGAAGTGATGATGGTATACTATCATTTAGCCATATTTCGCTAATTAAGATTGCATGGACATCTGAACTAGAGAAAATCTCACAGAGCTGATTAATCTTATCTGTGATTCTTCGTGCATTGACCGTACAAACCTTCACCTGATTGTTTACACAACATATTCAACAGTGTTCTCACCCTGTCCAGACCTGAAAAACTACTCACATCCATACTCCTGAGGGCCACCATCAATGCAAGTTTTTACACCAACTAAACTCATTATTATCACACATAAACAAGACGAGCGAAAGAAGGGAAAAACTACACAGCAAGAATAAGAAGGTAAAGAACTATGTTTATTTAAATCAAAATCATGATAAGATAATTGCAGAACTAATGAAAATAAATGACTTACTTTACTCTGAAGAATGATTGTTAAATTAATTAATAGCTGAACTAACAAAAACATGAAACTTACTTTACTACTAAACAATGAAATTCTATCAGCTCCAATGATTGCCTATTAGATCAGCTTCAGTTCAATGGACAGTATGAAGCAATGTCATGAAGCTGCTGCATACTGGTGATTCTAATTACGTTCTCTCCTCTCACTTTAGTGCATAGGTACCCATTCCTAGTGATAGCAATATGGATCTTTCCCCTTTTTCGGAGTTTGAGCGCTTCCCGAAGAAGAGAATTATTGTGTGGTGTTAAGCTCTTATTCATATAAACTGGGCTAGGTGAAGACAATCCCTCCAGTTGTATAAGTTTCAGCCCCCTAAATCTCCGAAAAGAAGACAGAAACGATTGCTGCTCTGCCCAACAAGAGAATCGTACTACAATTGGGACATTCTGATGCGATGACTTAACTCTGACCCGCAAAGCATGTATATACTGCAACATAGGATGCTTAATGACCATTGCGATGTTCTTGATGATGTCCGGTAAATTCTCACCAGGGGCGATTGGAATGCCACCTATAACTATATCGCTCAGTCTTTGCATTGCGGTTACAATCATCTACATGAGAAAGTACACTAGTCTGACTGTCCATCAGTTTCTCAATGATGCTTTCATACTTTGTTATCCGAATTTCCAGTGCCACTATTTTGGTATTATTTCCGTTCTAGATGCTCTTCTCGAGTTGTTTGAAGAGGTCATCAAACCTTTTCAGTAGACGAGACTCCAGCTGTTCGATGAGTTTGTCTATGGATGTCATTTCAGCCGCAGAATCAGAGATATTTTCTCCCGGTAGATTTACAGTACTGCGTGTCGTAACAGCATTTTGCTCACATTTATTACGATGCTTTTCGCCCTGTTGCCCCTTAGCAGATGATTTGTTAGTAGACATTTCAGTTTAAGAGAGTTGGAACCAACCCGGCACAAAGAGCAAACATAGAATCCCTGCAAGCAACTGTACTTTTAATTCGTATATAGATTATACTTATGAGCTAAGTCACTGATCTTTCACGAAATCGTGGTAAAAACACTATGCTTTAATCAATTATTTCCGTAGCAGGAAGAAGAAATAAAATCGGAGTACTGAACACAAGCAAAGCACGGAGCCGATTAAAACACGTCTACTCACTAGCGATCATACTATACATTCTACAGTGACGGTATGCCCGTAGTTATGTAATAGTGGGTGATGATGTGGGAGTAGCTTACAAAAGCATTATTGCACAGTATAGATGTAGGAGTAGCTAAAAGCATAACTCCGCAGAATAATTAAAAAAAACTCGCTGTAGTATCCGAATTATACTGTATATTGTACTGTCTATACTGATCGCGTTCCACTGATGATTTATACTGAGTGTTTGATTTAATTCCCTCAACTTATTTTTTAGATAATAAAATTAGGTTACGATTACTTTTAATTACAATAATTGTTTGTTATTATTTCTACATCAAAGCCCTCATGGTAGATCACGGTCAGTGATCGATATTGCGTCACTGCTTGTTCTCTGCGTGCCGCTTTAGTTGGTCGCATCGATTTTGTTTGTTTACATCGATACATTTTCAGTATTGGGTATGGGCACTAAGCATACAACAGATAGAGAACAGAAATGAGGGAAAAACCTGACGATGCACACAATTTGCTTTCATTCCCAGTGGCTCCCACAGCCCCGCCCACCAGCTTCTCTCACACTCGCCCCGAATATTTCTAAAATCTCTACCTTGGTTTCAGAGATCTCTCTCACTCAGTCATTTAATTATTTAGGCATACGCATATGACAACGCGACGATTGGCATGACACTTTGGATTAGCCACAAGAGAGAAGCTAATGGTGCTTGTTCCGCTCCGGAGTCACACCGACAGGCATACAGATATTTCCGGTTATCTGTATGCCTATTTGTGTGATTCCGGAGCGTTAGCTGAGGTGAGCCAAAATAACACAGTAATGAGAATCAAAAAAAGAAAAGGCAGAAAATGAATAAATGAAAAAAAGAACAAAAAATTCCACGAAATATTGCAAAGCAGAGGATATATGCAGCTTCAGCTCTGCACGGCACTTTGCGTTTGCCTTCACAGATAACGGAAGCTACGACCTGCTTATATTATTTCAGGGCAAAATTTGAATTTTTGATCGTACATAGTTTATTTATTTTATTTCATTTTATTTTGGAATAAGTTTTTTCTTTTTCTGTGTTGGGAGAATTTTGATGGAATTTCAATTTTGTCTTGAATAGTATTTTTTTTACTTAGGATTAATCCTATTACATTAAATTAAGTTACTTTTTTATGAGCAGTTCGAAATTAATTTACGTTTACAATGGAACCTGGCACTCGTTTGAACCGAACTGCCTGCGAAGTTATAGGGACAGTACCGAAATTTAATTTATCCTGTCCGCTGAATCCACATGTATTAAATTCCCTTACAACAATTATTTTAAATATGGACAATCAAACTAGAGAATAGTTGATAAACTTGGAATATACAAGTGAAAAAGCTAGAATTGGTCTAAGACCAATTCTTATGATACCCTAGATGAATGTCCGTATGAAATTTCGTATGGGTACCCATTTGAGCAATTTTGATTTTTGCAGTGGTTTTTCTCATATATTTCTACAACGGTTGGTCGGGCAGAAAAAATGATTATAACCAATTTTATAGGATTTCATATTCTGAAGAAGTTTTTAGTTCAATAAAAATGTCTTGGACTGATCGTTTTCACAGTATACATAAAAAACCTAATTTGTTATATGGCAACACCAAGAATGGGTCGCCCGATTTAGTCCATTTTTGAAATTTTATTTGCTAGTACAATGAAACCACCATGAGCCAAATTTCAGCTCTCTACGGCGACTCGTTCTCAGGCAGTGTTCAAATATATAACGGAAAACGAAATTTTTGTATGGCAACCTCACGAAGGAGTTGCCCGATTTGTCTCATTTTCGAACTTAATTTTACTTTTTTTTTAAAGTCCGTGTGCAAAATTTCAGCTCTCTAAGTGAACGCGTTCTCCAGTTATCGTGCGCACGGACGGACGGACGGACGGACGGACATGCAAAAATCAAAATAACTTTTAATATTATGCGTGGTTGTCCAATCCATTTTGCTCTACCATCATTATTTCGAGGTGTTACAAACGGAATGACAAACTTAGTATACCCCTTTAGATTTCATCTAGGGTAGAAAAGGGTTTGCAATACAATTCCCATGAAGACGAGGTACGAGGTTTTGTAGATGATTGAATGATTCTTATAAAAAAAAAAGTATTTGGTTAGCTCAAAACCTATATACTAACACAGAACGAAATATTTTGAAATGAAAATTATAAGGTCTTAAAATAAAGATGTTAATTTAAAAAAAAATTTGCGTGAGAGCCTCACACGTTAGAAGTAAAACTTAATTTGATGCATTGCTCTAATTACATTTATTGACGATTTTATTATTTCAGGATTAGGAAATAGTTATGAGGATTACCATTCCACAAAATCGCTCTTAATTAAATGAAATATTTCTTTTATTCATCAATTTCCATTATTCATACTCTAAGAAAGAATTTTTTTTATTTATAAATTTGGAAATTTTGATGGCAGATGCGAAATGAGCGACCCCGAAATCCCTTGAAGTTTAACTTTTTCGGTACTCATTATAGTATGATTTGAGACTTTACCATTTGTTTATATTATTATTAATTCTTTCTTATGGCTTTCTTTTTAGCTTCTGCGGCACCGTGAGAGGATTATAGTATATATACTTATTGCTGACATTATATTATCATCGTGGGACAGTAGTGTATTTATTGTCAGTTTTAGTTTGTAAGTAGTTTTTAGTATATATTTGATATTGTTCTGAGACAGAACAGTTCAGTTTTAAAAATTCAAAGAACTGTCCACGCGAACTGTTAGTAGAGTTAAATGCATTGAACGGAAAACTTTGTGAATAACTTAAAAGTCGCTTGTAATTCAGCAATTCAATAAACACAAGCTCCTGCATTCCTTCAAATCTAATATCCCATTTGGGTAGAAATGGTCTCTATTTTATCTCCAACGATAAAATTTTGTATTGTGCATTTGGTTCAGCTGCATTTTGTAGGTGCGGTCGTTGTTGAGAAGGACCAACCAGTGCTACGGTTTTTTTGAAAACGATTGAAAAATGACCTCTCATTGGTCGAATATCTTACACTCTTTCATGGAGGCTTTTCGTTGATTTTACTCTGCAGGTTGTTAAATAAGATATCAGTGAAAGCATATTTTCTTGCGAAAGTAATGAGAAATTTATTGAAATGTAGAAACACTCCGGAAGATAAAATGGTATCTTTGTTCCATTTTTCGGGTTCGGATATAATTTTCTATAATGTCTTCTCTGTACTGACAGATAGTGTTCAAAATTCTTGAATTTAACGACCGGCGCATTGGAACAAGTTGTGGAAAGTTTGTTCGAACATGTTCATAGAAACCCTGAGTCCTCTTTGTAGAGTGTACAAGAAATGAAAACGCAAATACCTCTGTTATCAAGCCTTAAATTTGAGTTCTTGAAAAAAATTTTAATTTCATTCTTGATCCTGTAAAAATTTTACATCAAGAAAATTTGCTTTAAAACATTAAACAATAACCTCAATAGCTGCTTCCGTTCAAAAGCTATAAATATTTTTATGTTATGCGAAAAGTTAAAAAGTTTAATTTCCAGAACACAAAAGATGTCATACTTTTTCAGTTTTCACATAATACAAAAATGTTAGTAAAGTTTGAATAGAAGCATGTTTTGGGGTAATTATTTCTATGTTTAAAGAATTATTAACGGGTCATATTTGAGAAGGGAAAAAGCTATGTCCTTGGTGTAAACACTTTACACTACGAATTTGTATGACATTTTTTTTCAAGAAATCAAATTTAAGGTTCGATAACCGAGACATTTTTCCACAAACCGTGTCACGGTTGGTATCGTAATAAAGGCCGAAAGGTCCTATATTGAACCAGTGTCCATGTTTAATCCGGCAATTCTCGTGAAAGGACTTCTGAGTAATTCAGTGTCCGCTCTTCCTTCGAAAAACGAAAAATTTTCAAACGTAAATTTGAGGGGAAGGAGTAATTTAAAGCAGGGTAATCTAAACGAAAACTGATCATAGTGTTTTTCAGGCCTCACTCGCACCCCATAGAACCCATTGGCAGACTCCATTCTTCTTATTTATCGAACACACTGCATAATCTGACAACTTAGCACATGTAAGCAATTTTATGAACTGCATTATATTTAAAAAATAACAACAGCCAAACTTCTAGGAGTTCCATTTGTTTCTCCACAGCTTCCTCAAAACACATTAAGAATTAAAATAAAAAAAAATTAAAAAAATTCGAAAGTGGGCATTTTAAGATATTCAAAGATGCCAGCCATATCCTTTGATAACAAATTTCAAAAAACGAACCTCAGCTATTTTTTTTTACTGATACTTCAAAGCTTCCTTAAATAAATAAGTAACGTTTGCTTCATGGGCTTTCGATGTGTACGTTCTGAGAAATAAGTTTTTGAAGTTACACCTACCAAGCAAAATTCGTAATTTTTTTTTCAAATTCGTATCTCCGTTAAAGGTGGACAAAAACAAACAAAAATTTCAGGAAAGTACTACTAACAATAAAGGCAACCTCCCTGTGAAATTTGACCAAAATCGAAGGTGGTTGATGCACAAATTAATCGAATTTCTATCGAATAGCCGATAGGCATTCAATGCGCATGTGTGTGACGCAAAATGTCGAATCTATGATGAGGGACAGTCATACGTCATACCTTGTTAGAGTTTATACCGTGCTTTTCCGCGACAATGTAAAATAATGCGGACTGGGGAGCTTACGAATTTAGTCAGAATGAATTTTTTTACTCATGCATTTGCACATATTGGTACTCTCCTTCCCAGCAAACATTACGATTTGCCTACGAATCGCTTTCTTATAATTTCTTATTGCCACAACGAGCATTTTTATTGTCGGCAATAATGCATTTTTATCGCCTACGTTTAACATGACGGGGGTAAATGTTGCATCGCATATGAATCGTGTAAGTAATTCATTTAATGATCGCCATGGCGATAAATATCCTTTTCTTCTTTCATTTGGTTTTTCTAGACGACCACACCTGACGAAAGAACAACTGTAAATGAAGCAATTTCCACATGTAGAGTACTGAAATGTTGTCGATAACGGATGTTTTGCTCTCATACTAGATGGGATGAGCGATTTAGGCAATAATATGGCAATAAGAAAGAGCTTCGTAGGCCAATCGTAATGTTTCTGCGAATCTAATTGACTTTAGCTCTCGAGCTATTGCCAAAATATCGCCGTGGTAATAAACAGGCAGCACAGTTTTTATTACCATTTTTATCGCCACAGCAATTAATCGCCACAATGTTTGCTGGGTTGACGTCCAGTCATGCAGCTTAACGCCCATCATTGATTATGAGCAATTCAAAGCCATTCGGGCCTGGGGAATCTACGAATTTAGTCAGAATGAATATTTCTGTTCCGTGCATTCTCGCGTATTTATATTCTGTTTTGCGTTCAGAATTTAATGTGTGTTCATGAGAATTTAGAGGAGACATAGGGGCTGATCCAGGATTCTTCTGAGGGAGGGGCGTAAGTTTGGTTTAAAAACGGTATACGCTGGAAACAGATTGTTTGAATTCGGGTAAAATTGTTTTACCTTAACGTTAACGACGTAGGCCTTTGGTTCTTGTACCAAGACCTCTGATGGGGAGCACAAGCGCATAAACTTGTACACCAAGAAATATTGTCCGAAAGTGGATTAGCTGAAAGTATTGGGGATAGGAGCAAAAATAACAACCGTTCGCTTTGCGTTTTTAAACCAAACTAAATTTTATTCCGAACTAATTAACTTACATGAGTACCTCAACCTACATAAATAAAACTAAAGTGAAGATGTGCACTTCACCGTGTGAACAACTTACTCAGCACGTAGTCTTATCAGCATGAATATGCCGGCATGAAGCTCTCGCAAGAAAAGATAATTCAAGCCGTGGACACGATACTCAAGTTACCACGGAATGTGCAAAACAAAAATGCAATGTACGAAATGCTGATGAAAGCTGTCAGAAAGCTGTCGTGGTTTTACGTGAGCACATGCCAGTTATAGCTTAATCTCACGGCACTCCTAATGCACGGATTAGTAGACAAGCGACAATCAGCGCCCTCAAGAAACAGAATATATTATATTCTGTTTCAAGAGTACCAGTTTATGCCAGTGCATGCTTGACATTGGACTTACTGGTCGAAGCGAGACCTACCTACAATCTCTTCCGGTCTGTGGGTCACGGCACCCGGTTGATTTAGCGCAACTCCACGCCGAGAGCTAATCCTCTAAGCATGCAATAATAAGCGACCACTCCTCAAATTCACGGACTCAGTATGCAATTATACAAAAGAACAAACTACTCTGTTTAGAGAAGAATGTTCCCCTAAGTCATGCAGACTCAGAAAATATCACTCTGCCCGCATATGGGCTACCACAACCACTACGATGCTCCCACAAGGGGCCTTCCCAATGATGAGGCAAATATTGCTACTAATGCAGCACTATTTGGGGCTCCTAATTCCCGTAGTACCAAGTTAGCAATGTCGGCTACCCAATTGGTATGGCTTCGTATCGCATGATCATACGATCATGGTACTCCCAGTGAATCTTCATGCAGACTCTTAGACGTTACTGGTACCTCCGTTCGGGCTTAATCATATTAGCACTTAAAAAGTGACAGTAGTGGACCACGAGAAGGTTATGATCCGCCATTTAGGCTAGGAGAGGCTTGAGACTACAGCCCGTAGTCTTATAGCATGGCAAGGTACAAATACCAATCTGCATACTAGGTCATATACGCGCTAGGCTACACTAGGTACACGCACTATCATCAGTAATCAGTGGCACGGTAAACCTCAGCACAAAGTATCTTCTCCTGGCAGCATTGCGCTTCACTATCCCTTTGCACCACGAAATGCTGATGAGTATAATTGCGACAAATGTATGCTGATAAGCTAATGTGAGATGATTTGAATTATTATTACGCGGCTGGATCTTAACATTCACCCCGCCGTTGAACTCCTGGTTCAACCTACCCTTCATTAGATGTTGACTACGAAATCTTCACGGCGCTGCTGTTGTCTCCGTAAGGGCTTCGGTTTGCCGCGAAGGCATTTTTGCAAGTCTTCTCGATGCTTGTAGAGAAGTCCCAGTAGGATAGTTCTGACCAAAAGAATTCCTGTGTATCCGATTGCCAGACCATGGGTGGTACGTGTATGAATGTCATTGAGTAGGTCAAACTTCTGCTTCTTGATGATCTGTTGTAATTCTTCAAGCTCCTTCAATTGCGGATGGTAATGGCCCTTTTATTGCAGGATTGCGGACAGGTGTTCAGGTGTAGTGATGTTGATGAGCTAACTTAATTTTGTGTAGGATCTCCGTGACTCACTTGAATGGACGTAATGGCTTTGAAGCGTTAGCAACTCGTGTTTTATTGAGCAATCGGGCTGTAGTTTCAAAAGCCCTGAACCATTTATCAATGTCGTTATTGTGACGTTACTACAGGCAACATTTAGTGAGGTTGTTCCCTTTAATGCATAGATCTACTGGTTCTCATGAGTTTGTTGTAACCATATGCAATCTTCCTCTATTTTCAATACATTGCATGACTGTGTATATGGAATTCCATTCAAAAATCGGATTCACAAAAACACACGTTGGCTGTTCTGCGATACACGGGGTGAAGCTGCTTGCATAGATATACTCTTTCTTCTACTGATTTGCACTCCGACAATTCTTGATCGGTCAACGGATAATGTTGATCTCTGTGGGACGTAACGGCCAAGTTCGATGTACATGATCATGTTGAGATGAATGTCTCATTTACATAGACCGAAATTGGCCATGTCTTGAACAAATCGAACTTCTCCAAGTTAATTAGCGATATCATGAGCTTGAATATGACATAATCCTTTACGGCTCGGCCTTCGACACTTATTAATTTGTACAGCGGTGAGATGCTCCCATGACTTGTTGGCAGGCTTAAGGATGTTGGTAAGTGGTTTTGGATGAGTCGTACTTGCCCTCTCAATTGAGCTGGTGACAGAAGTCGCGGGCTTACTTGGCCGTGATGAGAATCCGTTAAGGCATCGATGATGGCTAAATGGAGTCTTTGAATATTACTCGCAATTGGGGTCATCTGGATGGACAATGATGAAAATAACTGCATCACCTTAAATTGCTGGGTCTCTTCACCTGCATCAGAAATGCGGTTGATAGTCTGTGTCATTTGCTCTTCTAATGCCTTGAATTTTTTATTACTAATTTCTTGGTCTCGTTTGACTATGTTAACAGTGGAATCAATGATAGATGTTTGATTAATTCTAGGAGATGCAATTCATTTCCCTTTACGGCCTCGATTGTTTCCGCCTTGTCTTCAGCGTTTGTGTGGGAAGTAGATCGTTGTCGACGGTAAGTTCCTCTTGAATGTGTTGAAATTGCGTGATGACTGGTGTGCAGGAACTCTTGTGTTTTAGTTGAGTGCAGAGGTGCTCTAGAGTTTTTATAACCCTTTTAAATGTGTCGAACTCCATTCGGTATAGGCTGAGATCGTAATATGTCACCAAATTCCATTCGGTAGAGATCAGTTTCGCTGTTCCCAAGTGTTCGAAATGTATGCCAGGCCGTGAGTTGAATGTGGTTACTTCTACTGGATCTGCCTTTAGAGCTGGAAGAAATAGGCAGACCAACCAAGTTGATACTATTAGGGATCCCAGTGATGTTCGTGCCTTTTTCGTAGGGGAGCGATTTGCAGTGTCACTTGTCGAGGGGCGTTGGTCTGCTCCATAGGTAGCTCGAGGGATTTTCTTGTGTTAGTCATCATGTGTCTTGAGAGCTGATTCACTCTTCGCTTCTATGGGTAAGGGCGAAAGTTTGTGAATTGGCCTCCGGAAGACGCCCGCTGTTCGAACATCCGCTACTCTTGTGTAACCATCAGTACCGTTTTGCAGTTGAACTATGCGTCCCAGTGGCCACTTCGTGACAGGCGTATTTTCTTCCTTTCGGATGACAATGGTTCCTGGTTCTACGTTTTGGCAGCGTTGCTTCCATTTATAGCGGTGTTGAAACTGATTCAAATATTCCCGCGACCAGCGCCGCCAGAGTCATGCTTGATGTGGGACACTAATTTCCATCGTTTCAGGAGGCTAGCTTTACACAGATCCGAAAATGCATCAATGGTGGCAGTAAGCGGCTCTCCAATTAGCAAATGGCCAGGAGTTAGAGCTGTTAGGTCATAAGGATCGGCCGACATTGGAGTCAGCGGCCTGGAATTCAATATGGCCTCGATTTCCACCATTACCGTCTCCAGCTCTTCGTATGATAGCGATGCTGAAGTTACGCTTCTTAGAAGCAGTTGTTTTGCCGATTTCACTGCGGCCTCCCACAAGCCCACCGAAATGAGGCGCTCGAGGGGGGATAAAGTGGTAATCAATTCCACGTGAGTTGCAGAGCGAAGCTATTTTCGCTTGAGCGTCATCAGAGTAAATGGTCTCACTTAGCTTGTGCAGTTGGTTCCGAGCTCCAACGAAGTTCGTTGCATTATCACAATACAAATTTTTGCAGTGACCTCTTCGTCCCGTTAAGCGTCTTAGAGCTGTTAAAAAGGCTTCCGTTGTCAAGTCGCTCACGACCTCTGCCTTCGTGGCAAAGCAACAGAAAACTGCCACATAGGCCTTGTGAGGTTGTTTGCCTCTAACTCGATAGTGTATGAAAATTGGACCGCAAAAATCAACCCCGGAATTGATGAATGGTCTGGCGGGCTGTACTCTGGTAGGTGGAAGATTTCCCATTATTTGGGATAGCAGCTTTGGCTTGGCTTTCGCACAACGCACGCAATGTTGAACTATCGATCTGGCCAAAATTGTGCCCTTAATGGGCCGAAAGAGCTGTCGCGTGGTGGCTAATAGCGTCTGTGCTCCACAGTGCAAATTCTCATTGTGCAGATCTGTCATCAACAGTTTTGTCCATGGATGCGAATATGGAAGCAGCATGGCGTGCTTGCTATCGTATGAAAGATTTGATTCTTCCAAACGTCCTCCTACGCGAATTATGTCATTTTCGTCTAAAAATAGTGCAAAATCGCTT
Source organism: Dioctria linearis (assembly GCA_963930735.1). Taxonomy (NCBI): domain Eukaryota; kingdom Metazoa; phylum Arthropoda; class Insecta; order Diptera; family Asilidae; genus Dioctria; species Dioctria linearis. Next base: position 80,254,161 of record OZ005740.1, read on the forward strand.
AGAGAGCTCCTCTTGTTCACTTCCTTGTGGTGGCGAAGTTGATTAATTTCTTCGCGAAACTCCGACTGCTGCATTAGCTTTATGAGCACATAGAGTGCAGAGTCGAGTTCCTTGACCCTAAGAGTTGCATCCTTTGATGAGGGTGATGCTTTCGAGCCCTTCACCTTGTTAATAAAATTAATTACATAACCGGTAATTCGTTGCAGTCGTCTGAAGCAATTTCCATGCTGAATGTTGCATATAGGATTGGATGACTGATTATTTTTATTGAGTGTTGTGGCGACGGGCAGTGAGGACCGTTTCCGTTCTAGTTCACAAGGAATCTGCAGATTTTTGTTGTATATCGGGGCCACATTGCTTCTTCGCCATGTAAAAACGGGGGCCGTAAAACCAGAGATTATGTGCCTTCAGCTTTTCAGGTGTAGTTCCTCTTGATATCACATCAGCTGGGTTCTCCTTCGAACTGACGTAGCGCCATTGCTGCGTATTTGTGAGTCCTTGAATTGTCGATATGCGATTTGCAACAAAGACTTGAAATGATTATGAAGTGGAATTTATCCACGCCAGAAAAATCTCTGAATCTGTCCAAAAGTGTGTGAGGGCAGTTTTAAAGCTTTAAGTATCTCTTAACACGACTTGCTAGCTCCGCAGCTAATTTGGCAGCGCAGAGCTCGAGTCTGGGCAGTGTGACTTGTTTGATGGGAACTACTCTGGATTTGGAGCAAATGAGTCAGACAAGATTCTCCCATCAAAAGTGGTTGATCGGATGTACATAGCGGCGCCGTATGCCCTCTCGGATGCATCCGCAAATGCATGAAACTGTACTGTTTTTGGAACGTCGCCTCCGAATACGTGTCTACGGAACTGTATGTTTTCCATGAACAGCAATCCTTCGTGAAATTTAACCCACCTTGTGTGTAGCTCCATTGGAAGGGAAGCATCCCAGTCTAACTTAAGTTGCCACAGTCTTTGTAGAAATATTTTAGCAGTGACGACGATTGGTGATATTATCCCGAGTGGATCAAATAGACGAGCTATCAGCGATGCGACACTGCGTTTCGTGACTCGTGAATTGTCAATACAACAGGTTTTCACACATAATTGGTCCGATTTTGGCAACCATATAAGGCCTAGGGTTTTTAAGCTTTCGTCCATTTCCTCAGTGAAGTCTAGTTGTATTGCCTGATCTTCCGGTGGTATGTTTTTTATTAATCGGGAGTTATTCGAGCACCATTTTCTGAGTTTAAATCCCCCTTCAGTTAGCAATGACATGATCTGCGACTGTGTCTGTATCGCTTCATTGAGACTATCGCTACCAGTTATTACATCATCTACGTAGCAATTTTCTAGTATGGATTTTGACGCCAAAGGAAGTCTTCCACTTCCGTCATGGGCTAATTCGTGCACGCACTTTGTTGCAAAATATGGGGCTGATGTTGTGCCATATGTGACTGTGTTTAATTGGTACCATTTTAATGGCTCTTGCGGGTCACTCCTCCAGAGGATCAGCTGATATTTTCGATCATCTTGATGAATCAGCACCTGACGGTACATTTTTTGATATCTGTCGTGAAAACGAATCGCGGCATTCGAAATCGCAAAAAAATCGAAAACAGGTCATCTTGTATCGTGGGTCCCACATGTAAAACATCATTTAAAGATATATTAGTGGATGTTTTGGCGATGCGTCGAAGACTACCCTAAGTTTAGTAGAAGTGCTTTCCGGTTTGTGAACACCATGATGTGGCAGGAAGTAGTATGGAGTCGTTAATTTCTCCATGTCAATTTCCTCCATATGACCCAAAGGTTCATATTCCTCCATGAATCCCACATAGTGTTGCCTAAGTACGTTGTTTGTAGCTAACTTTCTCTCCAGACAAAAAAATCGACGTAGTGCTATATTCTTCGATTCGCCTAATTGTGTGGGAGCACTCGTAGATCATAGTTTGACCAAGATGCGTCCTCCATGGTCTCTTTGAGTTGTTTGGTTGAAGTAAACCTCACAACGGCTTTCGAGATTTGCGTTCTTCGACCTCTTCTATTTTCCAGAATTTTTCCATGACATTGTTGAGGTCTTCGTCGGTGCATATTGCACACGTCGCTGTAGTTAGAGGTGCTCTTTCCACCTTTCCCGCACTGATCCAGCCCAGAATGGTGTTCTGCAAAATTGGTAGGTCTTCTGATAATTTTATCTGCCCGATGGACAATAATTGATGGTACAATTCAGCTCCTAGCAGGATGTCAATTTGGTCTGGACGATTGAAAGCGGGGTCTGCTAATTTTATGTTGTCTGGTAGGGCCCACAAAGAGATATCCAACTGTCGTGTTGGCTGAGGAGAAATGATACTCCGAAGTATGAATGCCTCGACTCTGGAAGAATATCCATTCAACCTTGACTGGAGTAGCACATTTACTCTTTGATTCGATTGCCGCTTTCCTTGCTCAATGCCCTCTATGACCAGAGAGTCGGGAGTGGGCGCGAGACCAAGTTTTTTAACAATCCTTTGGCTGATAATATTTATTTGGGAGCCCGAATCCAAGATGGCTCGGCATTCTAAGTTGCTTCCATTGCTGCTAGTTAGTATGACTCGTGCTGTACATAACAATACAAAACCCCGATTTTGTTTGCTACTCAGAGCTGTAACACTGGACGACGAGTCAATTGGTTGGTCGACTGTTGAAAACGAAGACCGTGGTAGGGTTGCACGGCATGCCACCTGTCTTGGAGCTAAGGTATTAGAAGCTTGTTGTGATTGCAATCCCTCACAGTCGTTCAGATGTACTAGCGTGTTATGCATCTTGTTGCGTTTAGTGCATCCACGTGATTTGCATTTGACTGTAGTATGGCCTGATCTCATACAATTGAGGCACAAGTTATTCCCTCTCAGCACCTTCAACCGGTTTGATGGCGTTAATTTCAAAAATGTGGTGCATTGGTAAATTTGATGGTTGCCCTTGCATGACACGCAAGCTGGCGGTGTAATGGCAACAGAAGTCATTGATTTGGAAGTGTTAATCCGTCGCTGCTCATCTACATTTTTGCTCTTGTGGCCTAAGGCCTCCAGCGATTGGAACCTGCCCTCTAAAAATGACAAGAAACCCTTCATCGTTTGCAGTCCTCTTGGATTTGGTAATGACTGCTCATATAATGTGTGGCTAGCCTTGTCTAGCTTTTTGACCAGGATATGGAGAAGCAAGGGATCCCAATTTGTTGTTGAAACCTTTAAATTCTCCAAAGCTAATAAGCATTCTTGTGTCGTATCGTGTAACATTTTCACAGCGGTAGCTGACACGTTGTCAGATGCATGGGAAGCTTGTCCGAAAAGATTATTGATCAGGCCGGCTACTAAGATTCGCAAATTGTTGTAACGATCTTGCAGCAACTTCCAGGCCGTTGTGTAATTTTCCTCGCTCAGGGGGAGATGTCTCATGAATTTCTCTGCCTCGCCCACCAAGTTTGTCTTTAAGTACCACATCTTCTGGCAATTCGATAGTGGTTGATTATGGACCATTTGCGAGAAGAGATCGTTAAATTGGCACCATTTAAGATAATCTCCGTCAAATTTGGGCAAAGTCATCCTTGGCAGTTGCAATGTAGTACCTTGTTGCACCAAATTTGGTGTGGCGCCTCATCGATCCTTGTAGAAAGCTGTGCTAGTGTAGTTTGTACTCCTTCCTCCAAGTCGATGTACTCATTGACATCATAACCCATTGTGGCGGCATCATCGGTCATTTCCCACAGTGAATAGTTCTGATTCTCAATTTGACACCAATGTTGACTGATGGTTTCAGCTTTGATTTTATAATATTGTCGTGGATGAGCGTTGTCGTATTGAACCCCTTCGAGTACTCTCCGCAGCGATTGGATAATGCCTTTTTGTCGACGTATTACTTTATTGATTTCAACTGACTCGAGATTGCTCTGTGCCATGTTAGCCTTTTCTTCAGATTGAAATGGCTTTGGCATTGCTTGTTTTGGAGGTACCCTTAAAGGTACGTCTTGAGTTTCTGAGGCATTGTCGACTTGTTGTGTTTCGAAGCCCTTGTCGTGCTGTTGAAGTTGATCTTGTTCTTCTTTGTCGGTGTAGTCGATCTTTGGTCAAGAGACAGCTCGGGTAGTGATCTAAGTTCATTGTCGGTTTGTTCAAACCTTGACCATGCCTCTTCCAATCTCTTCGCTCTTTCTATATAGTACTCTCTTTTGCTTTTCCTGTCTTTCGGAACCTTTTTGTAGTTGTCTATAATGCTTTCTAGTGCCTTCCCTAGCTCAGCCTGTCGTTTTCCAAACTGCTCCATGATGTAGGATAATGTCACACTCCTGAGACAACAATGAGTTTCGCTTGTGACGTGAAATCACGTCGGGGTCACCAAATGTTTGAATTCGGGTAAAATTGTTTTACCTTACCGTTAACGACGTAGGCCTTTGGTTCTTGTACCAAGACCTCTGATGGGGCAGCACAATTGCATAAACTTGTACACCAAGAAATATTGTCCGAAAGTGGATTAGCTGAAAGTATTTAAGTTATTGTGAGATGTTTTGAATTATTATTACGCAGCTGGATCTTAACACAGATCAAAAGTTTGAAGACATTCGCCACCACTCGCAAATGTCAAATACATACAATTTATCATTAAGATACGTGTCGATCAGATAAGTGCTCAACGTTCAAATTATGCCAATCTCGAAAGTCAAATGAGGCCTTAAATTATTTATTTTGTATTGGTTTGTAAATAATGGAAGTGTAAAGCTTCCAAATCACCCATTGTAGTTAGTAAAAATAGGGAAGGGCATTTTGTTAAAATTGACGAATTAATCATAAATTGTAAATTTGCAAAATATAGGAATTAAAGGGATACGTACTTTACCTGTACTAAAGAAAGTTACATTTTTTTTATATATATTATTAAGGTAAGTTAAGGGGATACCTTTTGATGCAAAGCATGTTACGTGCCCAAAATCAATGTTACGCAACAATAGGTGCAGCCGGCTCAGGGCGATGGGGTAGGTTCTCAATAAAATACTCAGACTTGAACTAAACCAAGTAGGACAAATCTAATATAGGGCGCCACGTGATTATTGTTCTTTTTATTCCTTGGTTGAATCACGAAACCAAAACTACCAGTCAAACTAGGTAGGTGTGCATGCGATCCCGTTCCGAACTTATTGGGATTACCCCAACAGGAGATATCTTAGCATCCAGGATATGGGACTAGCTAATTATTAAATTATTAGAGAAGATTATTAAGATCATTAGAGCAAAGAGAAGGGAAACCATGTACCACAACTTGTCACTCGATGAAATATAAGATAATATACAAGGTTATCTAACGCTGCACAAATAAATAGATAGCCGATGACTTAACACAAAGAAAGGAAATCTGTATATCTTAATTATAATCCAATGTGATATAATATGAGTTCTAAAATAATTCACTTCAATGTGTAGGCAAGTCGATTGTAATTCAGTTTAATGTAATATAATGTACAATGTAATCTGATGAAAGTTATTATATTATGTAACCTAAATTGTAATTCTAAACATATCTATATATAATATGATATTCAATGTGATCCAATATAGTTTGTAGATAAGTAAAAAAACACTTAGCGTAAAGAAGGTAATCTATGTGTCATAAATTATAGTCCAACGTAATATAATACAAGATCTAAAGTAACTCACGTTAATATGTACGCAAGTAAACGATCACTTCACGCAAGTAAGGGAAGCTATATAACACCTCTGATAAGTCCAAAAAGAAAATCGTATAATACTCACTCTAATTTAATATTACCTATATGCGAGTAGACTATCACTTAACGCAAGAAAGGAAAACTAGGTAATCCAATCTTCCCACGACCTAACCATGGACCCTGCTTTCAGAGGCCCACGATATTACAAACAAGAGTCATCAAGCACTGGCGTATAAACTTTCCTGGGTAAAAGTACACAATAGTTCAATACAATATGATCTAATTTTCGCTAAATTACCACATTTAATCCCGCTAAGGTTCCAAGGCCGGCAACAACACCTATGTGCGTCTCCCTATTAGCGTCTAGTTCTAGTTGAAGTAAATGCTTATGGGTGTACTAATGCTTTCCAATCACCTTACTTGGTTTATCGTCGGAGAAATTATGTACTGAGTTTCAAGCTACCACTTTTAATATTAATTTTAAGAACGACTATCCACTGTGTGCCAATCTACCATATTTCTATTATTGATACCAGATCCACTACGCACTGTATGACAGTTCACCATATTTATTCATAATACCAGGCCTTGGATGACAGAAGGAAAGCAGCGAGGCGACCGAAGCCGATACTACAAGCTGCGCTTTTTTTTTCAAAATCTTAACTTCAATGTGGCGAAAGAAATATACTAATTTACGCGAGGAAAGCTGGAGCCGCACTTTTCGTTTGCGTCAGTGATTGCCAGTGCCACCTAGTAATTCTCGTCTACTCTACTCTCGTTCAACTATCTGTGCTGACCGACGAGCCTGCCCTATCGGTGAACACATCGCAAGAAACGACTAATTCACTTTCGCAACCCAGGGGTACTGACAACCACCGGTAAACAAATATATCAAACTAATATAACAAGGTATCTACATATATGTATCAAATTTAATCAATATCGAAATATCCACTTAGCTTTTCTTTTCCTTATAGGAGTAGGCGATCAACTTTTCACAGAGGAATGATTTGACAGTTATTTCATTATCTTGACTGCAAGAACCTCGGCGGAACTCAGGTAATCCTTCTTCGTATTTCTTTCTAATTTCTTTTTTCTTTTTAAAACTTGGATCCGTAAAGTGACGTGAACGGCTTTCGCATATTACAACAAACCGCCAGCTGTTGTAGTTGACCAAACGTACTATAAACGAAGCACTAACAAATCCCCGTAGGATTAGTCAGAAGTTGGAACCTAAATCAGAAAAATAAATTAATTCGCGAGCGGTGTGTAATACGGTGCTCTACTGTATCACGACAAGCTATACGGAACTTGTTGTTGTGTTTTCACTTTTCTTTAGTGTGACGTCAGAAACAAACAAAAATTCTTATAGAGGTCTGCGGACCTTGAATTCTAACACAAAACTGACCCCCTTCTATAGGAGTGGCCACTTATTTATACAATTTTTTTCCGCGAAGTGGTGCCAATATGGTGGTTGAAAAGTGGACATTTCGATAAATTTTGCGGCCCAGAAAGATTGGTGGCCTCCGGATTTAATTTGTCGACAGTGCGAAAAGCGCGGCGTTTTAGGTATATTGCTTATAATATTTTAGTGCGTTATATACGAGAATTTATTAATTAAAATTTGAAGGTTTAATGCCGGACGAAAGTAGTTTCGCGGCGATCGAGTAAATACTAGCTCGTTTATGATTGGCTGAATTCCCGAGGAAATTGGAAAATATTAGTACTTGCTTTTTTGTGTCTTGGAGTGTCGAAATTCTTAGATTTCGACCTTGAGAACCCAAAATTAATTTCAAGAATATTGCGAAAATGTTGGTCTCCAAGCTATTGTTGGTCAAAGTTTACATTTGACAAGTGAGGTAATTTGGATATATTTCCAATTTCCTCACTGAGTTCGCGGCGTGAATATTTTAAACCAGTTCCTAAATAAAATATGTAGGGCTTCAAATCGTCGCAAATCTCCAATTCGGAATAATTCATGATTTTTTTTTGAAAACGTGTCACCTCGTTGCTTTCCCCTTTTCGGGACTTTGTGCAGTGCTTTGGGGTGCTTCCCTGTATGATTATATTGTTTTGGTCTTACTTCATATTAGTGCATAGGCGAATGAGTGCCAATTATAAAATACCGCGAGAAATAATTACATTTGTGCTCATAACCTCCCCTTTTACATAGCGATTCTTCCAAATTCTTATCCTAAATAATCTAATTAGTGTTCTTCACTTTTACTTATTTATAATCTGGCTGAGAATATCTGACTAGTTAATGATGTTTCGTGATCTCTGGTCTCTTCTTTTGTTTCCTTTACTGCGAAAGTTGAACTCTGGTGTCCCCCGACATTATTGTTCCATGTTTTCAGTCTTCTCTTTTTGTAGCCTGGGCTTCCCCCTTTAGCCATTCTTCTATTAATCCACGCCCTGTCGTTTTAGGTGTTCAAAGAAAACCCTGGAGTGGGGTAGCTTTTCGCCAAGGACTTGCCTAAAAATAGAAGGAAATACGAAAGCAGTAAAAAAATTCAATTGGATTCTTTGTACGGACATCACAAAATATATACGCTATCAGATAAGTTTCTCTAAATTTTCTTTTATGCAGAACTTGATTCCTGGTTAGTCAATGTATTAATATCTTCCCAGGTTATATTCGTGAAGGGTATCCTCAGTTTCAAGGCCCAAGAGATGGACGAATTCATTATGGTGTTTAGAGGATACTGAGATGACGAATCGGCTCATCGCCAGTGCCATATGGAAGACAAGGAAGTTCAAGAATAAGTCGAGTAAGAATGTTTTTATTTTTCCTTAAAATAAGATTGGAACAGAAAATTGACAGAATGTATAATTTTATACCAAGGTTCGTTGAATGCATTAGATAGTTGTAGAAGTAGTAGATGCTCGCCTAAGTTGATATTATATAAAGACATATTCGTAAATAAGCTGGCCATAACAAGCATAGTATATCAGGAAGGTGATATGGAAATGAATTAGGGAACGTGCGCCAGAGGTGCTGAATGTCACCCTTAATCTTTCGCAGATTGTATGTTGGAGTAAAGCCAAAAAATGGTAGACTGTTACACATTCACACAGTTCGGGATAAAAAACCATCATGAAATTTTACTGAATGCCTGAAAATAATTTGATGGGCGGTTTGCTGCGCGCGTTTTGCGTGCAGGAATACTTCTGCAAGGGATCACACGAGATATTTCATTAGAGAATTGACCACGCATATAGCGATGAGGGAGTGCAGGGCATCCATAATTGCGGCCTTGTTCGAGTGAGTCGATATTACAAGTTATGGCTATATCGCCAGTGAGCTTGAAGGCTCTCTTTTGAACAATATCCAATTAAGGTAAGACTGTGTGACCAGCCTGGGGCCCAGATATGGAAATTGTATTATATTCTAGGTCTGGTGCACGATTTGTAGTGGAGCTCTCGATTCGATGGATTGAAATATTTCTACTTACAGGAAATATTAAATCCAAGAAAGTAAAAATACGGTGTGTCGCAAACCAGTGCTCCATAAAAAAAAATGGGAGTGAAAATCTATGATTTTGCTTCGAAGAAATGAGACAGCGTTGTCAGTTAGAGACCTTGAATTCAACGCGAATCGCTTTACTCCAAGCGAGAACATGATCAAGGTCGTTATTCATTGATCTAATCACGCAATCTCGTTTGACAGATGTGACATTGCTTCTGGAGTCCATAAGAGTGTCCAGGGTATTTGATATTATCAAGGTCGTTATTGAATGATCTAATCAAGTCGTCTCGTTTGACAGATATGCCATTCTCTGTGGAATCCCCAAGAATGTCAAAAGAGTAAGCGGCATCAAGGCTACTGTCATAGGCAAAATTATGGTTTGGATTAAAAGTACGGGAAAGTTGATCATTAATGTGAAATTAAGAAGAGAGATCACAGAGCCCTGGGACGTCTCGGCATTTGTAGGGTTAGATGCTGGTGAAACCCCATCTAGTACCTACAACCGGTATAATGCGATCAGGTAAAATAGTCTCAATCTATATTAGATGATGACTTGGTCTCTCCCAAGTGCTTTGAGTTTAACTAAAACGGCTAGATGCCAGACTCTGTCAAGGACCATTTAAATAGCTAGAGCAGCGATTTTGTAACCACAAAACACCAAAATTATGTACGGTTCGAATGTTCCGTAAGAAAAGTTAGCATCATTGATGATTTGTTTGGTTTCTAGAGACTTCATTAATTTTGAGTTAATGATAGATTCAAAAAGCTATGAAAGAATCTAAGTGATTGCAATTGGTCGATAATTTGAGAATAGGCTGAACCTGAGCTACTTTCCAACATTTGGAAATTTTCCTGTCAAATAAGACAAGTAGAATAGTTTGCGCAAAGGTTTAGCAAAAGATGAGGCACAGCTTTTAATTAACAGGTGTGAGAAACCATCTGGACCTACGGCCTTGGAGAGGTTGATTCCCTTATGGACCTTAAACACAATTCAATTCTAGACATGAATGCAATTGATACGCGCGAAATGCAGACACTTTCGCTTTTCTTACATTACTTGGTTGAACTTATCATTCCAAGAGCTATTTTATTGTTGTTGAGATCTGATGTAATAATACGGGATGTATTCACGCATGCCAAGAATTCTCGAAGGCTCTGATTTAGAATTTCCTAATCAGCATTTAATTTTTTTTTTGTTTAAGGTTTTAGCTAAATAAGTATTCTACTATTGCATTTTACGAAATAATAAAACTGTTTTTCCAAAATAAATGTCTTGCTTTAATTGTAATAACTCACTACATCAATACACAATGATTTGTTTGCCGTTGTGTTTTCAATTAAAACGAATCTCCCATCGCTTTTACCCGAATAAGTTCTGCTTCAAATTGAACGTTTCCAGAAACATTTTATGTCTTTTGCAAAAATTGCAGTAGAAGAATTCAGAAGATCTACTGCAATTTTGTTGTGGTCTTCAGGGAGGGGTGCGCGCCCCCCGCGCCACCTAGCTGGATCCGCCACTGAGACTTTATAAAGACTTTCTATTTTATATTAAACAAACTGCATGCGTATTTTTCCAAATGATACTATATTAGCAATAGTGACACATATCTGTAACGTTTCTACATTTTCTGTTGTAAATTTTACGAATATTTTTTGTTTTAGCGTTGCATTGCAGTAGAGCAACTTTCTTTAACGTCATTTAAAAATTTAATTTTTCCTATTAGTTTTTCTTATGATGAATTATGAGTGTTTGAATTTGGAAAGCCCACTCAATTTTTATAAGTGTATCTTTGCCTGAACAATTATTTTTTGCTAGGAATATGTAATAATTCACTATTTGAGGTTAAACCTTTTATCATATTAAATTCAAAAACTTTTTATCAAGGGCTGAATTAATTTTTAACTTTAAACTTCACTACTTCAATTCTGCTGATTCCTTCTTACTGATACCAAATTCACTTTTTCTTTTCCAAAATTGAAATAATAATTAGAAATTCTTACAATAGTATCTGATAACCACCGCTAGATTAAATGATTGCAATATAAAATATGACCGATGAAGACGATCAACATTTTTTATTGTGAGAAAGTTGATTGAAAAACTGACTCGTTCAGGCAGCTTGTCGGTGTGTTAAAAACCATTTCTGGAATTATTGAGAAAATTCATTACTATAGTTGTCTCAAAAACAGGATAAGAGCTTGCCACAACTAAACAATAGATGGAAGTAGAAGATGGCAGGCGAGTACGTAGTCCAGCTGGATTTATGGTTAGGTGAATTTATTCTTTTATGACATTGTCCACGCATTTGAATAAAGCTATTAAATAACTGTCGTTTTATTGTCCAACATCTAACATTATATTGCAAATTTTAGCTTCATTTAGATGGGTCGAGTGTATCACTTTATACTCTCTATTTGCTACGTTTCTAAGAAAAAGCCGATAAGGATATTCTACGACAAGTAGGTATCTTACAAAATCTTTCATTGTGTGGTGACATTATGATCAGAAGCACGAAGTAAAGGTGTTTTTTACAATCGCCGGCATTGATCATTGTATCCAATTTATGTATCAGATCTGATTTTCCGCACCTCCAACAACCAGCAATAATATATAGCTGCAGTTGTGTTAAATTAAGCGCATCATATATAATAATAGTTTCCTATCAAATTCAGATATTTTTTTGGAATTCAAGTGTACTTACAGCCTAATTTAAGCGCATCAATAATGTATAGCTCTAGGAACAACACATTAATATGTATGTATATGTTTGCCCTTCTTGTTTTGAATATTTTAGATTTTCGGGTTAGCCTAACTGGGTAAGGATTTGAAACAATTTACGGAAGGTCGAATAAATCGTCCCTTAAACCTTTTCTTGGTATATTTATCCGAGAGCTCACTAAATAATGAAGTTTTATGCAATTTCCTTTTATAAAGTTTTCAAATTCGTGGGGCTTCGGTTGTGTAAATCAAAGTGAAATCCCCTTACTCCAATAGAGCTTAGCTTAAGCGCAATAATTGGAAGAGCGTAGACAGGTACAGGTACATGTACATAATGTAGAATTTGACCATATACATGGAAATTAAAAAATATAGAAAACAGAATTCGGGTGATGACTGGTTTTTTTAATAAAGCATTTCATTCCTCTTTTGATAATCAACTCAAAATGAAAATTGTTGAAACCTCATTAAGAGAAGTTGCAACCCACTATAGAGTTGAGAGTGTCATTGCCACTTATATGGGTCATAAAAATCGTCTTCTAATAATGGTAAAACTCAGTAAGCTAAATTATTATTTATTTGTAAATCTTACAATAAACTCTTTAGGTATCATCCACACGTCATTGCATAATGGATTGACTTTCCTTTTGCAGTTCAATTCTTCCCAGTATTCTTCTAGCTTAGTTCGTAGTTATTATAGTGAAGATATTCCCTCAGTGTATACCGTATCTTCATGAAAATCCATAACACTAAATTCATCGAGCGGAGTGATCATATCATAGATCCGCGACGTCCAGTTAATAGATCAAGAAATTATTAATCAAGGACATTCAGACTGCATTTGAAAAATTTAAATACATATACATATATGATATACTATCCTTATAATTATACTAAACAATGAAAAATCTATTTATATCTCCGAAACACTGGCATCTATAGCATGGACTGCCTGATTTTTTTTTTTTCATATAGGTCAACTTTTGTTGGTAGGGGTCTGACAATTATCTCGATTTCAAATTTTAGTTTCGCTTTGATATTCATATTGAAAATTCAAAAAATTACAGGTGCATTCGAAATTATTTCTATTCGTGGAAGCATATCTCCTACAATATCAAATATTTCTTAAACTTGATTTTTAAGGAAATAAAATTAATAAATTTTTGTCTGCCCGTCCCTTAAAGTAGGTATGGGAGACAGGGAAGATATTACAAATGTTGTATTGTTGTATTTCTATTCTATATATTCAGTTGGAAAGCCATTAGCTGAAACTAGACTATTCAGGATTTTGTATAAAATTTATTATTTGACGTTCAGCGGAACGTCCGTCAAAAAATGTCGACTCAACGCCACGCAATATTCCCCAATCCCGAAAAACCAGAGAAGATGCTTTAAGTACCCCAAGATGCTTTAAGTACCTCACGCGACAAGGAGGACTTGGTCTATTCCTTCATGGAAATACAAAGTGCCTTCGAGTGATAACATCCTGGAAAAGGTAGCATAACTGCTAACAGAAATGGAGAACAAATCACTGAACAACGATCTTGCCAATATCGTCGATTGGGGCAAAGCGAATCGCGTCGAATTCAATGCACCTAAGTCCAAAAGCTGTCTCATCTCATTAAAACAAATATCATAATTTATCCACGCCCGTTTCTTTTTATGAAGCACTGATTTACGATTCACCGTCTTTATGCCTTCCTGGCATTAATATCTCCAGTAAGTTAAGCTAGACAGACCACATCTTCTGCGTTTCTGAAAAGGTGTAAGAAATATTTCAGCCCATCAAATCTAGCGCTCCTCTCAAGGTCTATATTAGTCCTAGAATGGAAAACAATTCCCATATTTGCGCAAAGGCTGGTCGCACAGTCTTACCTGCATTGGATATTGTCCAAAAAAAGCTTTGGTCATGTGGCAATAACTTGTCATATCGACTCACTCGAGTACCGTCGCAATATTGGATGCCCTTCGTTCTCTTATCGGCACATGCGTGGTCAAGTTACCCCTGAAATATCTAGTGCGATCCCTTGCAGAATGATTCCTGCACGCAATTCTCGCGCTGCAAGCCGCAGACATCCTTTTATCCTTAAAATTGCCTTCGGTCATACACTTCCATGATCCTTTTATTACCGACAACTGTGCGATAATGGAGCAGACTACCATCTTCTGTCTTTCCTCCGGCATATAATCTGCGAAAGCTTAAGAGTGTCATACATCAGCACCTTCGCCGGTCTCCTCGCATTCCCTAATTCCTTCCCTATCTCCTTCCTCCCATGCTGTGCTTTGCATCATAAGGTATCCCCTCAGCTTGGCTTAATAATATATATAAAAAAAAACGCAACGAGAAGATTTATCTCCATACTGTGGTTCTTAGTTCTGCATGAGTTATTAAAACGGCTCGAGAAAGCCGGCTATAAGGTCCAGCGATATGTTGATGATATATTCATTTGAGGTAAGGGAAAAATTTGCTAAGCTTTACCCGAGCTTATGAAAACTTCCCTTCAAATTGTTACCTACTAGATGGGTCCAGAATATGAAGTGTCCCTTTCACCTGTAAAAGTGACAACCGCTGCCCAGTTCCAAGGATAAATGGACCTACACTAGAATATTTAAAAAAGAAACCAAATAGTTAATTGGGAATAAAGCTAGACAGCGACAAGTTTACCTGATTGTTTACTTTGAAATGACAATCAACAAAATTATATGGCCACTCGACACATACCAAAGACTTTTGGGGGGAAAAGTAGGGTTTGAGCCCCAGAATGACTTTTCAAGGTTTATTTAGTCCCAGAGTTTCTTGCGAGTCAAACGTTTGATGGCCTAAAGCTATTAAAAATGATAGGATTAAATAAAACACCGGTCAGAATAGATTACGAAAATACAATTTATTCACGTCTGCTCGTTACAAAAGCTAGCCATACACGATGGGATTTGCGTGCGAGCAATCCAGTACAAGATTCCTTCCGGAAAACTCGCATGATTACATGGCGTGCGCTAAAAGCTCGTTCGCAACACACGGTCGAATCTTTCCGAATGGAAAGCCTGTATAATTTGTGACGTGCTGTCGTCTCAAAAATTTCGACTTTTGAAACGACACTCCTATACCTATTTTACAGTAAACTTCAGCGTTTTGAGTAAAGATTTTAAATGCGGAATGGCAAACAAAAAAGAAACAGCAATTATTTGTGCTCTTATGTATATAGCGAGTGAAAAATGAATAAAAACAAGAAGAGACGTTTGTGGCAAAAGAAGTGGTTACAATTAAGACACCGATCTGGTGATATTCGGCTCTTAAGGGAACTACAGAACAGTAGTCCTCATGACTTGTACAATTATTTGAGAATGGACGCAACAACCTTTGGGATTTTGCTGTCCAAAATCGAACCACTTATTGGAAAACAGGATACAGTTATGAGGCAAAGTATTCCAGCACAAGAGAGACTTATAGCAACACTTAAATTTTTAGCAACAGGCAGAACTTATGAGTGTCTCAAATTCTCTACAGCAATTTCACCACAGGCGTTGGGAAATATTGTTCCAGAAACATGTCGTGCGATTTTCGAAGCTCTCAAAGAAGAATTTTAGAATTTTATTAATTTTCGTTTATTTTATACAAGAACGTTCATGTTATTTTCAGCTTCCGAAAACAGTTGCAGAGTGGCCGACTGTAGCTCAAGGATTTCAGGAGCAATGGAATATGCCTAACTGTGGCGGTGCATTGGACGGGAAACATATACGAATCACAGCACCGGTTAATAGTGGATCCTCATACTACAACTATAAATTTTTTTACAGTATTGTTCTTCTTGCTCTTGTAAATGGTAACTACGAGTTTATTTACATAGAGGTTGGTAAAAATGGGAGAAATTCGGATGGTGGCATATTTCAACTTTCCTCATTGAACTATAAAATGGAGGATGGCACAGTAAATTTCCCGGAAAATGTTGAAACGATAGCAAAACCGAATTTCACCTCAATAGGAGATGAAGCATTTCCTTTGCAGACAAATTTATATTGAAGCCATTTGCACAAACTACTTTGAATTAAGAAGAGAGAATTTATAACTATCGCTTATCACGAGCGCGCAATGTGGTTGAAAACACTTTTGGCTTACTTTCAACTAAGTTCAGAATTTTACATACTGCTATGAACATTTCGGTTAAAAACATTAACCCTTTTAGTGCCGAGCGTAAAATTGAAGTTGTGCGTAAGGTGCCGAGCCGAATTTATATAATTTATAGAGTGTTAGAAAAAGGTGATAAAAGATTTGTTTTAAAAGATAATTACATAATTCAAAAACGAACATGTTGAGAACTAAAAATACAAGAAATGTATGATTTGGGTATTTCAACATCTGTTGAAAATTAAATAAATAATGCTTATTAGTATGATAGTTTTTGAATTAACATTTATGAGTAAAACACATTGTTATTCTAACGTGGTGTACTATATAATATAAAACGTAAGTAACGTATATAAAAATAATAATTTTTCAGCTATTTAAAATAAAACTAAAATAATAATAACCATTCCACACGAAACCGATCATCCTGGAACCCGACCATCGCCGATTTGGATGAAACTTTCACAGTTTCTAGGATATACCCAAATAGCTCACACATGATTTTTTGTTTTGCCCTAATGCCTCCCATCCCACCGTTAGGGGGGCTAGAAATTTCGTGCTTTTACGATGAACTATCATTTTCAAAAAATTATAGTTCAAAAACGGAGCAACCGATTTCTATGATTCAAATTCCAAACGAAGGATAATACCTATTACCTTTCATAAAAAAAATTATCAGCACCGAACGACAATTTTTTATTGTTAATAATATTATTTTTAAAAAAAAAGTGTTATTCACTAGAGAGGATTTCTAGCACTTTTTTTCATTTTTATTTTGAAGCTAGAAA
The DNA here is from genome assembly GCA_963930735.1 of Dioctria linearis. Classification (NCBI taxonomy): domain Eukaryota; kingdom Metazoa; phylum Arthropoda; class Insecta; order Diptera; family Asilidae; genus Dioctria; species Dioctria linearis. Next base: position 80,270,952 of record OZ005740.1, read on the forward strand.
AAAACTTGCGGTGCTGTTCGGCTTCGTTTTTGAGATATGAATTTTTAAAATCACCGCATACGCAAATTAAACTTTACGGGAGCACTGTACTGGGACGAATGTATTGTTTTTTTCCTACGGGGAACCTCTAGTACTATTTTTTTGTATTTTTATTTTGAAAATAGAAGCCTTGTCTATCAATGTAAAAAAAGTTGCAGATGACAAAATTTATAGATCCTCGAAAAGAGATATATCGAATCTGGCGCTAATCGGGAGCTTTGGACGTAGCTTATAATGTCCATTGGTCACATTATATAGCGAAACAAGGCTCCAATGACGGTACTGAGCATCGATAGTGTGCTCGGGAGAGTAAACACGCTGACACCAGCCAACATCCAGCACTGCGGGGATCAGTGATAGAGGAACGGGAAGCCTGAGAAATGTAGGATGAACAATGAATACAAACTGAACGTTTGAGAAGGAAAAACTTCTGATGAGTCCCGTGGCTGGGACGAAACGGTAAGTATCGCCAAGTAGGAGCCTACACGGCATCCCCTAAAATTTATAACCCCTAAATATTTTTGTTTGACTATATCAAAATGCAAGCTAATTCATATAATTTCACAATTTAGCACAGATATATATATATATATAAGAAAGAAAAAAAATCCCCCTAAAGAGTGGGACACAGACAAGACAAAACAAACAAAGCATGCACATCAGACAAGCACCACAACACGAACTAGAACAGAAATAGCATGCAAACACAAAACACACTAAACACATCATCCACACCGCTTTAAGAGGAAACTTCTCTAGTACCTCACTAAAGTACTGCGGTGGCTAAACTAAGCGACTTACGACGCTGAACAATTTGTGCCCCACCTGCCGTACAAAGTTTCGTCATGCTGCTCCAGGATACAGATGACAAAAACTAGCACTTGGAATTTTTTTTCAAAATTTTAATGAGAAATTTTTTTTGTAAAGATGGTATATTTTGAATTAGCATTTATGAGTAAAACACATTGTTATTTAAACATGGTGTAATATATAATATATAACATAAAACAAAGACAGTGTATAAAAATAAAAAATAATAATACATCGGCTATTTGAAATGAAAAGTAAATAATAATTCATTCAATCACGGTGTCTCATGCGCAGGGGATGAGTAAGTGTAACATCTCTGTAAGTTTGTATTGTTATTCAGTTGTTATTCTTTATTTACATTTATTTACTTAGCTAACGAGCTATTTAGCATTTGTGATCACTCATGCATTCTCCATATAAGCCTTATTACATTGATTACAAATTGTGCGCGATCTATGCACAGGCCCACCATTCTTTCTACTACAAACTAGACACACTTTTTCTCTTCTTCCCGGAAGTTTTCTTACTCTTGGGGCTGTTGTAGTACTTGGGAATGTAGAATATGAAACTGTTGTTTCTTCAATGTTTTTTGCCGCCATCCATTCTGTTGTAATCGACCCAATTATTTTTGTTAAAAACTCCAACCGAGTCAGATGACGATGATCAGTATTCATTTTATAAAAAATGTACGAATTCAAAACCATTCTTGAAAGAATTGAAAAAACTACTTTTTTCCAAAACTTCAGAGATCTTCTCTCGTCCAAGTAGGCGTAAAGCATCATATCGGATGTGTCCACACCCCCATAAATTCGTTATAATTGTGTAGTATCAAAGGTTTTTCAACGACTTTTTGCCGTTGCCCTCTTGAAAAGTAATTGTTTTATTTTCGGCCACTGCATGTGTTGATAATAACAATACATTTTTTCTGTGTGATTTTTTTTTCTCTATACGCTGCTAGTAATATTTCATTATCTCGGAAATATTTTGATTTACCTATCTCTAATTTTTCTTTTAGAGATGATGGAATATATTTTCTGTTGCTACGTAAAGTACCGGTCAGAAACATCAGTTTTTGAAACAATGATTGTTTAATCTTAGTCGTTTTTTTTATGCTTAATTAAATCAACAAAAACAATTCATCAATTCATTTGCATGCATTGCACGAATCATTGACCTTCTTTTAGAAAGCATAAAGGCATTCGCTGACAACACATAAATTGGCTTGTAACACGAAAATAAAAACGCGCAACCAGCACAGGTCATTCGCTTTAATAATTTGTAAATGCGCTAATTTTGTGTATGTCAGCAATGCGTTTACTGCTGTAATGATTATTGACCCTAGCTTTAAGTAACTCTAGTTTTTTGTAAAGCTTGTATACATATCGTGCAAATCAAATTAAATATATCAGTTTTCATTATCATATACAAGGTGTTGTTTTACCAGTGCTTTCGCTTTGTGAGTCTCAATTAAGATTGTTTTGGTACAAGAACCGAAACCAATCAACAAGTAACTTACGATACAAGCATCGTAAGCATCATCATATCACCATCTTCATTGCGACGGACAATAAATTACTTACTGTGTCGGTACAAGAACCGGACACAGATCCAACAAATTCGTTCACGATACAGGTATCGTGAGCTCATCTACATCCCATCAGAGTAAAAGAACTTTGATTTACATTGGTGACCCCGACGTGATCATTTGATTTGATCATGAGTTTAGAAGACCGTATAACTTCGCAGAAGAAGATTGGAGGCGAAATACAAAAGATAATCGCCAACTATAAGACGGATCCCGCGGACAAGAAAACTTTAGATTATCTAAAGTCAAGATCGAATGCCCTAAATGCTTGCTGGAATGAATTTTCTTCAACGAACGCAGTCATTATGAAGCAATCGGGAGACATATCAGATCATCCATACCTCTCAACTGGTTATTATGAAGCGATAAAGAAGGTGTATGAGTAGATAATCCAAGATATGAATGAAAAGATTGAGGCAATTAAAAAATTCACTCAACCCTTAGAAGAGAAGCGTGAGCCAATCGATAAAGCAGATAAGGCATTGAAAGACACTAATAGTGAAGATAATCTAGCAACAACGCAATGCAACCATACAGAAAATAAGAATGAGAATTTTGGTGCAAGCATCTCCGGAATTTTACATAAACAACGATCTGTTTTAGCTGTATTGCGTAAAACAGTAGCAGGATTAGCTACAATCAAGGAAGATTATACAGAACAATTCTGCCAGCTTAAGATCAAAACAATAGAACAATACTTACATGATGTTCAAAGGCTCCACTACAAAATCTGGGATAGTGTCGATGATCCCACAATAATAAGTTATGATGCAGAGGAATACTTCAGTTTAGTGGAAGAAGTTCAAAATACTTTGGCGCAACTATACAATTATGTGGGTAGTAAGAGCAATGACCACAAAGCAGATGTGAGTACAAACTCTGTGATGAAACTGCCTAAGATTGTTCTGCAACGTTTTGATGGCGATTACTTGAAATGGCGGCAATTTCATGATCTTTTCACTGAAGTAGTGCACAAGCAGACAATGTCGGAGTGCCAGAAGATGTGGTATCTCAAAAGCAGCTTATCAGGCGAGGCCGAGAAATTAGTGCGACATCTTACTATTTCGGATTCAAATTACTCTGCTGCGTGGAAGATTATCACCGAAAGGTACGAGAACCCTAGGTTATTGGTAACTGCACTACTAAATAGACTGCTGTCGCAGACCAGTATAACCAACGAAAGTTCTTCTGCCATAAAGGCCCTGCATGACACAACCCAGGAATGCCTACTCGGCTTAGAAAACTTGGGAATAAACATCAACCATTGGGATCCACTGTTACATCATCTATTGATAAAGAGACTGGACCGCACTACACACACGCTTTACGAGCAATCTTTGCCCCAGCCCAGAGCACTGCAATCTATGAAGAGCTTCTTAGTGTTTTTAGAAACGCGCTTCCAATCATTAGAGACCTTAGGAAACAAAGGTAAACCCACTGAAGATTATAACCGTAGAATAGGTGTCTCAAGGGCTTTTGCTTCAACAGTGACCAACGGATCAGTTTGCACCATGTGCAAAGGTAATCATCAGCTGTTTGCATGTCGGAGATTTCAAGAATTAACTCCACTCAAGCGCATTGCTCATGTGAAAGGAGTCAATGTGTGCTTCAATTGTCTCAATGCAGGTCACCGGGTCGATACTTGTACAGCCCGAGCATGTACCAAGTGTTCAAAAAGACATAATACTTTATTGCATACTGATAACGCCTTTTCCAAATCCGGATCATCATATACGCAAAGCAAAAATCTTCAGAGTCAAGTTACTGCTGCACACCCAGCAAGTAACAAATTATCATCAACACATTTCAATCAGGCACACGATCAATCAATATCGTTGACAACGATAACAGCTCAGTCATTGAAGGGCTATGTTCTCCTCAGCACAGCAGTCGTTAATCTAATTAACAACAGAGGTAAAAAAGTGGAATGCAGAGCCATCTTAGACTCAGGCTCTCAGTTGAACTTCATGACCGAGAAGATGGCGAAACAATTAGAATTAACAGAAATTCCAGAGCAATTACACATTGAGGGCATTGGTCAGCGGAGACAACAATCCATAGTCGAGTGAACGTACTGCTGCAATCTAGAATAAATAATTTTACTACAAGACTCGAAGCCCATGTGCTATCAAAAATCATTTCAGTTCAACCCACAAAGTCAATAGATACTTCAGCTTGGCCGCTACCTCAAAACATCGCGTTAGCTGATCCAACCTTCGATCGACCTGGGTCTATTGATCTGTTGATTGGTGCAGAGATTTACTATTCACTCTTGTCAATTGGCCAGATAAAGTTGGGTGAACTGTTACCAACACTTCAAAACACTGTTTTTGGTTGGACTGTGGCAGGGAAGATCAATAATATGTCTCAAGCTGACGCAATCTGTGGAATATGCAGCGAAGATGAAAGATTAGACCAGCAAATTGAGCGTTTTTGGAAGCTGGAAGAGACTGAAGGGTCTTCCACGAATTTTACCACGGCAGAGAAACGGTGTGAGATACACTTCAATCAAAACACAAGAAGAAGTTTAAGTGGACGTTTTATCGTAAGTCTCCCATTTCTAGTTCAGCCTACTAGATTAGGGGAATCGAAAGACATTGCTTTGCAAAGATTTAGATCATTGGAACGAAAGTTAGCCAATAATGAGATGGTTAAAACACAATATGTGGAATTTATGGAGGAGTATCTTCGCTTGGGTCATATGCGGGAAGTCAACATCAACAGCATTAAGGCACCATACTATTTCTTGCCTCATCATTGTGTCATGCAGCCGGATAGCAGCACCACAAAACTTAGAGTGGTATTCGACGCTTCAGCAAAAACATCGAAGAACATATCCTTAAATGACATACTATGCACGGGTCCAACTATACAGGATGACGTCTTTTCCATTCTTTTACGTTTTCGATTACCACGATTCGTATTTACTGCTGATATCGAGAAAATGTATCGCAAATAGAAGTTGAAGAATCCGATAGTAAATATCAACTAATTTGGTGGAGGCCTGATCCAAGTGAATCGCTTAAGGTCTACCAGCTGTCAACGGTAACATATGGAACGACGTGTGCGCCATACCTAGCCACTAAATGTCTGCAAAGATTGGCAGAGGATCAAGCTCAGACTTATCCTGTGGGTTCGAAAGTACTCAAACGTGACTTCTACATGGATGATGTTCTCACCGGTGCAGACACCTTATCAGCAGCTCTTGACATCCAAACTCAGCTCCAATCGATACTTAGCACATCTGGCTTTAAATTAAGAAAATGGTGTGCAAATCACCAGCGCCTGCTGCAGGGCATACCTCCAACAGATCAAGAGCTCCAACTAGATTTCAACAATAAATTGGACGAGCATATTAAAACGGTCGGTCTGATCTGGCTTCCTAAGGCTGACTCTTTCCGTGTAAAGACTGCACAAATTGAATCATGTAAGGTGACAAAGCGAACAACGTATTCGGATATTGCTCACCTATACGACCCATTAGGTATTATGGCTCCAGTTTTGGTGAATGCTAAATTACTTCTTCAAAGGCTGTGGACACTCAAACTTGATTGGGATGCAGCGTTACCCCAAGAATTACATACGTCATGGATTAAATTTCGATCAGGTCTAAAGTTATTGAGCAACATAAATTTTCCAAGGCATGTATTTTCTCATAGAATCCCCAAAGTAGTGCAAATTCATGTCTTCGCAGATGCTTCAGAGAAAGCATATATAAGATCCATAAATAAGGACAACATTATTGTAGTGCGCCTATTATGCGCTAAATCTAGGATAGCTCCAATGAAACAAACCACATTACCTCGACTAGAGCTTTGTGCAGCTAAATTGGCAGCAGAACTGGCTAATCGCATCCAAAGGGACTTACGAATGAGGAAAGAGCTTGTATTCCTATGGTCTGATTCCGAAATAGTCCTAGGATGGCTAAATTCTTCATTATCACACTTTCATACTTTCGTTGCAAATAGAGTCTCAAATATCCAGGACGTAAGCGTTCCCACGCAATGGCGCCACGTGGGTTCTAAGGACAACCCTGCTGACATTCCTCCCCGAGGAACCGAGCCCGAAAAACTCGAAGGTTCCACACTTTGGTTTTACGGCCACACCTTCCTACATGGCACTGAAGACCTTTGGCCACCACCATACTTGAAAACAGAAGAATGCAAGTTAGAGAAAAAGGGGTTCACGTTATCAGCCTCAGCAGCCGAAGATTCAACATCCATAATCGATAAAATCGATCATGGAAATTCGTTCAGGAAGTTATGTAATACGCTCGCTTATATTGCACGCTTTATAAATATCATGAGACATCGCAATCAACAACAAGCAAGTAGTACGGGTAAATCACTCTCCATACACGAAATCAACGAAGCTCAAGTAGCTATAATAAGGCACATTCAAGAGCAAGAGTTCAAAGATGATCTCGACCATCTAAAACGCTTTGCAGAAGTTAACAAAAACAGCTCTCTTAGCAGTCTCACCACATTCATAGACACTAAAGGACTCATCAGAGTTGGAGGCCGACTTGAAGCCTCAAACCTCTCATATGACGCCAAACATCAAATATTGTTGCCATACACACATCCTTTCACAAAATTATTACTGCTAAGCGAGCTACATAAAGATAACTATCATGTGGGACCTCAGGCGCTGTTGTCAATCGCGAGGCAAAAATTTTGGCCAATAAAAGGCAAAACTCTGGTGCGATCCATAGTAAAGAATTGTGTACGATGTGCAAAGGCAGATCCCAAGCTACTTTCACAGTTAATGGGCAATTTGCCTGCAGATAGAGTTCAGCCAGCAAGACCGTTCGTCAATTCAGGAGTAGATTTTTGCGGACCAGTATGGACCCACTACAAGATCAGAGGAAAAAGGCCACAGAAGTCTTACATAGCAGTATTCTGTTGTTTTGCTACCAAGGCAACTCATCTTGAACTAGTCACCGATTTAACAACACAAGGCTTCCTTGGGGCGCTTAAACGCTTTATGGGTAGACGAGGTCACTGCGCAAACATTTACTGTGATAATGCGACAAACTTTGTGGGTGCCAAAAACCAGTTAGAAGAAGTAAAGGACATGATTGGATCTGAAACTGCAATAGAAAAGATAACAAGAATATGTAGTACGAAGAACATCGATTTTCACTTCATTCCCTCTCGAGCACCGCATTTTGGAGGGCTCTGGGAAGCTGCGGTAAAGTCAGCTAAACATCTTCTCCAACGCACGTTAGCAGCCGCTTCACTAACATACGAAGAACTCGAAACAGCTATTGTCGAAATTGAGGCAGTCTTAAATTCCAGACCATTCACACCAATGTCCTCTGACCCTAACGATCTCAACGCCTTGACTCCAGGACACTTCCTCATCGGAGAACCCCTTGTTGGTATGATAGATTCCGACACCAAACCACTTAATGTAAACCTTATTACACGATGGAAACTCGTTACACATATCAAAAATGAGTTCTGGAGAAGGTGGTCTGGCGAATATTTGAATCAGTTGCAACATCGATATAAATGGAAGGAGCGCTGCCAAAATGTTCAACCTGGCACTATGGCACTTATAAAAGAAGACAATATACCGGCATTAAAATGGCCGTTGGGTCGAATAATTAAAATCCACCATGGAAATGATGGCCTGGTTCGAGTAGCTGATATTAGAACCTCCAGTGGAGTGTTACGTCGTCCCATACATAAGCTTGCGCCATTACCTATCGAAAGGGACTACGATTTAGACGAAGCCACAGAACTGTTGTCCAACGTCAAAAACCAGCACAGTACTAAATTGAAGAATCTAGATCACTACAAATTGACAAGTACCCATAAACGACAACAAACTATATCTACTGCGAAGCATACCGATGGCAATTATCAGTCACCAGACACATACTCGTCCCCGAAGAAAAAGGCTCGCCGGTCACCAGGCTCAGCGGTAGTCACATTACTACTAACGTGCCTTTTGTTACCACTGACACATGGTAGTCCCGTTGAATTGAGTCCATTCCACTCACATATATACTTTGAAAATTTAGGTGTTACAAACATTATCTCAAGTGAGTGGAATGTAATTGCTTACTACGACACCCAGCACTATTGGAATGAGTTCGAGATACTTGCAAATTCAACACAGACATTAAATTACATCTCTCAGTTGATGACAGATAGGGACAGCTGTTTACGTACAGTCGACCACGTTCGAAACCTCATCGAAGATATATCAAAGACCAATGAGCTACTTCAGCCCAAAGGTAATTCCACCACCAGAGTAAAAAGAGGAGCCTTGAATTTTGTGGGCAACATCGCAAGTGCACTTTTCGGAGTATTGGATTCGAACTACGCAGATAAAATGTCCGATACCATTGAAGATATAGAGCAAAATGAAGGGCACCTGACAGCTTTGATAAGGAACCAAACATCGCTGAAAGATACCACATTAAATGTGATGAAAAAAAACCAGGACATAATAGATAAGCACTTTCAAGACTTAGGGGGCATATCACTAGTCTCGCAAGAAAGGTCAACGGTCTAACAAAGGAACTTAAAGAAGAAAGGCTGTCACAAGCATTCATATCTTTGACAATGCAGGCTACCTTATCCGCCATACGCTTCCAGCAAATCCAAGCCTCGATTGTAGATGTACTCGTCGACACTCACCATGGAAAAATCAGTCCACAGCTCATTTCACCACCTCAATTAAGACGAGAGCTGACAACTATTAAGGAACACATGTCATCGTCGTTACGGCTTCCAGTAACCCAGGATGAAGTATTAAAATTCTACAACTTGATGACAATCGAAGCAAGAATAGCAACAAGGCACTTGATATTCCGCCTCAGAATACCATTACTGACCCTTGAAGACTTTGAATTATTCAAACTTGTCTCTGTACCAGTATTGGTCAACAACACCTTCTTCACCATTCATCCCCATTCAACCCCATATTTGGTAATAAATATGCATCGGGATCAATATTATCCGATAACGGAATACGAACTTCAATCTTGTCCCATCATAGCTGAAGGCCAGCACCTCTGCCAACAAAAACACCCAATATATCGAAGTGGGTCAAACATCAGTACCTGTGAAGTCGATCTAATTAACCACCTGCCGCAATCACCCGCCTGTCAAGTCTCAAGGGTTGGAGACGGACCCCACTGGATACAGTTGAATCATCCAAATGAATGGATCTATGCTCTTAAGTCCAAAACCATACTTAACGTAGTTTGTGGAAATAACATCACGCAAACAATTCTGGAGAAAACAGGAATTTTGAAAATTCAAGGCGATTGCATAATCAAACAAGAACTGATAACAATACAGGGACATAGCATTTATCCATCAGTTTCAAGACTCTCCTATACGCCCACTGGAAATTTATCGGATGTTATAGCCACCCAACATTTGCTATCAGAAGATAACGAGACATATCACTATCATAGACATTGGGCAGGACTAGATGCCATACAGGAAAAGATAAACAACTATACAACGAATTACCACCTAAGACCCATCTTCAAGCACATGATGTTCATCAATACACTATAGCATATGCCGCTTTGCTGCTCGTGGCTACTTTAAGCACCATCATCATTTGGAAATTCAGAGCGACTATCTGCCAACGAATCAAAAACCCACCAACTGTGTAGTAACTCTAGTTTTTTGTAAAGCTTGTATAAATATCGTGCAAATCAAATTAAATATATCAGTTTTCATTATCATATACAAGGTGTTGTTTTACCAGTGCTTTCGCTTTGTGAGTCTCAATTAAGATTGTTTTGGTACAAGAACCGTAACCAATCAACAAGTAACTTACGATACAAGCATCGTAAGCATCATCATATCACCATCTTCATTGCGACGGACAATAAATTACTTACTGTGTCGGTACAAGAACCGGACACAGCTCCAACAAATTCGTTCACGATACAGGTATCGTGAGCTCATCTACATCCCATCAGAGTAAAAGAACTTTGATTTACAATGATCTTACTAAGGGAATACTTGTAAAGAAATTATCTGCAACTACGTGATATCCCTTCATGAAATAATTACCCATATTCAATAGTTTATGAATTACCACATGGCTAAGTCCCTTTTCCTTTATTTCATTTGCTTCTGTTTGAATTTGATTCCCCACCTATGATGCTTTTTATTTGGTAAGTACTGCGTCATACCTGATCTACACTTTGTACCTACCAACGATTCATCTACGCTTAGATGCTGGTTAAGTGTATAATGGAATCTAAAAATCTTATTTGCATGATCTACGACAGGTTGAAATTTTGCTGACGGATCATAATCATGACTATTTTGTGGTGATAAATTGTTGTTGTCAAATTCAAAATTTTCAAAATTTCAAAATTAGTTGAAACCTATTTCTTGAAAACATTTTGCCAAACCATGGTATATATCTATGATTTCTTGACCAATAACTAAAAATTGTTGGTTTTCGGGTAATACCCATTTCCAAAATAACGGCAATGAAGGCCCTCATCTCTGCAATTGTAGTATTTTTCCATACTTGTACTCTGGATTTATTTGCTAGTTCAATATTTCTCAGAAATTGTCTTGCATAGCAATTTGTTTCAGTTTTCAAGCTATCTAAGAATGCATCCGTAAAAAATAAATTGAAATATGCTATTGGTTCGGAATTTTTTGTTGGCATATGTTTTGGACCAGGGGTTTCCAAGAATAACGGACGAGAATTATTTTGAGTATCCTCATTTACACTAATTTCATAAAAATTATCAAATGAATCATTGTCAGTTTCATCATCATTGACGTCAATGTGCGAATCATTTTCACTCTCACTACTTATAATTTGACGTGGTTGCCGATTTCCCGGTACAAAAAAAAAATTCATTATCACTGTCACTAATTTCAGGCTCACTACAGCTGCTAAAATTTTTGTCCAAATTGTTTATCAGTTCCACTAACTCTGAGTCATCCATAACGGTATAGTAAATAGTATTACAGGCCTACCACAAGAGTAATTAAGTTTCTAACTGCTGCCTTTGAGCTCTAAGCGCATGCTGATTCACGCACGATATATCGTCGTTGGCACTTTTCGCCAATGTACTCAACAACGATATATCGTTGTTCGGCACTAAAAGGGTTAAGTACGCAGTTGCGGCTATATGTGTACTGCATAATTTTTTAATAAGAAATAATGCAAACTATGTTACAGAGCACACTTTTGATTCTGAGGAACCAAGAACCCGGGAAATTCGTGAAAATGGAGCGTGGAGAAAAGAGAATCCTTACAATTTGGTACCACTGCAAATAAGTAGAAATTCTAATCATGAGAGCATTAAAAACCGTGAATTGTATGCGAATTATTTTTTAAATGAAGGACAAGTACCATGGCAGGATGACATTATAAGGAATGATATAGCATAATGGATTTTTAAAACATTCAAATAAAAGTATTTTAAAAATATTGATAAAAATTTGGGTTTTATTACAAAAATTTATAAATGCATATCTAACTTAAAAAGTTAAAAAATCTTGGGGTTTTTAACGTGACGGTGTTACACAAATGAAGTTGTTGGCAGCATTTTCTACAATTATTGAGGACTCACTTAATTTATTTAAAACTGCTTTTTGCATTGTCTGCATGATTAGTCCTTCTGCAAAAAGTCGTTGTTCCTCTGATTTAATTGTTTTCATTTTTTGGCCTATATATTTGCCGAGACAATCATATTGGTCCTCTCCATTTGTAGTCTTAGCACCCAAAGCTGTTGTACAAGCCTTCCAGAATTCTTGTTGTTCTGTCTGCTCCCGTTTTCTTTTGAATTTTTTTACTTTTTTGTCCGAAGAACAAACAGCACCTCCATTTGCCTGAAATAAATATATTTTTTAAATATTTGTTTTGGAATAAGTCACCTCGAACAAAAGGAGCATTATTCTACAACTTCTGAATATACTATATAAAACAAATGTAAGTACAAATTTATTCATAAAAGTTATTTGAACTTACCTCTTCATGTTCCAATTCTCCTAATAAGGTATCCATTTCGTCCTCATTCTCATTCTGCGAGTTAGATTCCTCCAAACAAAATATGCTGCGGTCCTGATCAGTAGTAATGTTATCCAAGCTGTCTGTTGCCTCTTCATGTTCTATTGTGAACGATAACATATCATAATACCAAAGTGATGGGGTATAGACTTCATCCGCTGAATTTCCACTTCTGTTCGTTTTTTTTAAATTTATTTAACTCTTTTCTAAATGACCCTCTTAATGATTGAATTTTTTTTTATACTTTCACGGTTAGCTTTAGAATCATACAGCTTGTAAAACTCAACTAATTCATCATAACCTCTATTTTTGAGATTTTGATTCTTGTACTCATTAGCCTTCACTTTCCATAAAGCTGGATATTTCCTATATATATCAATAAAATTAACCAAAACATCATTGGAAATGCACCGTAGATCTGACATATTTTGCGGAAAATTTTGCAAAATTTTCCGAAAAGCATTGTACTCTAAATAGCACGACCTATTTCAAGTAATCAATTCCATCTGACAAGATTGCGCGCGGGTAAAATCTTATGTGTGTGCTTGAAGAGGAGAGGAAAACTGGCGATACCATGCACATGATTGCACGCGGGTGATCGTGGGGTGCCATATCGTCCACACACATACGAGTAATCATGTGGAAACTGGGAATGCAAAGGATTGCTTGCACGCAAATCCCATCGTGTATGGCTAGCTAATGGCTTAATGGTGACTGAACTCAAAGAGAGTTCCGAACTCAAACAGTTAAGAGTACTAATACATTATCAAATGAATTTATATTCTAAAGCTAATTGATGCTGTCGTAGTTCTGATAAAGTTATATTTTCAACATCGTCCCCGGCAGAAAGATATACCGCAGAGCTACTGCAATTCCAAAGGATATATATGATGAATCGGTCTTCTAAATTTTGCTCCATTAGGCATCCTCATTTGACATGCACGGATCTTGCCGGCCCGGTCAGGGAAAATCTCCTCAACCACACCTAACTTCCACAACAGTCTGGGCTTAGTTTGATCGTAGACGAGAACTATTTCATTGACTCCAATTTGAGTTGAAAACACAGATTTAGCATGATGCAACGATCGGGGTTGTTGTAGATATTCACGCATTCAGCGCTGCCAGAAAAAATTGAGTGACTTCAAACGAGAGCTCCACTGCTTCCGCATTTCAGCACAGTTAGATAGCTTCTCCTGAACAGAAGCCGAGGGATGCGAAATCGAAGGAGAGCTACCTAAAAAATGCGATGGTGTAAGCGGTGCTAGATCCTTAGGATCATCTGAAATATATGTCAGCGGACGTGAGTTAATGATGCTCTCTACTTCAGTTAGCAAAATCTCTAGCTCTTCACTACTAAGAGTGGCCCGGGCTATAGTCGCTGTCAGTACTTTTTGACGCTGCGCACAAGACGTTCCCAAAAGCCTTCCCACGAAGGAGCTCTTTCTACGATAAAGTTCCATCGAATACTATGATTACTGATAAATCCATGTACCTTTTCGTTCTGCACTAGCTTATGTAAAATTAGTAATTCTTTAGAAGCCCGCTTAAACGTTTTGGCGTTATCTGAATATACCTATAAGCCTAGGACGGCCTCTACGAGCAATAAATCTTCTGAATACCATTAGAAAGCAATCAGTAGACATGTCAGCTACTAATTCTAAGTGTACAGCTATTACTGCAGAACAAGTCAAAAGTAGAGAGTATACCGTTTTTGTTGCCTTATCTCTTGAATGTGCCCCTACATATAGTGGTCCAGCAAAGTCAACTCCAGTTACTTCAAACGGTCGAGAATTTGTCATTATGTCGCGAGGAAAGGGAGCAAATGGTTGCGAGGAAAGTTTAGCGAACAACATTTTGCACACAAAATCGTTGCCTAAGCTCCGCGAGGACGGCGCTTACCCGAACTATGCATCATTCTCTGGTTGAGCTTGCTGATGTACGATCCTTTCGATAAGATAATAGGTTGATTAAAAACTGCGTTCATTCTGATATTCCAGGCGTTGTGCATACTTCATCCAATATTCTTCAGCCCTTCCTAGTTCTTCCGTTACTAGAAAATCTCTTTGCTGAGTTGATCTTCGTCGAAATAAGTCGGTGAAACGTAAGACATAAGCAGTCACTCGGAATAGTTTTCGCCAACTACTATAATTTTCCGCTGGGAATAAAGGCTCACTAGAAGTATTTTCGTTAATGTTCGCTTCAATTTGTAAAGCAGTTACTGCTTTAGGCATTTCTATCGATGGTTTTCTTTAGGCAAAAATTCACAATCGTTCTGTAACCACGGAGGTCCATGTCCCCAAAGTGTAGAGTTCGATAATATTTTAGATGATACACCTCTTGTTAATAAGTCTGCGGGATTATCCTTTCCCGGGCAGTGACTCCAGGTATTTTTTTCGTTAATTCATTTATTTCTTGAACCCTATTGCTGACATAGGGTTTCGATTTGCGATTGCTATTCAGAATCCAACAAAGGGTAATTTCAGAATCTGTGCAAAAGTAAACATTAATGAATTTTAATTTTAAATTATTGCATATGTAGGAAGACAAGCGGGCTGCTATCAATGCAGCCATCAGTTCCAACCTTGGTAACGTTAATTCCTTTGCACTACTTTCCTTCAATGGGGCAAGTCTATTTTTCGCACAAAGAAATTGCACATTCGTTTGGTTTATTTCACTTATTGTTCTCACATAGACTACTGAACCATAGGCACTTAAGCTCGCATCCGAAAACAGGTGGAGTTCTTGGTTTACTATCACTAATGTTTGACAAACGCACCTTGGAATTGCTAGGTGCTTTATCTCTTTTATATTTTCGCAACAGCAGTACCAAATATTTAGTAGCTCAGCAGGTAACTCTTCATCCCAAGATAGTTTCGATCTCCATATACCTTGGAATAATATATTAAGCCTTACTAGAAAAGAACCTAGGAAATCTAAAGGGTCAAAAAATCTAGAAATTACCTGGAATACACTGCGTTTTGTTGGTTTAGTGGAAGATGATTTAATAAACGGCTCAATTTGGCTAGTATCTATTGCCAATTTATCACTATGCACGTTCCACAATACTCGAAGCACCTTTTGAATAACAGGAGGACTTCCAACTTCATAAAATTGACGTCTTACTTTATCATGATCCGTATTCCATTTCCTTAAATTCATCGAAGCACCCTTAAGTACCTCAGTTGCTTCTTTGTATAACTTAATTGTGCTTCCACATTTCTTATGCTGCACACCATGTCGTCCATATAAAAACACTCGCTAAGTACCCTGCAGTTTTCTGGAAATTGCTCGATCTCGCTTTTCAGATGCTTATGTAAAGTAGCGTTTAGGAGAAATGGACTGCATGTCACCCCAAATGTCACCCTAGTCATTCGATTAATTTTGAAGCGATGGACGGCGCTCTACTGATTTCAATTTCCCCTGGAACCAAACAAATCTATGCACGTCCCGATACTAAACATCCAATGATACTTGTAAAAACGCTTTCTCCATATCCGCAACTAGACCTATGGATTCAAGTCGAAAGTTCAGTAGGATTTTCAAAACGGCGGGAAGCATATTAGGTATTGGTGACAAGTTATCATTTAGGGATAGGCAATTCTCCGCATGCGCTGACGCATCATAGATAATACGGAGCTTCGTCGTTGTTTTGTCATCCCTGTAGACTGGATGATGTGGCATATGATAGCTGCGGGATGCTTCGCCATCTTCAATAATTTGCTCCACAAATCCTCCCGAAATAAAGTCTTACATAGCCTTGTTGTATTCCAACAATTTGCGAGGTACTCGAGAAAGCCTTTTAATAAGCGAATTTAACCTAATTAACGCACCTGATTTGTTGTCGTCGAGAAGAGATATTCATATTTCCACGGTAAGCACACCTCGCGACTGCCCTTTTTCGTAATGTGGTTGGTAGAGAAATCGTTGTTGAATCCTTCGGCTTCAATGTTATCTGGCATTATTCCAATCACCTCAAGATCCCAAAATTGTTGTAAACAAGATTCATCTACAGCACTAACGTGAAATGCATTCAGAACAGGTAATCCCGTGATTAGACTGCAAACACTTACTTGTGCCGGTCCCTGCAAGTTCCAACCAAATATTGTGTTGATAGCTGATCAGTTACTGGAGAGACGATGTTGTTCCCCCGTTACAAAATTCCAGTAGCTGTCTGTACCTATTAATATCCCAATACCTTCTTCCGGCTGACAATTATATGGACGTGCATCTGCCAATTTCAGATCGTAATATTCCGGCTGACTTATAAGAGGAATCGCCAACACATCCAAACAGATCTCCGGTACTACACCAGCCTAAAGCAGTACCATTCTAGAATCATATTGGCTTCTTAAAAACAAACGAACACTATTACATACCTTTACTGGTGTTTGCTTCTCGCTTCCAAATGAAATAACACTGAGGTTATGTGTGCCGACTATAGGTAAATTTAGCTTCTCAGCGATACTTCCCTTGACAAATGACAGCTGACTGCCTCCATCCAAAATAATTGGATGTACTTTATACTCCAACAAAATAAAAAGCACAGAAAAACTCCTTTCGTTCTGTCCTTTTAGGGACTAGAACTTACTTTTAACACCACACAGCTAAGAATATAGTTAATACTTTAGAGTTTTTGTTAGAAACAACAACATTCCATTATCAGCAATACAAAAAATGTTTGTGGTACAAATAATTAAATAAATAATTGAGAGTGAAATTCATAATTTCAGATTTTTTATGTCCTTTTGAGATATTTGTTGGGCAATAGTTTATTTGGAAAATACTCAGTTAACCAACATTACCATAGGGTTTCACATAGGATTTCAGGTGTTGAGTTAATTTCTAGTTCAGAAAGTTAGACACGGGAGCAGGGATCAGCTACATCAACCATTCAAAGTTGAGTATAATACAGTGAGTTTCTGATAAGTATAAAATCTACTAACCCTTTTCAAGAATATGTTAATCAACTTTTAATTATATTGATTATTAAATAAAATTTGAATTGCTACTTCACTGTAATAATTGTATTTCTTTTTTCTTATTACAGACTGTGATTGGTTCCAGTATATCAATAAACAGTCCAGTGCACCTGAAAAATAGAAAAATAACCCAAAGAATCAAGTTCATGGAAAGAATTCAACAAAACTTATCAGACGAGCTACCGCTGAAGTACACATCAATTGAAAATGATCATTACAATTAGCTGTAAGGGAAAAAGTAAAACAATAGATTAGTTAGGTTAAATTTGATGGATTATTTTCTTGTGTTAGATTGTCTAGGTAGGTTAGATGGATCATTTACCTTGCTAGTTAAGACATATATAGATTTAGGTTCAGATTTATAAAACAGTACAATATATTTTATGCACAATTAATAATTTTACATTGAATTACATGCACCATACTTACGGAAGTTGTTATTGTCACGTAATCACACTGCACCACGACTTGACATTTCTCTTGCCATTTTCTTATGACCATTCTTCGTTAGATTCGTTCGTTTTTGACGAATTCAAGTTGCCATAAACTTTTCCTCATAGAAACAGACATACTTTGAAAGGTGAGACAGACAATTTGAATATCGAAAAATCTACAAAACTGGGGAAATCTTTTAAATTAAAATATTTCATACCGTAAAAATGGTACAGGCTCTAGAAGTAGCAGGAATTTTAAAAACTCCCAAAAATTTGGTGAGTCAGTCAAAGAAAGGACTTGCAGCGCGCGAAATCGAAACCTAAAATATTGAAATCAAAAACAATAGTAATCACTCACAACTTTGAAAATCACTATTAAAAGAAAAAAAATAGAACGGACAAGATTTTAGTTTTCTTTTCATTTTACTATTCGTACAAAGAAGGAAAGTCATTCGTGAGGTGGTGTGCAAGTGCGGTTAATTTTGTGGATTGATTATAACTAACGTAAAATCAGTTTGGAATATCTTTATTGTATCGAAAGCGTGAAATAAATTTTCTTTTGAAGTTGAGTAGAGAAAAGAAGTGGTTTTTATTTATTGTGACCCCCCGCATTAGAAATCTTCTGGCTCAGTGGATACGGTGAGTGACTTAGAACAGAGAATCCCAGGTTCAATCCTAGTCGTGGCACAATACCTTTTTTGAACATTCTTGTGCACTAATTAAAATAAAACCTTTGGAGAAAATCTTTTTGTTATCCTTGGACATACGCTATCGAATAGAATGATAGCATTAAGTAGAAATTAAGATTCCGAGGTTAAGTTTTTTTTGGTATTAATTTTTTTCTTTGGAACTATTTTTAATTTTGTTTAATTTTTTTTTTGAATTATTACTATTATTATTTATTTATAGAATTCTTGTTAGACCATAAGCTTACGACATAAACGTATTAAAAGCAGGTTCACTTTTTAATTGAATCAGTTAACCCTATCATTCTACATTTCCTATTTTTATTAATTTTTTATGTACGGCCATAGGTGCTGTAACATTGGTCTTGCAAAGCCGATTAAACCATTATCTTAATACTGTAGTATGATTATCAAACGGTAGTAGATTAAAAACACGGTGATGAAGATTGTGGTGATTCTATTCAGTGGCCCAAAAACTGGATTAACCCTGAAAGTAGTTTATTTTATAAAAATCATTTTGTAAACCTCTATAAAAAATGAATGATAAAATCGGTTTTTATTCGCTTTAATTCTCAAAAGCTTTGCTAGATGGCGATGGGCTCCAGTAAAAAAAGGCAAAAAATTTATCTTATCTGGCTCTAAATATGAGTATCATTCCTGCACGTATGTACATAATGTATATTAACGACGCGTCATAGCACAAGCACAGCCCGTCTGCTGCTGGCTGTGTGCAACTTTGTTGTTGGAGTGGATTAGGAATGCACTGAGAGAAAAGGGAGAATATTTGTTCATATTTTTCGTTTATGGCTTCGTTAAAAAGAGACGAAAGATATTTATTTAGAATATAAGCCGAGCGAAAATTATTTGGATTTTTTTTTCTCTTCTCACTTTTTTATTACATATTTTTTTGAGATTGGGAATTTGTTTTGTAATCCTTGCAAATACTCGGTTTTTCTAGCTCTAGGTGTATTCGGCAAATAATTAAAGTTATCAACTGGGTACATTCTGTATGGATATATGTATATATGTGCATCATTTTGAATAGTGATTAAGTGATTACGAAGGTGTGTCCCGATCCCATTTGCGAACTCCAATGCATCCGATGTCTCCAATTTAATACAACTTGTTTGAACCATTGTGCATATACATTATATACCTAGAAGATAAGGGATGTTATATAAAGATCCCAAAGGCTGTATAGAAAGCAATAATAAAATTACAAAAACTTCAATTAAATTCCGAACAACAACAACACAATACGCTTCGGTTTGAATATGGCAGACATGTTTCTAGAGAAAATAAAGAAGAAAAATGTTTGCCATGTCAATACAGCATTGATTATGTACTGCTGCTAGGTCGAGATACTTATATACAGCGAGTACTGCTTCTGCGTGTTGCACTAAATCGAAAGCTTTGTACGAAAACTCACGCAAGTTAAATGCAAGCTTGGAATCGAGAGCTTTATTTTCTTTTTTTTATTTTTCCCGCGGACGGGAATCGAACCTACACTTGTTTGAATCGGTCAATGATGGAGAAAGAAGAATTTTAGGAACTTTTATTTTTAACGAATCTAAATCAAATTCATAAATACAAGAAGAAAAAACTACCGCCTCGTCCGGGGTTTGAAACCGGAACCTTCCGCTTACCGAGCGACTCCTCTTACCACTGAGCTAACGAGACAGATGATTTTCCTTCTTGTTAAAAATAAAAGTTCCAAAAACTCTTCTTTCTCCATCATTGACCGATTCTAACAAATGTAGGTTTGATTCCCGTCCGAGGGAAAAATAAATAAAATTGATTTTACAGTTCCGTACCTCAGAGCAAAAGGGTATTAAGTCCAAAATTGCAATTTTTCCGTTTTTTGGCTCATCTGGATTTGAATGTCGCGCTCTATTTAGTGGTCTACTACATAAGACGATTGGACGTAAAGTAACGAAAATAGCATTTTATGAACAGTATTAAGTCCACTTTGCTTCTGGAGCAAAACAGTATTTTCTTTATATCACATGTATTAGGTCCAACATAATACATAAATCACCCAGGGCAAAACCATATTATGTCAAAAAATAAGTATTAAGTCCCACATAATACAATTCAGACAAAGTAGTAAGTCCACGATCATAACGTGAGCCAAGGAAACAGTGCAAGTCTCTACACGTTTGTACAGGTTTTTAACGCACGTATTAGTTTTGTTCACTGCCTGACATGTTGTGATGCACTTGCTATTATTGATTGCAAAATAAAATTCATTTTTTGGTTAACTAAAGTGGTTTATGTTTATTTGTAAGTGGCTTAATGCAAAAGCTACCAATACTAGCTAAAAATGGGAGATAGATCCCACAGAATGCTTCAGCTTGCTCTGAAAAATACAGGGTGCACCAAAAATGAAGACTCTTTAGTGGAAGGTCTCTCAAGCCAACGTAAGTCTTCTTACGTATTATCATTTCTTGTAATACATTAGTACAGTGGCGCAACCAGCATGCTTAGTGTAATATAATTATTATTTTTTTCTGTTCGCAAGTTGTTCCTGTTGATGAGAATTAGCTGCTTATGTCAAATGATGAAAATAGCCGGACCAAAATTGATTCAATGGAAACCGTAGAAAGTAGAGATGTGAAGACCCCTCACCTCGTTTGTTAGATATATCTTATAACTTTCCTAATTTGCCAGTAAATACAATTGAAGTACAAATAAATACACCTGCCACGGCAGATGTTGCTGAAGCCATCAGTTCAACAAGTGGTACCTTAGTTAGTAAAGAGATTAATAAACCAGCAATGTCGCCTATTCCGTCTACAAGTAAAATATACGAAGATGAAATAGACCCATTCGAAGATTCTGCAAGCTCTTTTGTCCCTAGCATTAATTCCAGCAGTGAGAGCGATTCTGAATCCACGCATGATGATTGTGATGAGGAGAAAGAAGAGTCCCTAGAAACAGACAAACACAAGAAAGGAAAGAAACGTGTAAGAAACGAAAGTATGTGGCAAAGAAATGTGCGGAAAAAAAGAGGATGTCTGGCAAAAATATAAATCCTCGAAAACTAAACGGACTACGAAAGAAAAAAAATACGAGAACCTTGTAGAGACTGCCGCTTGAAATGCAACGAGAAGATCATAGATCCTCAGAGAACACAAATTTCCAGAGAATTTTGGAATCAGGAGACAAACATTAAACAAAAAAGACAGTTTTTCTGTTCTTGTCTTGAAGAAATATCTGTCCAAAGAAAAAGAGAACGAATGGGTAGTCGAGCTGGGAAACGCCAATATAGCTTGAAGTATTTTTTTACTATAGAAGGAAAAAAATATCAGGTCTGCAGAAAGTTCTTTTTGAGTACGCTGGATATTTCTCAAACATTTGTTAGATATGCCCTGCAAGTCCGGTGGAGTTGTCAGTCCGGTGGAGTTGTCGAATGCGATAAAAGAGGAAAGCAGCCGTCAATTAATAAAGTAAGCAATGAAGTAAAGTATCATGGCTTTTCCATGTGAAGAATCACATTATAGCCGCAGAAATAAAGCAAAAAAATATTTAGGAAGCCATTTAAATATTTCTGCAATGTACCGGATGTATAAAGAGGAATATACCTTGGAAAATATTCCTTTTGATAATGTTGGCAAGGAATGGCTTTACAGCCAAATTTTTAATACAGAATTTAATTTATCCTTCGCCGTTCCTTCAGAAGACACTTGCGATATGTGTGACGAGTTTTTGATTAATCTAAGACAATCAAATTCTGATGCTGAGCGAGAAACTTTACAGGCACGATACAACTCTCATTTATTGGAGGCAGATAAAATATACAATCTTAAAAAAATGGACAAAAAGATGTCCTTAAATAATCCTGGACAAAAAGTTTTAATGATAGATCTTCAAAAATGTCTTCCTTGCCCAAAGCTAGCAAATTCCCAAAGTTTTTATAGTTTAAAACTCTGGTGTTTTAACTATACAATTTACGATGCAACAAGGCAAACTGTCTATTGTGGGATGAGTCAGTTGCTGGCCGGGGTGGGAACGAAATGGCCTCATGCTTGGTCCGATTCATAAATTCTTTACCTCAAAGCATAAGGTCTGTGGTTATTTGGACCGACAATTGCCCCTCACAAAACCGCAATTTACAGATGATTATGTGCTATTTTCATCTGCTTGCAGTCACAAATTTCATCTGCGTGGACACACACACATGGAGGTGGATAGTATACACTCGTTTTAGAACGAGAGGCTAAAAAATGTCCCAATTTTCACATTATTATCCCATGGGATTGGTTACAGTTGGCAAGGATTTTCGGCAAAACCAAAAACTTCAAAGTGTATGAAATGAAAACTGGAGATTTTAAAGGTTTCAATAAAATGTACAATTCTTCCAATTCACCATTACAAAATATAAAAAAAACCGAGAATAACGAAAAATTTTTAATCTCGAAAACTGTATTTATGCAGGTTAGAGAAGAAACACCTGGAGTTCTCTACTTTAAAACAGATTTTGATCAAGATTTCGAAAGTGTAAATTTTAAGAATCGAGATAGAATCCCTTACGAGATACTTTATATCCGATAAATACAAAAAAATTCAAAGATCTTCAAAAACTCTTAAAGTGGGTTCCAGTAAGATTTCACAATTTTTTTCAGAACCCTGTGTATGAGGAATTAATTATGAATGAAAATACAGACGATTAGGGTAAATACCTAATACTTTTTTTGAAGCTTTTTTATGTTTAGCCAGCTTTGTTTATTATGTAACTATTATAATAAAGGGAATACTACATGAAAAACACTTTTGTTAATAGCTTAAGAATAAAACGTCAGTTACTTTACAGCAATTTTTATTTTTTCTTTGGTTCTTGTTTTTAAAAATATTCGGGAACTTATGGCTTTACTATAATCATTTTTTTATTTGTGCAAAGAAATTTTTTTCCAGCATACAAACTCAAAACTCCTACTTTACCATAATTATAAAGTGCAAATTTCAAATATTAAGTCACAGTTATGAAATTTTTCTGAAAGCAAAAAAAATATTAAGTCCACTTTTTCTGTAAAAAAATTTAGTTTTCAAAAATCTTGATAATTCCAAAAACCGACCATTATAATTATTCATATTCAATCAAGTTTAAATTTTTAATTTGTACAGGCTACAAAACAAGTATAAATTATAATTATTTCTACTTGTTTTGTATCCTGTACAATAAAATTATTGTATTTTACGCTCTCCTGTAAAATTTACATTTTGTGACTTAATACCCTGTTGCTCTGGGCTACGGAATTTATTTGTCCGTTTTCATCATTACTGGTTAATGCCAGCTGAAAGCAAACGTGGCTTAGTAGGCTAGTTACAAATTTGATAAATGCAAGAAGGAAAATCATCTGTTTCGTTAGCTCAGTGGTAAGAGCAGTCGCCCGGCAGGCGGAAGGTCCCGGTTTCAAACCCTGGACGAGGTGGCTGTTTTTTCTTCTTGTATTTATAAATTGATTTAGAATCGTTAAAAAAGTGCCTTTATTTTCTGCCATTCAGCCTTAAAAAGCAGATCTCACAGAGGGGAAGCTGTATAAAAGCAGATCCTCGTTTTTTCTGGGCAACCTAGAACTAGCAGATTGAATTAAAAGACCGAGCTTGATGATACTCAGCATACTAATTAATTTTTATAGGAGTATCGCTAGCTTATTTATACAAACGTTAATTTGCAGGGCTAAACTTAATTATGGTTAGTACATAATGATTTGGGGCATGTTAAGCCAAATTGGTTATTTGCACTCATGTGCTTAACTTCGGAAAAGATGTGACGCAAGCAGCTTGACCCGTATTACGTTTGTTATAAAACATGTAAACAAACGCGTGTAAACAATTGCATTCAGTTCTTATGGTTGTGACATACATTTGGTTGAACGCATGTTTTGCTTACTTGCAATAATATCATCGATAGCATTTATTGTGATCGATTAATAGAGCAATGGGTTTCGGGTCAATTGAATAATGCAATAATGCAGAATGTGCATTCTTGCATTTTCAGTTGTTTTGTAATTTGTTGGTTTTTGATTTATGTGTGCCAATTCACATCACAATATATTTATTGAGTATCTTAATTAACAAGTATAGCAATTCAAATTTTTCTTTGTGTCTGGTGAAGGAAAACTAACCAAGAATGGAAGCACTTGTAAAGAGACAAAGGGCTTTCAAAAAAGTTGTAACTCAAGTTATCTGAAATTACGAAGAGGGAGTAGGTTCAGGTCAACAGATAACTAAAGGTTATATGAAGCAAACAACCCGAAGTATTCAAGAATTGTGGGAACAATTTTTGACTAATCACCAACAATTATTAGTTGAGTTTGAGGAAACAGCGCTCAACGAATACGGAAAAACCCGTATTTTTGAAGTATGCGAAAGAGCATACTTCGGACTTTTAGGGGAGCTTCAGGATGAGCTATTGACGCTTCAAGAGCCAATGACCACAAAACGGAAATATAATTGCCTAGCATTGAAATTCCGAAATTGTATGGTGATTACACTAAGAGGAGATCTTTCCACGATATGTTCGAATCTTTGATTCATAAATATACTCAGATTACGCTAGTACAAAAGTTACATTATTTAAAGTCCATTCTATCTTGAGAACCAGAGAGGATATTGCGACAATATGATATAACTAGTACTAATTCAGCTTGGGCTGAGTTGACACAAAGATACAATAACAAAAGAGTGTTAGTGTTCACACAACTCAACACCTTATTTAATTAAGCTGGGATCCAATTATTATGTATATAATAACTCAAAAATTACCTATGGGAACAATCAATCTCGAAGAGTACAGAGATTCCAGAGTTAAAGGAAATGTTTTGCTTCCGATAATCTCGGTTCCGAACATTGGAAGCCATTAACCTCAGTATGGATGGTTATGTTGCCATGAACAAGCATGGACAGAATGAAACATTAAACTATCACGTCAACGAATAATATGGCTGCGTGATATGTAAGGAACAACATCGTATACAGAATTCTGATGAGTTCCGACGGCATAATATTGACACTCGTCATAAGATTCTTCTGAAACACAAAATATGTTTTAACTGTCCACAGAGACATACTGGTTCTTATACGATGAGTAAAAGGCGCCCGGTGTGCAAAGGAGAACATACAATCCATAAATGCACACATTTCAAACAAAAGAGTTTTAATGCAACACGCGAACTTGTCGTGAAAAACAAGCTTTGCACAAATTGCATAAAACCGCATAATAAAGAAGCCTGTCCACATACAAATGGACGCTTCAAGTGTGACAAACGTCACCACACAAGAAGACAAAAATATGTCTTCAACAAAGCCAAAGGCTGTTGAGACCATACACTCAAGACAGTCAGATAATTCTGTCCCATCAAGTTCGGCCAATGCCTGTTCAAATCAGCAAAAAGCCACACAAGCACTATTAGCTACAGCTATAGTACATATAAGGGACACAATTGGGAGAACAATTCCCATGCGAGCTTTGATTGATTTAGGATCACAAAGTTCTTTCATAACCGAAGCCGCTTTCCAGTCCTTGCAACTGAAAGGCGTTTCAATGTCTCTTCAAGTCACAGGATTGGGATCTGCACAAGTGGCAAAGGCAAACAAAGATGTGTCTTTTCATGTGAGATCAACCACCTCAACTGATTTTGAAATCTCATTGCGAGCTTATGTTATCACAAAGATAACAAATATACTTCCACCAACACACATAAGGTCTTTCGACTGGACTCATATAAAAAGCTTGCCAGTAGCAGCCGCAGAGTCTCTAAAGGCAGGAAAAATAGACCTGTTGTTAGGTGTGAATACCTATGCAAGAATATTAAGCAAGGGAATCAAAAAAGGACCGGAAGGTACCCCTATAGCTCAGAATACCAGTCTAGGATGGATTTTTTTCGGTGAAAAAACAGCACCACAAAATGAAGTGAACATTTTCTGCATTCACCACGACTTAGCACAACTAAATAGTAAAGAGCGGAAGTTTTGGGAATGGGAAGAATTCAACAAAAACGCAAGCTCACTAAAGAAGAAGAGCAATGTGAGCAATTCTTTAGTGAGAGCCATAAATGCCTCGAGAATGGTACTAATGAAATAAAAATGCCGAGCGAGCTGCCGATTTACGAGCAGAATATAACAAATGTATTCAAGAATATTTAAACCTGGGGCATATATGTAAGGTGAATAAAACAAAACAAAATGCGATACCCAGAGGTATTAATTACCCCAACACAATACTGTTCATAAAGATAAATGGAAAAAGCCTCAACGAACAAATGTTGACAGGTCCCACGTTACAACCAAAGTTGTATTCAACATTGCTAAAATGGCGTGTTCATGCAGTGACTGCCGATATCGAACAGATGTATCGAATGATTAAGATACATAAGGATTACCAAAAGCATCAGACAATACTTTGGCGAAGAAGTGAATATGATCTAGTAGAAGAATACGTAACATTCGGCACTATATCAGCACCATATCTAGCAAAAAACACACTGCAGCAATTAGCCAAGAATGACAAAGAAAAGTACCTTAAGGCGTCAGAAATTGCACCCTAGGATTTTTACGCTGACGATCTGATAACAGGTGGAAGTACCATAACAGAAGTCAAACAAACCCAAAGAGTAGCTCTCTAAAGCTATTGAAGGGAGGAAGTTTTAATCTCCGGAAATGGGCACCTAATTATTATGAAATGCTTGATTGGTTACCTAAGGATGAAATAGGGCTAGAGTTGCCATTAAATTTCGAAGATGACAATCAAATCAAAGCTTTAGGAATCCAATGGCATCCAGCCACCGATTATTTTATGTTTGCCTTCAAGGCTTCAGAATTTGAAGCAGAAGCCACAACAAAGAGAAATTTTTTGTCTCAAGTAGCAAAGCTATTCGACCCTTTAGGTTGGATAGCTCCCTGTGTAGTCCTAGCAAAAGTCATTATTCAGAAATTGTGGATGCCTGGATGCAGCTGGGTAGAAACAGTTCCAGAAGAAATCAGCGAAGAATAGAGGCAGTTCAAAACACAGCTGCCTCACATACTGAAAATAAGACTTCCTCGCTGGGTACATTCGAAGCAAGACAGAGACAACTGTCATGGCTTTTACGACGCATCAAATTAAGCGTACACAGCTGTCGCATACATGAGAGTTCAAGACAATGACGGCGCAATAAAAACAACATTGCACATATGAAAAACTCGAGTGGCTCCCGCAAAGCCAATTACTCTGCCAGGACTTGAATTAAGCGAAGCAGTGTTGTTAACTAGACTATTAAGTCAAGTTCGAGCTGACATGCATATGAGTAATGTCATCAGCTATTCATGGCGCGATTCAAAAATCGTATTGGCCTGGATATCAGGTCATCCAAATAGATGGAAAACCTATGTGGCAAACAGAGTTACCGAGGTAGAGGAAGGCTACCTGAATAATACATGCAGATATGAACCTACAAGGGATAATCCTGCCGATATGACATCACGAGGGCTAATAACAATGAGCCTTCAAGAGTGTGGGCGATGGTGAACAGGACCCAGTTGGTTAAGGCAGCCTTCAATGTCTTGTAGATCTTCTGTATATTTGTATCTATGTAGGAAGACGGCACAGTTCGTAGACGCCTTTTGTGTTCGGCACCGAATATGTAATCCTAGCACTGAATATGAAAGTGCTCTGTTCACTCCATCAAATCATTTTGGATACTGTGAAGTAGTCCCGACTTCCCGAGCATACTTATATGTAGTAGTGAGAAAGAGTTTCCAATGTCAACTACATCCCTATCTAAGCCCATCTGCATATTTCCCATGCAGTCCATTGCCTACATGCCTTATTTCAATTCTTTACTTTTTGCAATTTTCCTCTATCTAATGTAAACTTTATTTGCTTCACTTGCAATGCATGCAGAAATTGAAGCTCGTGGAGTCACATTTCAGGAAAATGTGACTAGTAGCACTAAGTTGAAGTGCATATTTGTTCGCTTTACTTAAACTGATGGAATCCTTTTTTAGCTTCGAAAATTTGTTTGAGTTGAATCCATTAAAGCAATTTGGTAATGGAGTTGCTGGAAGGTGTAATTGGTCACACTATGAAAGATGATTAGGTGAATGGAAACAATAATAAGAGAAATGTGTATGATGTGCATATGTTTAAAGTAGTAAAAATTCTAAAGCCGAATATTTAGTCTTTTACTAAGTATTTAAGCCTTAATACACTAGGCAAACATTTTTTTCTGTACATTGCTTTTGGATTTGTTGTAATTCATGGCGCTGCATAATGTGATTATACGCACGTATCCTAGAGTGTAAATTAAGGCAGCCCTGAAATTTCGCTTGAAATCATCCAAGACTTTATCCCAAAAATATCTGCGTGTATTTCCAGCAATGTATTCAAAAGAAACTACCCACACAAGGTGAAAAATCCCGTTAATCTATGAAGCATTTCAAGAAAATACCTACCTGTGCGGAAAGATAAATGAAATTTCAGGAATTTCTGATCGATTTTCTAGATTCAATTGCTATGATATCACACAAAATTGCTTGCAATTTAGATTCGGTTATAGCTCGAAGCAGAGACACCTTGACGCAAAATATACTCATGTGCATATAGTAATACGTAAATCTTCTACTTCGCAAGTACCTACATACAATATTTTCGCCTCCCATGTGCATCGTGCAGCAATCCAAAGCCATAGTGAAGGCATTGCAGCCATGGTAGCCAAGCAAGTAAGCAACTGTCCATGTCCACGAAACAAATTTCATTTCGGAATTTCATTGACATTTTAATTTTCAGACGGGAGTTCTTATGTCATGTATAACCTCTTTATGTCACTGAAATATTTTGGGGAAATAAGATTGCTTTAAATGTTTACAATAATTCTCTCGGTCACTTTCGTCTGTTGGTAAAAGAGTTTTCTTTTATATGGCATTTTGACTGTTTCACATTTTAGTTCATTTCATTTCAGTTCACTTCAGATAACTTATTCCAAGCACTTACTATACTTATTAACTAATTTTTCGACAAAATCCCCCAGAGTTGCGATGTTGTTGTACTTTATTTAGATAGTTAAATATCTCAGATATGGGAGGTAAAGACATTTGGAGATTTTACTACAGTTTGCAAAGTAGCAATATTAGAAGTACTGTAGCATGATTTTGTTGAGGAGTACGATACGATGACGGGTCATTTTCACAAGGATTATTTATTCAAAAAATGTTATATCTTTATCATAGAGAGTAGCGCTAAAGAGTTGCAGGGTGATTCATAAAATATGAAGGATAAATGTTTATGCTTTCTTTAGATCCACGGTGGCTTAGTTGGTGAGTATGCTGACTAACATCCCAGAGGACTGCGACCTCGACTGGGACTTTTGCTCATCCTTCTAACTAGTTTCCTTTCACTTTTATAGCTTTTGCCTTCCCTTAACTCAAGTATCTTTGTTTGCAAGTAATTATTTTTCTATAATTGCCATGTATCTATATATATATACAGTACATATGTTTATAAAATATATGGTGTATATGTACATATGCTATGCGTTGCTTTAAACTGGGGTTACCTAACAATACAATTAATTTGTTTTTGTCTTTGCATTCTTCAAACGATTCATTTTAAAATTTTACTCACACTTCTAACCGTTCAACGGTTCAACCCTTTCATAAAACTGCTTGTTTCTATCAAAATTACCTGTCATGACGTAGTGCAGAATTTAAAAAAGACCGCTCCGTATATTTTTCTATCCGATTTTGATCCTGTCCATTGTTTGTCGGTGGAGTTAGAAACAAGATACATATAATGGTGAGCCAAGGCATTACCGACTACATCTCGGATGCCTTAATTCAAATACACAAACGTAGTAGACAGGTGTGCAATGTCTATAAGGGACTCAAGTCTGGCTCCAACTGCGAAACACGCATAGCCTATTCCCAAAAACAGAGTGAAGCGTCCACTCAAATTATCGATAAATTGCAATCACTTTAATGCTTTCATGGGCCTTTGAATCTTTTCGTTACTACAATTGCATGAAGTATCCAGAAACTAAAAACTGGTGACTTACTGACTTTTTTATGGAACCCTGAAACCGTAGTGTCCACAATTTTGGTGAGTCCAAAATTGTTGCCCTAGCTATTTTAAAGGCCATTGATGGAATCTGGCATACTGCCCTTTTAGTCCAACACATATATGTAAAAACCTAAATTTTTATATGGCGATTTAGACAAATTTTGAAATTTTATATCTTATTACTATAAAAACACCATGTACCGAATTTCAGCTCTATATGTCGACACGTTCTCAGGTTGTCTCCAAATATATAGTGGAAAACGAAATTTTTGTATGACAACCCCACGAAGGAGTTGTCCGATTTGTCTCATTTTCGAACTAAATTTTACTTTTTTTTTTAAAGTTCGTGTACAAAATTTCAGCTTCCTAAGTCAACGTGTTCTCGAGTTATCGTGCGCACAGACGGACGGACAGATGGACAGACGGACGGACGAACATGCAAAATTCAAAATACCTTTTAATATTATGCCTGGGTGTCCAATTCATTTTGCTGTACCATCATTATTTCTGTGCGTTGCAAACGGAATGACAAACTTAGTATACCCTATAGATCTCATCTAGGGTATAAAAATGACATAAACCGGGCAACCCGTTCCTGTTGTTGCATAGAAAAATTCGAGCTTTTTACCCCTACTTATATCAGGTTTACACGATTTTATTGTACCGACAAGTTTTTCGGAATATAAAATCCTAGGAAATTGGGAATCATCTTTACATATGGCCATTCATCTACATAGGGTATTTTAAAAGTTGGTCTTAGACCAATTCTAACTTTTTCCATGTTTTATTACCCGCGGGTTACACAAGATAGTACAGCTTGCATGCAACACGCACTCCCATAATTCTTCCACGTGTAATCCCTATGCCATGCAGGCAGCTCAGATTTCAGCGTACTTGCATGATGAAAAATCATGGCAACTGAAGTGATAGTAATTTGTCATTAAACATTTTTCAAGATGGCGGAAAAGAAATATTTGAGAGAAATTGATATATTTATACTGGGAAAACCTCAACGCCATTTTTTAATTAAACTTCCATTCAAGATGATAAGACATCAACCGAACTGCAATCTGTTGTCAAGTTTGAAATCGCGTTGGAAAGTTGCAAGCAAGATGTACTATCTCGTATAACCCCCGGGTTATTGGTAACGCTGCGTAAGAATGCTTTACGCGATCTAGAAAAAAATACTCAACAATTTTTTGTGCTAATCGATTTCAAGAGAGTGGAGAGTAGGGGCATTTAATTAGTAAAACAGCCATTCCACACGAAATCGACCACCTTGAAACCCGACCATCTCCGATTTACAATTCGCAGAGAATACCAAAATAGCTCACCAGCATTTCTTTGTACCGCCCTTCTCCCGTGCCACGGTAAGGGGTCAGAAATTTCGTAATTTTACGATGGAGCGTCATTTTTAAGAAATCATATCTCGAGAACGAATCAACCGATTTTTCTGATTCAAATGCCAAATGAAGCTTAATGCTTAACACTCTTGACAACAAAATATGGCAGCACTAAACGAAAAAAAATGGTTACATAATTTATTTAAAAAAAATAGTATTCAGTCTAGTGAATAGGACTTCTAGTAGTTTTGTTTTTCTCTTTTGATTTTGAAGCTAGAAGCCATATCTATTTGTGTTCAAAAACTTACGGTGGCGTTCGGTTTCATTTTTGAGATATGATTTTTTAAAGTCATGGTATAGGAGCACTGCACTGAGGGGCAAATGTTATGTTCTACTGCGGACCTCCAGCACTTTTGTTTGTAATTTTATTTTGAAGCCTCTGGCTTCATTTTTATTTATATGTACAAAAACTTGCAATGGCGTTGAGCTTCGATTTTGTAAAGTCACCGTATACACAAAGTAACATGTATGGAATACTGCACTGAGGAGAATATATTTTTTTTTCTACAAGCTTCATTTGGCATTTGAATTAAAAAAAAATTGGTTGCTTCGTTCTCGAAATATGATTTTTTGAAGATGACGGTTTCTCGTAAAGTTACGTAATTTCTAACCTTCTAGCAGGGGTGGGGTGGGGACGGTAGGGGAAAATAACAAAATATGGGTGCACTGTTTTGGGTTTCCCTACAAACTGTTAAAGTTGTATCCAAATCGGATATGGTCGGGCCAAAACGCGCACTTTTTGATCGTTTTGTGTGGAACTGCTGACAAATTTTAATCTGGATTTTATTACTTAGGTGGGGAACTGAACAAGGTTACTACATACATTGAACGGTATGTGAATAGTGAATATAAACACATCTTAAATTTCAATCTGGGACCTTCTACGAGAAAATGGGCGTCAAGCAAGATGGCATGACAATACTCAGGATCACTATTGCTAAGAGCTTTATATTTTTACAATTTCTGGAGTAGTGGAGATATAACTTTCCACCATTCTGCATAAAGAAATGGATTGCTTTTGGAGATTTATAAAATTGTGGTGTGGCCTGCCATTTTGGTGATCCTACGGTTTATTGCCGAAATTGCCACATTTGCAGTATCTTAAATCAATTATATTAACATGTGTGAATCGACCGATCGGTAATAATGGCTATTACTAGAATATATACCCACATACAAATCCATCTATATAAATTGTTTAAATCTTAGAATACTTTATAATTACACAATTTAATGTGTTGACTGTGTATGGACATGCAGAGTTGCTTCAAATTATATTATTATGCCAATTTTACGATTAAAAGTAATTGCATATAATCATAACATATGTAACTAACGTCGCTCAGTAATGCGTTGATCCAATAATACTTGCAATGCAATAAATCAAAAAATTGGTAACTGTTGCAATCCAATAAAAAAAACTTTCTCACTGGGTCACTGGTTTGCGAAAGCTTTTTTGTGAAGAAAATTATTGTCAAAATAGCACAGTAAGCATTTTGTATCTCATGCATTTCTTAAGAATTGGATGCTTTGTATATACGAGAATATAGAGTGAGATTGAAGAAATAAACTATTCAGTTACAGTTTAAAGTACATCGCATATCCTTATCAGTTTTAGCTACAATCGTTCTTTCGTCATCCCATTCATCATATCGTCTTACACTAGCGGTACATTGCACCGTTTACACCTTCTACAATTAAGTCAAGGTTCATGTGCCTTTGTCTTACCTACTATTCGTGTTATATGTTTATGTTAGAATAAAGGAATTCTGTACATAACTTGTGTACTGTTCGGTAATTTATCTCATACTTGTAGATATGTATATCGGGCTCTAAGTTAATAGGAAAAGAATTTAAGTATTCATCAGATATTGTCATTCAAAAATGTTTCTCAATCAATTATCAAAAAGCATATATTTCTACAGAGAAACCATTAAAATATTCCACCATACACAATAAATTATTTCGTTTTTTTTTTTTTTTATATTATTAAGCCAAGCTCAGGGGATACCCTATGATGCAAAGCACAGCATGGCAGGAAGGAGATAGGGAAAGGATTAGGGGATATGAGGAGAATGGCGGAGGTGCCGATGTATGTTACCCTTAAACTTCCGCAGATTGTATGCCGGGGGAAAACAGAAGATGGTAAGCTGTTCCACATTCGCACTGTTCGGGATAAAAAAGCATCACGGAATTTTACTGTAGGCCGAAAGTAATTTGAAGGGTTAAGGGATGTGCGCGGTTTGCAGCGCGAGTATTGCGTGCAGGAATCATTCTACAAGGGATTAGACTAGATATTTCATCAGAACATTGACCATGCATATAGCGAAAAAGGAGCGAAAGGCATCCAACATTGCGGCGGTGCTCGAGTGAGTCGATATGACAAGTTATTGCCAAATCGCCAATGAGCTTGAAGGCTCTCTTTTGGACAATACCCAATGAAGCTAAGGCTGTGCGACCAGCCCCGGCCCATATATGGGAGTTGTATTCCATTCTAGGTCTAATGTAGGACTTGTAGGGGAGCGCTAGATTTGACGGGCTGAAATATTTCTTACACCTTTTCAGAAATCCAAGACATTTCGATGCTTCTTTGGCAACAGAGAAGATGTGATCTGTCCAGTTTAACTTACTGGAAATATTAATGCCAAGAATGCTTAGTGACGGTGAATCAAAAATTAATGCTCCATCAAAAGAAACGGGTGTGGTTAAGTTATGATCTTGTTTTAATGAGATGAGACAGCTTTGGGTCTTAGATGCATTGAATTTGACTCGATGCGCTTTGCCCCAAGCGAGGATATTGTTAAGATCGTTATTCAATGATCTAGTCATGCAATCTCTTTTAACACATGCGGCGTTCCCCCTAGAGTCCGCAAGAGTGTCAAAGGAGTAAGCGAAATCAAGAGTACTGTCATCTGCGAAACTATGGATGGGATTGAAAGTAAGGGAAAGCAGATCATTAATGAAAATTAAAAAGAGAGTTGGAGAGATAACAGAGCCTTGAGGCACACCGGCATTTATGGGATGCGGTTCAGATGTAACGCCATCTAATACAACACGTATTTGGCGACTAGATAGGAAACTTTCAATCCATAATAGAGGAGGAGGAGAGAGACCAAGTGCTTTAAGTTTGGCTAAAAGGGCTGGATGCCGGACTCTATCAAAGGCCTTTGAAATATCCAGGGCAACGATTTTAGACTCACCAAAATTGTGAAGACTACGGTTCCAACGCTCCGTCAGAAAGGTCAACAAGTCTCCAGATGAGCGTCCAGCTCGGAAGCCATATTGGCGATCGTTGATGAGATGATTAGTTTCTAGATACTTCATTGATTTTGAGTTAATGATAGTTTGGTTAGCTGCAGGTTTTTTAACATTAAAAGAAAATACATTTTCATTTGGTTGCAATAATTTTTTTCAATTTGCCTGCCAAAAATACATGTAATGCGTTACGCCATCTACACGTTTAGTTTGGCATCTCTAAACCATCTCAAAATATATCCGCCAGGCCAACGCAGTTGACCACCCTTATATCCTTTTTGGCATTTTACAAAAAAAAATATTATTATTCGTACCGCCCTCAATCCGTGGCATGGTGCCGCCATAAATATCTTTATTGTGATGATGTTCTCTTCGGATGTTAAGGGGTTGACTGCCTTGTGTGGGGGTGAGGATAGGTGGGTTTTAATGATTTTCTATGAATAGTTGAAAAATTTATGTGGAATATTTGGTTGCTTTGCTATTACGGTCAAGGAGGGAGTTGGACATTTTAACGGAAATCTGCGGAGTCATGTGCTCTGTGGCTTTGAGTACGGACACAGATTTTTGAGCTGTTGCAGTGTATCTACGCGTACGATTTTGATCTAATTTTACACTATCAATTGTGGTCAACAAATCTCTATTTTATGACACATATCAATAAGTTGACGCAGTTAAAACGTATCCGAAAATTGAACACACTAAGCACTGGGAAACAGTCATTGACATTGAGAATAACTTGTTGGTTAAACTGTCTGCTATAAGTTGGATTAATGCTCCAGTATGTGTAGTGATAGGTTGCGTTCACATGATAATTTATATACTCTTGCACTGACCTGTGTATAAGTTTTGAAGAGAATGTACCTAAGTACTAATTTCTACTTCAGCCAACACTTGTAACTAGTTTAGATTTTAGTTCAATCATCTTTATCAACAACACCAAAGTGTTCTGCCCGTGGTCAGAACGAACATGCAATAAATAAAACAGTGCTGAAAATTATGCTACTGGTATAAAGCCAGTGATTCCGTCGTTTTATTCGTTTATTCACTAATCCTACACCACACTGTCAAACTAAAGGCTTACTATTTGATAAATAATGTGTCTTATATAAAATATCTCAATATTTTAATTTATCGAAATTCAATAAATGCAAAATATAGTGTTAATGACAACTATAGTAATTTTGTTGCAATAGACGTTGTACTCACCTGATCAATGTTTGGCAGTATATTTACTTGGTGCATTATCTTAATAAGGTCTGGGATGAGGATATTCTTTATTATAGTCGATATCCGGAAAGAAGTTATATTAGTTGTTCTTACTGCAGTCGAAACTCACAATAAGAATCTTTATTGCAGTCGAAACCCACAATAAAGTGTTTAATGTTAGTATATTTTTCATCGCAGTCGCTACCCGCAATAAAGGGTTTTAGTGTTAGTAATTTGTTATTACAGTCGTGACCCACAATAAAGTGCGGTAATTTAATTAGTAGTTATCTTATTACAGTCGTGACCCGTAATAAGAATCCTTACTTTAGTCGCTATCCAAAACGAAATCTTTAATCTAGTCGAAACCCAGAATAAAAATAATTATTTTAGTTGATAACTAAATAAAGTACATGATTTGTTAATTTCAACACTAGGGAATACCAGTAGAAAAGAGCACTAGGAAGACTTGCCAAGTTTATCACAGCACTGCCAAACTAAAACTAGATAGAGTCAAGTCAAATTGTACTTTATATAGCCATGGTTTGCGCACAGCACCAAAGAACGGTAGTCAAAGGCGCAAGGCAACAGTAATTGGCATAGCAACATCTGGAATAGCAACAACAGCCTAGCATAGCAACTGCGCCTCATCATTTGTATATGAAGTGTTACCATTTTAGTTATTATTGTTAACAAGTTGTTCTTAGCTTTTTCTTTAAAAGAGTTTTGAAAAAAATCATTGTATTTTCAATTAAATTATATTTACAAATTTTATAACAACACTGTATGCAAAATTTTAGCTCTCTACGATGACGCGTTTTCAGGCAGTGTCCAAATAAATAGTGAAAAAGGAATTGTTTTTGTGGCAATCCTTCGAAGAAGTTACCAGATTGGTTGCATTGTTAAACTGAAGTTTACTTCTTTTTAAAGTCCTGCGTGCAATATGTCAACTCTGTAAATGAATGCATTCTAGAGGTATCCCGAGGACATACAGGCGGACAGACAGATAAGAAAAAAGAATGTTGAATATTATGCGTGGGTGTCCAATCCATTTTGCTCTACCATATTTATTTCTGGGTGTTACAAGCGGAATGGTAAACTTAATATAGCCAGAATTCGTTTAACTCCTGGGATGATTTAGTTGTTGGACTCCGTGCAGAGCTCTTCACACCCGACTGCGATGATCGTTTATTAGAAGAAATTAGAAGTTATCTACAATGATAAATATGTTTTCACGATTGCATACCCAGTTAAACGAAGACACACATTTAAGGATTTTGAGACGAAACATAATTCCATTTTGTCAAGGCCAATAAGGACTAATTGAAATAAAGACTAAGCAAGGATTAATTCAAAAGGGTAGGCAATTGGGGTCTGTCAGGGCTTCCGTCGATGGTTGCATTCCTCCTCCGTCCAAGCGTAACAATGCTCTTCTGGAGCCCGATCTTGTTTATGTTGCTGTGGAACCACCTGTAGGAAGTGCGAACTTGTCAACTAATTATAGAGATTCCAATGTAGGAATTGCTGTAAAAATGGACACTTAGCAATTCTTTTGTAAAAAGAAACCAAGGTGCTTTGGGTGCTAGAAGGTTTATAAAGATGAGATGCCCTCAGTGCACGAAATTGAACAAGCGTACACGTTGTAACCGGAGTAATCCTACTTCAAATAGTAATAATAATTGTCCACGTGGAAGCAGTCAACGAGTTTGGGGAACGGAGCCCGAGCTCAGCATTAGGTGCTGAACTGAGTCGCACAATAAAAGAAGAAGGCACGGTTTCCAAGAATACGTCTCCGGTCAGAAGAATGGGTAAGAATAACAAGGACCAGCTGTTAGCAGTTATGCTAGTTTTCGTACTTGGACGAACAGGAGAAATAAGCGGCGTTTTTAAAAGTTTCAGTTCTCGGCAGAAGTCTTTTAGGACTGCTTGATTGGGGAGCCACAAGATCCACTATCCCTTGAGGTGTCGGGTATGATGGGTTTATTCGACGATTTGTGGTGGGTGGCAAGAAAAGTGCGGGATGAGCTGAAGCCCTCAGGCATGCACCCTGGCGGCTTTGTAACTCGGCGGCGTGATGTTTTTGTTGTCGCAGCGCAACGCGTTTTTGGCAAGCGTGTCTGCTCTTTCATTACCTTGTATACCCACATGGGCTGGGCACCATGCCAAGGTGATCTTGGCCGTGTATAGGGATTTCCTGGGGACGCCAAGGGGTTTCTGTTTTTGACGTTCCTGATGGCCTTATGCGAACTCAGACTGTCTGAAAATATTGCACAAGTGCCTTTCTGTTTGACAGCCCAACTTATGGCCTCCCAGATAGCTGTAAGTTCGGCCGTAAAAACGTCTGACCAAGATGGTAGAGCATAGGTGAGGGAAAGTTCAGCTACTGTGTTATCCGACCAGATAGCGATGCCAACGTCTTCCCCTTTTTTTGAGGCGTCCGTGTAAATGTTTGTGTCTGCGTCAATTCGTCTGTATGTTTCTGTGTGAAGTCTTATTTTGCTTGTACTGTCAAGATATTCGTAGCTTTTTCGCACGTTAGAATTTTCCCGGTAGGTACTCTCCTGGGAGGGGGGGGGGGGGGGGTTGCCCACAAGGTTTTGTTTATCCGGATCAAAGCGAATGGATCGGAGGGTGTCAAGGATGCTTGCAATTGCACATATCAAACAGGCTGAACAATACCAATCTGAGGTTATTATGACGATTACACCTTTATTATTATCGAAATGAACTTGATAGTCACGATCTAAAGAAGAAAAATTTTCTCGCGTAAAAATCTTGTTACCCGCAGAGCGATGTATTCGCAATTACTACAAATATTTTACTCTACGACTCAATACGGTTGGAATAATTTGATTCTGAATAAAGTCTAGAAAATAATGAAATCATAACAAAATCATAAAAATAGAAATATCTCTAACATAACTGGTTACATGTCAAATTAATAAAGTTCACTTTTATAACATTGAATCAAAAGCCTAAATTATAGTGCCTTTAAAAAACACTTTAATCGTGTTTCCCACTGTTCGAGTACCCACCCTATTCATTCGTTCCATTGCAATTAAATATCTTAGCAACCTTCAGTAACGAAATTACTTATGCATATCATAAAAGGTCAACACCAACAACCAAAATGAGTTAATTTTATTCTACAGAAGATTTTTTGAAGGGCGTCAATGTCAAAATG
The DNA here is from genome assembly GCA_963930735.1 of Dioctria linearis. Classification (NCBI taxonomy): domain Eukaryota; kingdom Metazoa; phylum Arthropoda; class Insecta; order Diptera; family Asilidae; genus Dioctria; species Dioctria linearis. The sequence continues at coordinate 80,310,584 of OZ005740.1, forward strand.
ACCTAACAGTCCCATTTTGTACAATATTAAAAGGAATTTTAATTGGATATATATCGTCTCATTACAAGAGCGCACGTGTCCCATAGAATTCAATTATCCTCTTGCTAGAAATTCCGAGCACAAGCAATGTCTCTAACCTCCTGCCTGAAAAAAATGCTTTTGTCTGGAAAAATGCTGGTGGCCAACAGAGAATCTTTCAGAATCCCTGATGTAAAAGAGCCTAAATTTCCTTTGTTTTAAATCTCTTTGGAAAATTCCTGCAGCTGTTGGTGAAGTGATATGTTATTGTAAGGACATGAGGCGATACATATAGATCCAAATGGTTTTGGACGGACTTTGACAGTTGGGTGGGATGACATCTGTACGTACTAAAAGGCTAAACATTTAAACATTAGGTATAGGGTATAAATATATACAAACATAACTATTATACATACCAAATGTTAGAGTGGAATTTCAGTAATTTTTACACTGCAATTTCATAAAAAATTTAAATATAATTTCAAAAATGGACTACACAAATTTTGCATTTTTACGATCAATTATAGACGTTTATCATGTTTTTCGTTTTGGTTTTTCTTTAATTTTTCGTTTCTTTGTTTTGTTTTTAGATTTGATTTTTTTTCTTTTCAGTTTTTGATTTTTAGTTTTTTTTTTAGTTTCTTGGTTTTCATGTTTGTTTTGGGTTTGTTTGCTTTTTATTTTTAGCTTTTGTGTTTTTGTTTTTTGTTCTTGTATTTTGTAATTAATTTCCATATCTTAGTCAGTCATTTGCCGATATTCGTATTATACATATGTATATCTAAAAGGTTCATTATGGGACCTTAATCAAATAACAGCCTGGATCTTTTAAGGCTATCGAAGAATCAACGCAGAATCATTACGTTAGTCTTAAACGGACACAGCAGACTTAACATACCTCTATCAGATCGGGATATCACCCACTAATGTGTGGATGTAGGCTATGTTTTGAATAGGATGAAAAATCGGACCACGTTATATGTGAATGCGGGGCCATTGCACGATGCAGTTTCAAGGCTTTTGGCTCCTATTTTTTAAAGCCTGCCAATTTCGGGGAAGTTGAAGAATGAGATTATTGTATGAATTATAAAATAAAGAGGTTCACAATAAACCAGTATATGACGGCAATGCAAAGGCTATCCGCCCCGCTATTAACTTAAAACTAAATCTAAAAAGCCTCGGTTTCCTCAGTTTTACTCAATGTTGGTACCCGCAGATCCAGTCCAAAAATTCATATATGCGGAAATTGGTGGTAAATGATATTACAGATAAATCACAATCCTCGAAAATTAGTAAAAACAAGAAACACAATCACCATGAAATTTCTATTGCTAAAACGTTCTATATGTATTATAGAGTAGCGGGATCCGCAGTAGTGCCATATTCCAGGCGGACTTGTAGCTTTGAGATGCAATCATCTGAATCCTATATTGTATAGGATGTCTCATATGGAGAAGCTAATCTTTCACAGCAGTTGAAATAAGTAAAATTGTTAAGAGGGTGAGGAGGTTGGCTTAGTAAAAGTTAAAGATAGTGGGAGCTGTTATTGTCGAAGTTAGAGCCGACTTTGACTAAACTACACTTTAAAGCAATTTAAAGTTTATTCTCAGGTAAAATATGCCTAACGCTGGGAATTTCATAAGATTTTTCATTGAATTTTGAGAGGAAAATATTCCAAAAAGGCTAGCATTTTGGGTACACAATGAGATATGTAGATCATTATGATTTTTTTAAATTTTACATGGAACCTGATATGGATAATGTGTGTTTTTGAAGGAATAGTAGCTAAATGAATACAAAAATTCCATAATGTTGACTTTCTTGAAGCATAGCCGTAATAAATGGAGGATATGAAGAGAAAAAATGTATGGTCATTGGAATACATAATTTTAAGTTATGATCATAGGTTGTATATCGTTCTGAGTTATATGGCGATTTATAAGATATAGAAGAAAAATTCTTAACCCTACCCATCACCAGAAAATGAATGTTACCACTCACCGCTGTCATACTTTCTTCTTCGTACAAATATCGGTATCTTTTATCACCTCCTACATTAGCGTAAATCACCCTTTAAAGAGTGTCTCAGGCATGTACTGGTAAACTTTGCAAAATTGTTGCTAAGGTTGAGAGAAGTAAAAGATTGTATTATGAGGAGGGGTACAGAGTACGTCCCTTCAGTCGAAAGGAATCGGTTGTAGATCTTTTCCTTATATTTCATGAGTTACCCTATAATTTATGAACAACAATAAATCATACGATGGTCATTTCAACTATGTTATACATATATACAGATAACCATTGGAGCTTTAAATGATACACGGTTTTCCTCCTCCTTTAAGTTATTACTCAACAAAATCAAAGTCTCGTAGTTTTGTCTAATTTTGCTTCCATTTATTCACTAATAGATAACTATAAAAAATTTCGTCACCATCATCAGTCCTTAATATAGGATTTAAGAAACCGAAAAGTTTTCTTAATTGATTTATATAGAAAGAAACCAATCCCAATTAGTTTTTCCTTTTGGAAAACGTAAATTAATGTGGTTTTAATTTGAAATTAGAATGAGTAGAGTTATCTGTTCCAACAATAGTCAATTGATAAACGTCACTAATTACTAAATAACTGTAGAGATAACTTGATTGCAAGGAAAATTTATTCGTTCTGAATGTTGCATTTCGCTATGCAAATTTTTCCAACCAAACTGAAACCAGCAAGCATTACTATATTCCTGAAATGAAGTTTACCAACCACAAAAATGAGTTATTCTCAAGTACGAACATCTGTCAGGACTCTAAACACTATTAAATCCACAAAATTCCGGTTACGGCTTCGAAGGATTAAGGTTAAGATTTATCATACAAGAAATGCCACAAAATGTACACAGCTGTATACGTGTATAAAATCGTATCATCAACCAATTCCCATAAGTACTTATAAGTTGAATACAATAAGCAGAGTAACTAGAACCGCAATTGAATTTTAGAAGATTAAGCAATTCCATTTCTCGAATGGCTTAATATTATGCAACTGTATAGTCTTAAAAGAGTTAAATGTGGAGAATTTAATGTTGAATGAGTTAAGCTAACGCACCAGTTGGATACAAGGGATTTTCGGTATGGACTTTTTTTTAAACATTTTGTGTTTAATTCTTGACAGATCCTGGCACTACTAAATAAACAAATGCTATGCGTTTGGTTTTAACAGAAAAAAAAAGAACAAAAACAAATTTACAAGAGGAGTCAGTACCAAGATTTGCATGTTTCATACATTTTTCAATTAGAATTTCTGACAAACTATTTATGGCAGAATAATGATTTATATCTTAAATTAAAGGTAATGAAGAGGTCTGGTAAATAACGTCGGGGCAAACAAAAAACAAATTATTAGAATTGAGATATTGGCTCGGAGACTTGAAAAAAAATGGTAAAAATTGAAGTTTTTCAAACAAATTCCTGTTAGTAGGTATCCTCATTTCTTTAGATTGCGACTATTTTAGAAAGATAAAACCTAGATCTAGCAAATAACGTCGAGTTTTATAATTTTTAGTAGCGCTTTTTTTAATTACTTGACTTTAATAGTACTTGTTTTTGCTCCCGATATTTCACCAACGAGAAATTGCAAAATTTCGTTGAAAGTTGTTGAAATACAAAGCAAAATAATATATTTAACAATTATGTGCAAACAAATTTGGGAAAGTTATTTCTCGTTAAAATTTTTCAATTTCTTTGAACTGCAAATTTTCATTCTTCGTCTTAAATTATCGCTTGTTGGGTTTCTGTCTTTTACACTAGATGTCTCTAATGTGACTTGTGGTCTCGGTCTAGGCAAATCTTATATGAATTTGCTCATTTTCAGGACACAAACCTACGTACAGTAAATTTTATTGCCTGCAGGCTCGCTGGTATCTAAATTGAAACTTTTGTTGAGTACTAACGAGTACTTGTACGAAAAGTTAAAATTCCTTAGCTCGCCTCGCAACAGGAAGATACTGTTACCGCGCACTAACACTGCAATAGGGCGTCGTTCTTTCTTTGCCCACGTTGTCCGCAAATGGAATAATTTGCCTAGTTCAGAGGGTAGGTACTACTGGGATATTCAGGAAGAGACTTTTTCATTATGCTAGTATTAATTATTAATTTGTTTTTCTTTATGATATTATCTTTTTTTTATGCATTTTACATTGTATTTCTGTTTATCCTTTTTTTTACATTTAACGCAAATATTTTTTTTTTTAATTTATATACTGAATTATGCCAAGATGATTGTTTTTTTTTCTTTCCTTTTGATTACTCATTGAACTTAATTTTATTCCCTTTTTACTTAAGTACATATTGAAATGATTGTATTATCTTGTTGTACTATGTCCAGAAAATATACTATTATTATTATTTCAAAGAGAGCGGACACGTCAATTTTGGCTCTAAAGAAATCAAACAAAGAAGTAATAATAAAAGATTGAAAAAAGTTAAGAAGTGCCATCGGCATAAGTGTACAACAACCAGAGCTATCTGAAGTAGATTATCTATAAAATAAATCCAGGAAAATTGTGAAAAAAGTGTTTAAAATAAAATTGTAGTGATATTTCGAAATATAATTTAATTTAATTTGGCCGTTGCCATGACAACGGCACTACCCTAAAATATTTTGTAGTGATTCGAACAGAAACTTTTAAAATTTTGTGAAGTGAAAAACATTAAAGCAAATTAAATCAAAAATTAAGTCGTTGAAATAAAAACAAAAAGGTAAATTCACGCTGCCTCACTCAAAATGAGTGAAAGCAGCAGTGACTCTGGGGTGACTGATGATCTCCCCCAAATTAAATGGTAAGAGGAAGAAGAGTAATAAGTCTTCTTCTTCCGAAAAAATTAATCGAGGGCCCACAGAAAAGGCCATTAAGGGCCCTACTCAAGAGGCCGTAAAGCAGACAGCAACCAGGGCAGCGGATGCAGCTCTAAAAGTACCTGGGGCGTCAGGTGCTACAATGGCGGCTACCCCAGCAGCACCTGTAGTAAAAGGACAACGTCCAAAATTATCGGAAATTAGCAGAACGGCTTCGTCTTCGGCACCAAAGCCTAGCGGCTTGGTAATGAGGCTACCCCTTTTTCAAGCGTCTCCAAAAAGTAGGCAACAGTATCAGTAGGACCAGCAGCAGCACCACGATCCCCTGCGTTAGTCTCAGGGATGTCGTATGCTCAGCAGGTAAGTGGCAGTTCCCAGAACAGTAACACAATAGAAATTTTAGGAAAGCCTCGGCCTAAGACCGGTGCGGTTCTACAGGTTTTTTTTCGACGGGAGGTGGCAGGATGAGAGCTAGGGTATCCAGGTCGAGCACATCAATAGATTTCCTCAGAGCGCATACCTTAAAGCGATCTTCCAGGTCATATCTCGTGAGGAGCTATTCTCCATGGGAGTAATAGTTGGGTGAATGGTTGAGGTGTACACCACGACCCTCGAGAGTGCTACCAAGCTTATGCTTGCGGTCATCGAAGTGGATGGTAGACACCTTGTGCCATTCTGACTCAGGGAAAAGCCCACGAAGGTTGTGTTTTCACGGGTCCCTATGCGAGCTAGTCATGAAGACCTCCTGATTTTCCTAGAGAGAATTGGGAAGGTTTATTGGAGCGTTCGCGCTATTCCCATTAAAATTGGGGACGAGGGCCTTGGTCGTGTTGCATACAGAGCATCGATTAAACATGTATATACATACATGCATGCATCTCTGAACCGATTTCGCTTCACGCAGAATTCTAAAATTCATGCATCAATAAAGAAATGCAAACATGTAGATATGTACATACCTACAGCATTATCTTTGCATGCGGAATTACAATTCCCAGCTGCAAGTATAAACATACATATATCTACAAACATACTTTCAAGTTCAGTCAAGTCACTCGCTACTGACCTACACCAATTTCTTAATCATATAAAGAAACAAGTGAAGGCAGTGACACAATCCCCTGCGCGCAAGAATTCACACGATGCAATTTGATAACCTTGCGCCAGCAGCGGTAGTACTCAGGTGAACGAAACAATGGTTCACGATGATGTCACAATAGCAGCAAAGCGGCGAACGGTCTGCGGAAGTATTTATGTATGTACATGTTGAAGCGATGAGTGCCGCGATGTAATAACAACAAACCGGCAAAAGCTTTGCGGAAATTAATTTATGAATACCACAAAGAAACACTTTGCGGAAATTAATGTGTAAACGACATAAAGAACCGCTTTACGGAAGTTAATAATTATGTATATACGAATGCCGTGATGAAATTAAAATTACAAGTACTTAGCGTAATGTATAAGAAAAAGCAATAATATTAAGTCAAGAATTATGTATAAATAAACTGTGATTTGGAATAAAGAAGTCAGTAAGTGAGTTAGTCAGAACACGAGTTGTTTCACTTACCCAGGAGTAAAGCTAGTAAGCTGCTCCGTTCTCATATACGAGGAGTAAAGCTAGTAAGCTGCTCCATCCATCTGTACCTAGGAGTAAAGCTAGTAAGCTGCTCCGTTCTCATATACTAGGAGTAAAGCTAATAAGCTGCTCCATTGCACCGTATTGGGAGTAAAGCTGCTCCATACGCATCGCTGCTCAACCCATCTCGGGACAATCAAGGAAAACGCCCAATCATCTTGACGGCACGTAGTGTAATTACCGTGTCGTGTTCCAGATCAAAAGGTGCTCAGATGAGAGTACTAGAAGTACATTAATAAACTCAACAGTATCACTTGGTTTTGATTTCTTACAGAAGTTGTAAATTCGAAAAATACTCTCAGATAATCGGGTTTCCCTGACTTTAGGAGATTATATAAGAATATTAGCGCAATCGATTTATATAATCGTTTAACGAGCAACCCAGTACTCGGGGTCGTAGATGTGAGACATGGTCGATTCTACGAAGCCCAAAAATAAAACGAACACAATTGTTAAATGCCACATCTACCTTGCGGTGACAGACACTATCTAGTTTGGGAAAAACGATCCTACCATAGGTAAAATAAGGGAAGATCAGTGTCTTGACAAGTTTTAGCTTAAGCTCAGTTGACAGAATATTAGCTGAAAGTCAGAGTCTTCGCAAGCCACTATAGATTTTTCCCAGCATAGAGCTGATATAGTCGCAGCAATTCATTTTCGCATTCATCACAATTCCCAGGTTAGTAACTTTCTTTGACACGGGTATCGTTAATTCGTTTAACTCTACTGTAGGAAAATCAATTAAATCTCGATTATTACAGCTGCAATAAAAAAATATACATTGCGACTTTACTGGATTTAGGACTAGTTTATTATGTTCGGCCCACGTACTTATTCGGGATACGTCGCCGTTTAGTCGGGCCAAGCAATCCTCAAGAAGACCGATTGGTCTGCTAATATACAGTTGCACGTCGTCAGCGTACATACGAATCCTCACATCTTTTAGTACGCTTGGAAGAGCATTTATATAGGCACTGAAAGAGCAATGGGCCGAGGATTGATCCTTGGGGTACTCCATATGTTAATGGTAAAGGGGATGAAAGAGAATCATTTATTTTTACACGCTGGATGCGCCCCAACAAGAAATTGCGTATCATAGAGATGGCTGACGTACTAAAGCAAAAACTAGTAGACAGCTTGTGAAGCAGAATAATGTGGTCGACACTATCAAATGCCTTAGAGAAAGCGAGAAGAACGAGGGCAGTGCAGTCTTCCCGTTCCATAGCACGTCTAATATCAGTGGAAACTTTTAAGACTGCGGTCTCACAGCTATGTGAGGAGCGAAAACCCGACTGCCAACATGACAAAAGATTATTATTACCAATGTATTCAAGCCTCTTACCATACATAAGCTTTTCCAATACTTTTGATAAAAATCACAGCAGACTAATTGGACGAAAGTCGGATGGTTGTGTGGGAGAATGCTTTTTTGGAATGGCAAGTACCGTGGCGATTTTCCAGCTGCTGTGGAAACACGACGACGTTATGGATGAATTAATGACATATAGGACATATTTGCTGATTACTGGTAATAATAGTTTAAAGAAACGGGGGGGGGGGGGTGATTGATTGTCTGGTCCTGTGGCGTCGGATTTTAAGGAGCATATCGCTTGAAAGGGCTCATCGAAGCAGACCCTGCGAAAAGAAAAGAGATCAGATATATTTGAATGTAAAGCACTGTTGTTACGTCCTAAGGATAATGTTTCCTCGCTATGAGCATAAGAAGTATTACAGCTGATGGAGGTGAAGTACGCATTTAATTCATCCGGGTTAGAGCTGCAGCTAAGTTGGTCCTTGCCACATACTCCTGCCTCTTTCAGGTTTTGCCAAAGAACCTTTAGTCGAAGATTGGTGTTAAGCTTCGTCTTATAGTATCGACGTTTAGCATTTCTTATAGCAATAAGGGATCGCACTGTGGAAGAGAACCATGGACAGCCAATAATAGGTACAATTTTTGCCTTTAGCGGAACATATTTTTCGAACAGGTAAGAGATCAATGAGGCTAGAATAGCTATTTGACCATCCACCTCAATGCAGTGAAAGATGTGATCCCACGGCAAAAGAAGGCATTCGCTAAAAAGAGACTCTACATCAATACTCCCATAGTCACGGTATGAGACATGTTTATAACGTGGTATCACATCCAGCCTGAAAGCATAATTAAGGAATAGAATATCATGGTCAATTGTGCTGGATGGAAGGAGCTGATTTTGAAGATTGACTTTATCCCTATCCGAAACAATTAGAAGATCAATAGTCGAAGGGTTTGATGTATTAAAAAAAGTAGGCGAAGTATTGACAATATTGAGATGCAGAGATTGAATAAGATGAGCAAATTGGTCTGTTAATGCTCTGCGGTGAAGAAGATTTATGTTGAAATCACCGCCAATCACTACACTTTCATAATGTTGGGTAACGTGTGATAACGTATTCTCTAACTCGCGGAATGCATCATCACTAAACTGGTTAGGTGGAAGATATACCGAGGTTAAGACACATTTATCGTTATTGGAGCTAACTTCGATGCACACAAATTCACACGGCAGAGTTTCAGAAGATGATATAAGTTTGGCTTTAAGATAATTTCTAATGTAGATTGCTACGCCCCCGCCAACACGGTCCCTCCGGTCGCTGCGATATATGTTAAAACCAGGAATGAAAACTTGAGATGATGGGATTGCAGCACTCAGCCATGTCTCACTTACAAAAATTGCATGCACAACGGAGTCTGTAAAAATGAATCGAAAATCATTGATCTTGTTACGAATGCTTCTTGCATTCACAGTACATATATTTAAACCCGAAAATTGATTTCCTAGTATTTTCAATACAGTTCTTACCTGGTCCATACTCGAGAAATTATCCATGCTCATAGACGTGCAAAAGACTGCCGGTGCACTCAGACACATAATTACACAACACTACAATCATCGCAGAATGAAAACTAGAATTAAGTATCCGCAAGAGAAACCACAAATTGGTAGAAAAGAAAAACAAAGTTTGAAACAAATTCATAATTCAATTAAGGAAATTTCAGTAAGAACATTACAGGAAAGTAAGACTATCATGTAATTTCTAAATAGAATAAACTTTAGTCCATTTGTATAAAAACTACGATTATAACAAAGATTACATTGTGGTAGCTCCGTAGAATTAGCAGCATATTACGTTTAGGCACGCAAAATCTAATTTTGTGCAAGGTTATCTAACTGGTCTCCTCGGGTGATTCTGAGTTCATTACCATCTCGACGAACCTTGACATATAGCAGTCCATCTTTTGTGCGGGCTGAATGTATTTTCCCCTGTTTACGGAGTTTCAATGCTTCACGTAACAGAGAGCTATTTCTGGGAGTCAAGCTCTCATTTATAAAAATTAAAGAGTCTGAAGAGAAACCTTCGAGATCAGCAAGCCGGATACCCTTCGTCGACGATATGATGATAGAAAAGCTCTTTGTTCTATTGGGCACGAGAAACGTACTACAATAGGGTTATCATTGCGAAGAGACTTTGCTTTAATGCGAAAAGCATCAATGTATGGCGAACTTGGATGGTCGACCACAGCAGCAATATTTTTACAAGTGTTTACCAGATTTTCATTTTGTTGGTAAGGTACTCCACGTAAAATTACGTCGCTCAGGCGTTGATTTCTATGTACGTCATCAAGTTGATCTTGAAGAGACTTCATGGTTTGTGTGACTTCCGTCTTCAGTTTTTCGCAATCTTTAATTCTCTCATCGAAAGAGCGTATGGCGTCATCAATTTTTGCGGAGATTCGTTCCTCGACCTTCTGCAAGCGCAGTTCGATCATAGGCAGAAATCTAGTTTCTAATGTCTGGATTAATTTCTCCACGATCACTGGCGAAAGCTCTGTCATACTGACACCACTTCTCGTTACAACTTGGGAGCCTGCATCAGTATTCGAAGTTGATGGGGTTTTCTCTTTTTTGTTATCTTTCCCCACCATAATGAGCGGAGAGGACAGAGATTACGATACACACCAACAGGAGTTTCCAGTCGCAACAGCACTTACTGTATTAGCACTAAACAGTTTTCGTAATTAATTGGTTTGTACTAGCACTAAGCAGTTTTGTTAATTAATTCGATTAATTGAATTTCCACCAAAATCAATCACCACGAAAACGCCAACCAAACACAAAATTGCTCGCGACACACTATCGGAAACCAAAATGAGATTTTGCCAATTTCGATCACGGATATATTACTTTATAGCAAGCCAACTCGGGAGCCACTCGAAAACACGTCTATACTCTAGCTTACATCTCTGATGTTGGAAAGCTCCAAATTCGATCTTTTATCGAGACTAGTTTCAATCGAAGTGGGTATCCAGCTTCTAGCTTGTCGACCGAGGTCTCTCGGGTGGCAGCTCTTCTCCCAACTCAGCCGGAGTTGATTCTTTATTTCAATATAATAAAGCAACGCTTGGCGACACAGGCTTACAAGCACAGCTTGGAGTTTGTGCTACGCGGCTATTCACGCTGGCTGAGGGAAGGCGATTCTCCAACCGAGTACTTATTTCAGGCGACTAGATGACGTACTGCTTCTTGTGAGGTCGAATCGATAATTGATGAATCTGGACAAGTCCTCAACGGACAACAGCTATCAGAATATATTCGAGACTACTACAGTATTCTCTACTCTGAATCGACGTCGACAACATCGTCGACCGCTCATGAACTTCTTGAGAATATTCCCACTTCCTCTGAAGACAGTAGGGAGCTCCTGGATGCAGTAATCACATTGGAGAATATGATTGCTGCGACAAAGGATCTAAGGCGACACCCTTCACCTGGTTATGACGGCTTGACTCCAGAATTCTTCATACGTTTCAGTTATTTATTAATTCCTGACCTTTTGGAAGTCTTCAATTCGGCGGTTAAGACACATTCAGACTATCCTTCTAGTTGGAGGAGGTCTGTTTTGCGATTGATTCCAAAGAAGGGAGATTTGCAGAGGATGGGGAACTGGAGACCAGTAACCGTATGCAATGTAGACTACAAAATCGGCTGCAAAGCGTTAGGGGCGATACTCCGCTCAGTGATTACTTCGGTAATACACCCGGAACAGTCCTATTGTGTACCTGGTCGTAGTATCTATGACAATATCGCGGTAGCCAAGCATTTGTTTGCCTACCATGAACAAATGGCCATTATTTCATTAGATCAACAAGAGGCTTTTGATAGCGTCTCGCACGAGTATCTCTTGACTGCTCTCGAGGCATTTGGGTTTCCGTCCAGGTAGCTCGATATCGTCGGGAAACTGTATAGAGATTCAGTGATTTTGATTAACCATCAATGAGAAGTTCTGGCTCCTATCTCGTTTCATCGAGGTATCAGACAGGGCTGTACATTGTCAGGTATGCTTTATGATCTTTCGTTGGAGCCGCTACTGGCGAATGTTCGTCGAATGCTCGGACAATATGCGGTTCATCTACCATATACCAAAGTGAGGCCTCTTATGTTGGCGTATGCGGATGACCTTTCTACATTAGTGACAAGAGATAAAGCTTTTAAGGTCGCTCGTGCTGTTTTCGAACAGTTCGAACGTATAGCGGGCGCTAAAATCAACCTTAGTAAGAGTCAAGGCTTGTGGTGTGTAAGGTGGAGAGATCGTACAGATACTCCACTGAACATCCAATGGACTAATACTTGCCTGAAGTATTTAGGTGTGTATATCGGACGCTAGAGTAAATGAAATAATAGCCGCATCGCTCTTGAGAAACTCTCTAGAGCTGTAAACTCATGGCGTAGTCGACTGTTTCCATTATCCTTAATGGGTAGTTCGGTCGTGATAAACTATTTGATTACCTCGTCCATCGTTCATCTGCTAAAGTCTGAGACGTTTTATAAAGGCTTCGTGGGTCTTCTTCAAGAAAAAGCGATAGACGCCTTTTGGTGCGGAAGACGATGGGTTGCTGAAAGCACGCTCTGTCTGCCAGTCAAGATAGGTGGATTGGGTCTCACTAACTTGGTTGTGAAATCAAAGTGTCTCCAAGTGCGTGCATTCCAACGAGTATTTTGCCAGAGAGACAGCTTGATTTCTCAACTGTGTCACTGGCCACAGGATCCAAACTCAACGATTCAGACCTGGGGCAGAATCAGGCCAGCATTTCACCTTAAGTGGAATGCTCTACGGTACACGCAATTCGCGTCAATTCCAATCAGGTTTAATCCTGAATTAATAGATTCAGTGTTCAGTTATGCTCGGGGTTTTGAAGCTGACACGCATACACTGACGGTTCTCGAAGATATTATTGATGTCTCTGGAAACTGTCGAATAAACACTAACAGTATACAACTATACGACCTGGCTGCTTCTGCGCGGGGGAGATTTCGCCAACTTGGGACCAGTGACCCTGGCACTAAGTTGGAAGATGCTTTCGTTCTGAACAGACCACTTCACACACCTATCAGCACACTTACCACACGTGTGCTCCGTGACGTGCTTATGTCAATAAGACCTCCGGAGTATACAGGACACAACAGATGGCGAACACACCTCGGGGTGAATATTGGCGTGATGGGAGGGATAACTTGCAGAGTAGTCTAGAGTTATCCTTCTAATTACAAAGATGCTGATGTAGCATTCAAATGGCTGCATCACAGTCTTGTGCATCCTAATCAGTTGTCACATATTGACCGGCGGGTTCAGAGGATTTGCACAGTTTGTGCACCCTGCACCCTGTTTCACAGGTTCTTCACTTGCCCGGCTTTGCAGGGTCTAATGGATCTCGTGCGCGGTATGTGTCAGTTTATCCACCCGAATTTCGGCATTACTAGGACATCGTTTCTATGGGGACCAAAGGTCTGCGGTCGAGTGAATTGTTTGATTAGCTTTGTGTTGACACTGGCCATATCTACAATTCACCTGTGCTACATGAGAGTCGAAGATGGGAATCAGAACACTGACCAACAACACCACGCATACGCACTTAAGAGCCACTTCGTTCACAGATTGAAGTGACATTTACGTCTTGAATATCTGGCAACGGACACAGACACATTCAGCTGCACATGGCAACCACTATCGTCGGTGCAGGACGGAGTTCTTGTCTTTCGCTGCTGATAGCAGACCACAGCATTTGCAACACTAGTCCACGAGGCTTCTCCTCGCTTTGAAACCGTTGCATGTGCTGCGGGAAGGACGGGGGATCCGTTAGAGATGCTCAGCTGGAGGGATGATGAGGGCAGTTTGTAGAGGTCAGTGATACTACAGGCTGCTCTCGCGGTACTCTATATCGGTTTCGGGTTTTTTCGTTCGTTCGTTCGATTTCTCATTTTTAATTCGGTTTCGGTCTCGGTGCTAAATTGCAAATTTTTTTTTTGAAAATTCGTTCGGTTTAGGTATTTATTAGATTGTTTTGGAATTTTTTAAGATCTTGGAGCTGCAACTTACACAATTGTCAAAATTGGGACAAGTAATAAGTTTTTTGTTTTCTCATATTTTAGGCATTTTTCAAAATTTTTGTTATCCGTTATATACAGTCTCTTTTGAGAACTTAGTGTTTAATTTTTTTCTTCTCGTTTATTGTTGGTGTCTAATTTGTTCTGGTTGTCCCTTTTGACACATTTTGTGTTATTGTTAGATTAGTTATTGTCTCTCTTTTTTACACATTGATTTGATTCGTTACTAACGGAATGACAAACTAAGTATACCCTATAAGATGTCATGTAGGGTTTAAAAAACTGAGTGGAGAGCCCCCTTCGGTGGTGCTGGGCGATGTTTAATTATGTTTTCGAAAATTCGATGCTGTTATGGTCGTAGCGTATTGCATATGCGTATTGCAATATGCTACACGAAATACTGAAGCGTGTAAGCCGGCTGCTGTCAAGCAGAAAAATTGAACGCACCCCGACCGAGAGCAGTGCGTTTCCTCGAGCTCGGAGTGATGGTGGAAAAGAAGAAGAAGACAATCTTCTCGTATGGTGAAATCGTCAAGTATACCCGTGCAAGGAATAACTCCAAAGTATTTTCGCAGACATCAGCTAGAAAACAAATCTTGTAAGTATATTTAGGATATTTTTCAATCCCCAGACTACTTTATTTTCCACTAATCTAGTTATTTTCAAATACCCTTCACCAATCAAAACTTCGGCAATAGCAGCTTCTCAGCAAGTCGATTTGGGGCCAAATTCTGTATCTCACCGGGCAGCGGCTCGTATGTTAAAGAAAATTAAAATAAATCGCAACGAAAGTGTTTGCATGTCTTGGCCACAACAAAAAGCTGAAAGTAAATCAAGGGAATCAAAATCGTATGTATAAGTTGTAACACTTTTAAGGATACGTGAATCAGGAGAAAATATCAACTCAACTACGAGGAACGGTGAAAATATTGAAAATATTCCTCAACACAAAAGTTGTTTCCCTCTCTATTGAAAATATTAAACGACAATGAGGAAATGACAAGAATTGAAGAACCCTCCCACGAATCTATCAAATACGCAACTATAGCTAGAATATCACCAAACAAACATCTCGAGAAGTGCACAAAGAAAATAATTGATGTTGGTGCTGTGAAAAATTTCGCTTCACTACTACGTTTTCAGGAAATTTAGTTTCCGCAGTATAAATTAAAATAGGTAATGTGCTACAAATGCATCAGTCTGATGTGAGGTTCAGCACTCGTTGGGGGATGCTCCACCGATATCCAAGATGATTTTGTTATAGAAATGCCATTAGTGCCCCGTGCAAGTTCGACCGTAGGTCATCTGAAATTTTTCTGTGAGAACATTCTTTCTCGACTTAAGAGTAAGTGATAAACGTATACTCATCGGAAGCCAACTTGCCGTAGGATAGGGCGCAGTAAATGTTTGTTTGAATCAATTAGTTCAAGAATTATGCTAAACGCATTGGATGCCAATAATAATTATTGTATTGATTTAGTCACGTCATCTGCAACTCAGACGGTATTCTTTGAGCTCGCTCCGGATTTGAAAATGCAAGACGTTTTTTTTTTGTGTGAAATTTAAAGACGGAATGCGCTGACATCTTTAAAAGATAATTTTACAGTATACAGCTAACGCGACTTGAAATAATACTACAGTTAAAATTATCATTTGGATAACAATTCTTTTTAGAACGAAGAGATTAGCGAGCGGACCATGTTGGAGGTGCCTCTTCGGTGGATCCTCTACTTTGACCATGTAAGTGCTCTCAACTCTATTTTATTGTATGAGTAACGTTAATAATCTATAAATTTTTCCTGCACAAAAAGCCCGTCAATAAGTGGTTTTGTTCTTTTCCTCAATAATATTTTTGAGAAAATAAATTAAATAACAGGTTTAAAGAATTATCGGCACCACGTAACTAGAGAATTGTAATGAAAACCAAAAAAAGAAGAACACAAAAAGGAACATTTTTTTTAGAGATCTTTACTATAGAAATTTTACAATATTGAAAGCAATCGCGCAAATTTAACAAAATTACAAACTGTTTCCTACAATCTTCGCATAATTTCTCAAAAAGTTTAAAACGAGTAAAAGACGATTACTAAGATTTCCGTAAAATGTGTTATAACGTGATGAGTTTTCTTTTTATTTTTGATAAATAAGTTTCATGTTTTTATTTACCTGAAATTCTTGCCTTTTATGAGAGATTGTCTTATCTGTGACTCAAAGGAATATATGAAATATTAGTTAGCAGCGCCGGGCATGATAAAGTTTCTTTTTCCTCGTTCCTTCCTGGCCGAGTAAGTTTTTGTCAGAACGAGTCCGTCATAATAATGCATTATTTTATTCATTCATGATTTAAATTACGCATTTTCAAATTTAATCATGAGCGCATGCCTATCACGGAAAGTTTCAATTAGATAATGTACTAGTATTATAAAGTTATTATCATTTTAGTAATTGGTACTCTTTGTATTAGTATACTTATTCATCTCGTTTTCTTAATTTCTATATTGCATACTGCTAGCGTATAAGTGCATCGCAAATGTGATGTTGATTGTCTTCACAAGATGAGGAAGAATTAGGTCTTCCGAGATGTTTGTTTTAAACTGGAAGGAAAGACGTCATTAAGTCACCTACTAGGTTAAAAGGTTAAAGCTTTGTAACTTTGCCGAGATATTATTATAATTAAATACAATTTATAACGTAATGTCTCCGCGAGCTTTGAATCCTTTTCCTTCACCATCCTGGAGCCCTCTCATATGAAGGTCGTCTAGGCTCGCCTAGTATCTCTCTCTTTACAGGTCAACTAGGGACTTCGTAAAATCTTGCCCTCAGAGTCAGATGGGTGGCTGGGGCAGGCAAAGAAGGCATAACATCTGCACCTTCGACGACGGATATAGGTAAGTGACGTAACAGTCCCTTCAGGACTGAATGTGTGCCGGTTTTTTTTGGTTGATAGGCACGAGATTTTTTTTGATTATGGCAGACGGCAGCGGCAGGTTTTTCGTGGAACCTCCCCACACTCTCCGCCAATGAGACGAGGCGAGCTAGCGTGCCGCCCTCCAGTCAACGCTGTCCGTCGAGTGATCTGTCAGCTCATGCTGGCAGTCTGGACTTCACGTCCAAGCCAATCACTCTACCTACTACCATAACAATGCTTCGTTACTGATGTTCGATATTTTAACATCCACGACGACGCACTCCAACATCGACGTATATGGATGTTATCCTTTCGATGCTTGGGGATTACATCATTTAACCGTTGGAAAATGAGACTGAGAAAGGAATAGATGCATGCTTTAAAAAGCAAAGAAAACTACAAAAAGGCTGTCTACATAGATACGAAAAAATAAGCACGTATTTCAATAAAAAAAAATTGTAAAACGGGAAGAGAAAGGTAGTAATTGTTCATTTCATTTTCTAGCATCGTTATTATTGATAGATTATAAGTTCATAGAATGATTTGGGCTACTTCACGGGAAGAAAACATCGTTCGGTGAAACCAATAAGAATTCTTTTTAATAAAAAGGCAGAATGCCCTTAATGCAAATAGATCACACTATTGTCACTGAGTCATTTGAAACTTTTAGAAAAATATTAATTTCGCTGAAAACTAAAATGCATAGTGAAAACAACGTGTGTCTGCCATATTTCGCACAATTCTATAGTTCTGTCTCTATTGCCTTAATTTGAAAATAATTTTAATGCATTTCTAAAATGCATTGAGAATGCAGAAAAATCGAACTTTTCGACCTAGCGATCAGAGAGGTGTCATCAGTATGGTTATCTCTAATCGCCTACCATTGAAGTTAGATGATATGGTCACCTAATTGTCCATATAAATACTTTTTATCAAAAGCAAGCTTAAATTATATGGTAGCAACAATTTCTCGATGCGCATTATGGTAGGCGATCAGAGATAACCATACTGATGAGACCATTCTGGTCGCTGGGTCGAAAATTTTGACTTAATTTAAAGAGCACGAAAGAAGTGAAATTATGGTAAGAAACACTTTCGTAAACTTTTCAATGCTTTATATGCTACACTTCTTTATAAATGAATGATGACGTTTTTCAGCTTGTACAGAAAAATGATCTTTTTTAATTTCTTAATTAATTCCTCGCAATGTGTTGATGAACAAAAAAAAATATCAAATTTTCTTTAAATCTATATTCAGCTGTGTGAATCACCTAATTTCCTGAATGAGCATTATTCTTCTAAATGATATTTCTTCTTAAGGATCGTTGTTGCTTGTCTAGCTGCTCCGTTGCTGCTGGCATCACTAGGGAAATCCCCTATAAGCAACAAACTATAAAACGAGATGCTTGGGTACCTATAGTATCATACTTGTTTTTAATTCTGAAGTGTAAGGTGTTGGTGAAAAGTTAAAGCTAGGAGACTATTAATTACTTTACAAACAAGGTAGTAAGTTCGTGAGCAATAAAAGTTTTGCATAGTAAGTTGCATCTCCGGGTTTCTTTTTTTGTTCTTTGAGTAGTAGTTGAGTTGCAAAAGCGGATTTTGTAACAGTTGTCATATATTAATATTGACATTAATGTTTCCTTATATCATACTCAAGTTCTTTAGCTATAAGTATTTGGGATTAATGATGAGGAAAATGTTTGTCAAGTTAGGTTTGTTATGTAAACAATTAAGTACATTTTCACTCTGTGTTGAATTTCAAAAGTCCTCCTCATTTGCATTTGTCGAGCGGAAATTATCATTTATGTAAGTAACTATTTACTTGTATGTTTAAAACAGATGAAAAATGCCAGCGTAAAGTAGCTTGTGGAAGTATTTTCAGAGATCACAAGATGAAAATTTCGCTGTTTGTCGATATTAGCAAGCCATACACTAAGAAGAAAGTACACGCGCTAACCTTTAGAAGGTATGCGAGGATTTGCTTGCCGGATTGCGCGTCTTACTGCAAAAAATTCTTCGCCCACACACTACACAATCTTCCTCGCAGGATTCCGCGCATGATTTTCAGCTTTCAAATGACGTGAACAAATTAATGAGAATTGGTGTTGCTTTGACACCAGAAGTGCGGCTTTTGAAATGTGTAAAATAATGAACGTTCCAAATGCCATTCTGAATTCTTATGCAGTTGATATCTGTGCTTCAAGGTAAACTGTTTCTTTCTCTAGCAAATTTAACATTAAGCTTCGATATGTCAGAGGAATTTAAAATTCGAGAAACCGTTCGCCCTATGATGTCTGTATATAGCCCAAGCAAAATTAAAAAAGATCAAATAAAAAAGCTAAAATTGGTCTAAGACCAATTCTTATGATACCCTAGATCAATGCCGGTGGGGCAGTAAAAATGAGTTTAACCAATTTCATAGGATTTCATATTCTGAAGAAATTTTCAGTGCAATAAAAAAATTTGGGACTAATCGTTTTTACATTATGCGTAAAAAACCTAAATTGTTATATGGCAACACCAAGAAGCGGTTGCCCGATTTATTCCATTTTTCCAATTGTTCCGCCACGGAACATTATAAAAACGTAAAAATCTACGAATTTTATTTTAACATTAACTAACAACTACAAAACCCATTTAGAATACAATATAAATATCCCACGAAGCACTCAATTCATGAATTTTGCTTTCAGCAGCACTATGCATCCAATAAAAACCTAAAAATAAACAAAATATTGGGTTACTAAAATATAATCAAATCAAATTTTCAACATTAAAATAAACTTACATAGAATCCCTGAATCCATCTCCTGAGCTGCACTGGAATTCCCCAATTATTGTTTTTGCAAAATATATTAGAAATAAACATTTTAATATGTAGATACAAATACAGAAACCAAATTAAAAGAACCTACCCAAAAATTAATCTTGATAGCACAGCTACCTATATCACCACCGCTGATAGATATCTGACGAACATCAGTACAGTCAAATTTTCAGATTTCTTACTCGTTCAAAGCTGCATTACGCACTGCTGCGTGCAACGCCAAGTAACTTTTTCATCTTGATACTATTGGTCTCATTTTTAGTTCCTGTTTGTGTAGTTTTATGACTGGATGGAGTATACTAATTTCTTTCTGGTATTCTCTCAGGTTTGCTAGCATTCTTGCATCTTCTATTTTATGGTGTTTCTCCATTGTTGGATGATTGGGTTGGTAGAAGCCTTGTTTAGCTGTTATCTGTAGTTTATATTTATAAGATGCCTCTAGTGCTCTGTGCAGTCTGCTGGTATCTTGGCTTATGATTTTGGTGTATATTAACTTTTCCATGCCTTCTTTTAGCATCTTGTTTAAGAGTTCGTTGTATTGTTCTTTGTATAATGCTACCGTGACTTTTCCTTTATCCGCTTCCATTATGATTGTGTCCTCTTTTTGTTTAAGCATTGCCTTAATTTTTCCTAATGCTTTTAAGATTTAAAAGTCTATTTTGGTTAGATATCTTTTTTTTATGTTCTGGACATATGCATTTGTGCTTTTGGCAGGTTTTCTGTTATATTTCTACATTGCATTGATTGGGTTTCTTCTGCTATATCCGCAATGTCGCTTATGGTGCTGATCGTGTCCATTATGTTGTGTCTGGTGTTTGGGAGGATAAATTTTGGGCCATATGAAAGTAGTGCTTCCATATCTTGGGTCATTTGATAGCAGGTGAGGTTTTTAAAACCATTCTCAGCTTTTCGCAGTGTCATTATTGTTTAGTGTTTTGTCTGGTGGATGGATTATTGAATTTGCGGGTGTTAGTCTGATTGTTTAGTGTAGATTTTGTTTTTTGTGTTTTGGTGTTTTGTTATGATTTTATTTTTGTGTTAATTGCTTGTTCTGTGTTATGTTGTGCTTTTTGTATTCCTATCTGTTGGCTTGAGTTTATCTTATCTTATTCGTGCTAAATTGTTTGATGGTTCATTGCTTTGTTTTTGTCTATGATTTTTGTTTGCTGGAGTGATTTGCTTGTGTTTGTGTGTGTGTTTGTGTTTTCTTGCTTTACTAGTGTTGGTTTTCTTTCTTTGTTATGCGCCTGCCCAAGTTTTGTGTTAATCTGTTATTTGTTTTTTGTCTGGTGCTATATTATGTCTAGGATTATTTGCTGTTATGCTGTTCATTTTTGTCTAGTGTTATATTGATAATTAGCTTTATGCCTATTGTTGATCTATTTGATTTTTACTTTTGAGTATCAATGTCTTTAATGGTGTTCTGAGATCCATGTCTCTGCCCATTACCATAGTGCTTCCACGCACATGCACTTTCAGTTGCAGTTCTACATAGTGTTTAGTGTTGGCTTGTGTGGTTTGTGTTTACCCTCCCGGGCACGCTACTTGGAGATAAGCACTCTTGAAGGCGTTAGTTTAGTCTTATATCGTGGCCAATGGACTTCATATTTTCTTCAAACACTTCTGTTTTTGTGTCCCACCTCTGATATTGCCCTTGTCTAGGAGCTGGAGTGAAATTTCAAATATTTTTATATGTATATATAGGGGTAAGTAATATAATAGAGTTGAAAGAATGTATTATTGATTTTTATTTAATTGTCTTTAAAGTTACATTTATTTTTATTATTAGTATAATTTTTATTTTTATCTTATTTTATATATAATATAATTTCTATTTTTATTATTATATTTATTATATTATATTTTGTATCTACATATGCTACAATATCATTTATGAATGACCCATTGAGAGGAAAGAGTTTAGATATATCCTTGCTGAGACAAATCTAGAAATAGAGTCTCTCCAAGAGTATAAAATAGTCACATATGTATGTATGTACGTGTTTAAAATCATGTGATATGACGAGAATAACATTGCACAAGATAACAAGCAAACATACAATCGGGACACATCTAAAATAAGACAGTCAGATAGGGGATAGCTAGAAATTAAAACAAAATGACAATTATTAATAGAACAGTTTATCATTGTACACTGAAGAACTACACAGTGAAGCAAACTGATCGTTTGCCAATTTTGGAAACTTCTGATGAGCTCCGTAGCTTGAGCGAAACTGGTTATGTAAAGCCAAATAGGGGCCTACACGGCCATTTCCCCTTAATTATACTCCCAAATTTTTTGTTAAACAATTTTATCATACAACGTAGTAAAAAATCGTATCAAGACCCAACTCCCCATTAGGATGGCAGCAAGACCCTAACAAAACTAATAAACATGTAACTGCATGAAACACAACACGTAAAAACACGGAACACATCATCTACAGCACTTAATGGAAGTTTTTTCTAGTACCTCACTTAAGCACTACGGTGGCTAAACTAAGTGACTTACGGCGCTGCACAAGTGATGCACCACAATTTCAAGGGCCTTTCTTCTCTTCTTTTCTGAAATATTTCGTATACGGAATTTCTTTGAACTAAATTTTACAATAACAGATCTTTATCCACAAATGTCGTCCTCATGCAGTAAAAAATCTTTACTTTTAAAACCCATTCTACTATTAAAATAAATATTTTGGTTGAATCAACTAGAAATATCACCCACGACAATACTATTTATTTGGAAACCACACGGGACGGCGTTGAACGGTAACGCACTTACGCTGCCGCGTTTGTGTTGCATATTTGCGTCGGCGAAATCTCTTGGAAACCGAGGATTATACAAGAAAAATTCAATCACCGCTGCTCGAAGCGGGTCCAACGGAAATTTGGTTACTGTACACGAATTCAAAGTGAACGAATCTTACTCCTTTTGGTAGAAATATTGATTTTTAATTTGTTCTTGTTCTACTAGACTTAGCATAATTTTCGTATAGATTAAGCTCAATTTTTTTATATATATTCATTTTTAAAATAAAGTACAATGCCTATTATTCTAGACAACGCGTTTTATATAACTTTACTTCCATTCCGTTTTCACTATTAGTGTATGTCGCGAAAACCCTGTCAACGAGTTTAAAGAGTCATTCATAATTCTCCGCTATGACGACATCCTTACCTTAATATACCTTATGCTGTTGTGTAAAATTTTTAATTCTACTCTTCTTTATTTTCGAGTTGTACTTTCCACTTAGTACAAGCTCTTACTATCTTCTTTTTATTTTATTTATTCATTCTTTAAATTAGTTAGTATATGTAATAACGGATATTGTTGAATTTGCTTCTTATAATAATTTTACTTAAATATAATATTATGAATTTTGTGTACAATTGCCAAAAGATTTTTTTTAATGATGTATTTTCTTCTTTTTTATCAACAAAGATCTTTTTTTGTTACTATGTTTTAGACCATGATGTTGATAATAAATACAATCTGAATGAAGATGAGTGCCAGATAAATTATTCTTGTAATTTTGGTAATGCTTAATTCTTCCAAGTCCAACACGATAGTTCAATACCGATACGAAAATGACACAACATACTTTCTTAAGTTATGTTCAGTTATTGCCTTCTATATGCTCCAAGCCCCGGTGTATGAAAATGCATATGTGTGAACGAAGTGCTACTATTGCGGCTTATAAGAAAAGAGTACTTCTTAACCTTGAGGTCCATAACTCTCAAATCACATAACTTACGATAAAAATATATGTAAACTTTTTTGGCTACAGTCAGAAATCTTTGTCTACTATGATAGTGAACAGTATCTCAATTTACACTCACAAGTATATATTTATTTTGTTTTGAAAATATACGGAATCCTTCGTAGATTTCGGAGTAACTGATGCTGGTATGCCAATTAATTGTCCCAATATTTTGTTACGGCTGTGAAATTTGCTGTAAGCTGGATTAATATTACGAGTTGAGTTATAAAACTATAGGGTCTATACCTATATTTATTAGTACAGTATGATGCTTGCTTGTGATACTTAATGGAATGTACATAGGTTTGAGTCCTACTTATTTTTGTTGAATATTCTTATTCTTATTTCGATTAATTGAAGTTGTCCTTGGTATACACGGTTCCGCAGGTTGTGCTTGTACACACGGGTCTTGAGGTTACTCTTATGCTCACTGTAATCTTGTGAGCGTCTTCTCCAGGAATAGGCACAGAGCAGTGGTGAAGAAATAATCCACTTAATACGATTGTTATTTCAGGGGAACGTTAAAACAGCTCAGCAGTTCTTCTTGAGGGAAAATAAACTCAATTCTTTTGGATTGTCCTTTTCTTTATTTTAAATAGAACTGTAACGCCACGATAAAGGATTCTTCAACCATGCAATGTTTCTTTGGAAAACTTTACTGAAAATTATCTAACTCGCTACTTATCTTAGACATGTATCTCTAACCAAAAAAAAAGTGACAATGAAAAATTTAAAACGAAAACATTTTTTTTTCTAGCAGGGCTGCAAGGTTTTCAAACTTACCGCGCTCACAACACGCAAAGTAGCTGTTCCATCGATTCTGTAAAACTTACAATTGTTGTGCCAACCATTTCTGGGACTGCCAATCGTGAGTATTAACGGAGCGCGTCTGCGTTGTGTTAAAGATAAGCGTCGACGGTAGTCCGACGCAGCCGCAAAAGAATATTTAAATGTTGTAGCATTTTTATTCCATGATTAAATAAGTAAATAAAACAAAGCTATGAACGGAGTAGATTCTTATCGCGAAATGATATGTCATTAAATCATAAATTTCTAGCAACAATCGTTCTACGAAAGCTTATTTATGTATATATTAGGTACGTGAAGTGAAGAACATCGTATCTAAATATCAGTCAATGACATGGGGTAATAGCCTTAACATACATTTTATGTAGGTGTACCTTTCATTAGGAAATGAAATATTAGATCTCAAATGGTTAACAGATGTATTAAATAAACTCAAAGAAGTGGAAGAATTTAAATATCATACAAATGTATATAAAGCACGAATAAGCGTCGTTTGAATAAAATATCAAAATATATCCAGAACGGACAGCGAAGAAAATTCGCTCTAACTCTAATATTGAGGATTAATGTTTTGTCTTGAAATATTCCTGTCACGCAAATAATTCAACCTTTTCCTCAATTCTCATGTACCTAGCCAGAGTTTTTTGTTTTATGTCTTCATCGAACAGAATTATATTTCTTGCTTATGGGGTCTGGATCTGTTATTTTATACACATCCTATATGAAAGCGTTTTGAAGTTTTCTTCCGAGGACATTAGCAACTCCCGAATTACTTAAAATTGGAGGCACGCTCGAAAGTCATATGTCGTGTCGGTTGGATTCGTGAATTTGAGCCCCTCATCAGCGATTTTAGCGTAAATTTTCATATCGTTTAGGTGACGACATGCAAAGTTCATATCTTGGCCAATCTTTGCCACTACAGAGAGTTAAGAGTATAAGATTAACCTAATCTTAAATAAGTAGATAAACACTTTTATATAAAATGTATTTTCATCGATAAGAAATTTACGTTCAACGTACATAAGTTCTATCAAAGCAATAAGCATCCCAAAACGTTTGAAGGTCTTCTATTCTCTGGGTTAACTACAGCTGCCAATGCCAAAAAGCGGCTTATTACATCCTTGTCTTTTGTATACGCAAAAGAAAATCTCTGAGAGGAGTATTTCTCCTTTTTACCAGATATAATATATTGTTCGTGACAATATTTTCTGAAATTATTTCGAAAATATGTATGTAGGTATATGTGTCCCTTTTCATTCTCTTCTTTGTGAAAGTTAATAAAATTCCTGGTTTTACTGAAATCCAAGGGAATATAGCCATTCCGAGAAATCTTAATGAAAATCTTAATCCTTTCTTTCTTTCGCTTCAGACAGGTCTTATAGATATTTTCTTCTGCGTAGGTCTATTTACATAATATAATCCATTCGAAAATTATCCTTTTGTGCAGGTTGATATCAATTTCTTAGAAAATATCCTTTTCTCAATTTGAAATAACTGGAGGAAAACTGTAGTCGTGGACTTTTTATGTGAAGTGCTAAAAGCACATTTTCAAGAGCGAATAATCTCGTTTGAAGATGGTTTTATATGGAAGAATAATTTTGGATGATTTTATTTGGACATACATATTTTCATATTGGATAAGATGACAATTGAATTAATATTTTTTACTTAAATAAAAGGGCGGGTAAAAATGCGTTGGAAAGATAACAAAAATAAAACTTATTGAATCCATCTAACTTAAAGGTGAATAAATGATAGCAGAATTCATACAAAATTCCTCATATGTATATTTTTAGTTGGCTATGATAGATTAACTAATCGCGTCAGATTGGTTTTGTGTAATACTTGTCGCAAATGTGTTATCTTTTTCTTTCAACATAACGTTCACTACTAGATATACACATAGGTTCATACCTATAAAATTAAAGACATAATAAAGGTATCATCCTGTCAGTCATGACTTTATATACATTTTTACATAAGTAATCCTACTAAGCCAGTGTAAAGTCCATACCAAAAATATTGGTCCAATTTTTCATCCTCATGCACACATGTGCTTATGTAGGTGAACTATTTGAAAAATTGCATCAACTTTGAGTATGAATATTTAAAGCAAGGAAAAGCTTTTAAGGATAAAATAGTGCACATTGAAAGGGATTAGGAAAACTTCCTGAGAGCTTCTTTGCTCAGGTCAATGTGACTATGTTCAATGCATTCGGGAATAGTGAACCAAGTCAGTTATATATTTGTACTCATAGATATTCTATAAAGCATATATGTTCGACCAATCTACAAAAGGAAAACTTATACTGAAATCTAAAGACAAAAATCATACCAGCAACTGGAGATTGTATAGATGCAAGGGTCTCACAATAACCTAAAAATAAATAGAAAATGAATTAAAGAATCCATTTAAACTAAATATACCAAGAATTACAGAAGTTTTAATAAATAAAAATAAACGAAACAGCAACAACAAAATTGTGTTTACATAGCACCATACATGCAAACAATGACAAACAAAAAAAACGTAATAAACTTTATGATCAGCAGAATAAGCATAAAAATAATTCACTTAGCCATGCCACGGCATATAGTAAATCAATTGTTTAAAAGATTCGCGATTTTAGACAAACTACATATAAACTTAATAAAACCATATATCAACCTGTACTATGATGCTTAATTCCCTCGATGATCATTCATAAAACACACCAAATGCACCTTTTAACAAAAAATTTAACATTTTTTCACTCGAGAGCGGTTGACATTAACAGTATAAACAGATACGTGAACTTTATATTTTCGTCACGTTTATTTTAACACCCCGGGATAAAAAGTGACCACGAATCGAATGGGCGCACTCGCTTCGCCAAATTATTCACGTGTTTACCCCGGTATGCTAGAGTCATGAAATTTTTCCTCTTATCTCTTAAAGAAAAGTTGACATTAAATCAAGAAATTTATGACAATTTGGATTTGATAATCTTGTGGTATCTCACACAATAAAGAAGTAATAACGAAAGTGAAGAGAAAGATAATTTCCCATGAAAAATGAAGATACACGAAAAACAAATTTTATTGCTCCATTACTGATTCCTCAAATTACGTACAATTGAGAATTATTCGTTTCTTTATATTCTTTATTATTTGAGATATAACACAATTGACATATGTATTATCCAAATTATCGAAAATTCCTTGACCTAATTTCAATTTTTCTTTCAAAGGCGGTATGCCAGAGCCAAAGAATTAAGTTAAATAGATTTTCCACGTATTTCCTGAGGAAAAATTGACATTTGGTCAAGAAATTTTTAACATTTTGTATTTGACAATTGTAGGTATCGTGAAATAAATATAGAAATAATAAAGAAAATAAAGAAATGGATAATTCCCAATTGCATCAAGTCTAGTGCAAAATCGCCGTTCCTTCCTTCAATTTTTCAATTATTACACAAACGTCAAAATTCCCAAATTCCTTACAGAAATAAGTGTCTCGGAACTTATTTCTCAAAGAAATATTGACTTACATAAATGGATTTTTCAAAAAGAACGACATCTTTTGTCATTCGAGAAGTAGAGTTTTCCTGCTGGAATTTCTTGTTTTAGTGAAAATGCTTCAAGGAATCGGCAAAGCATTCCATGACTTTTGTTTTATATAGTTTTTAGGAACAAAAATTCCTTGGCTCTGGCATACTGCGCAGCTGCTACAATCCACCCAGATGTTTTATTTCAGCATACATTAAATTCTCGTTTGTAACCACTGTTCATTCGAATGTCATTTATTGGCATTGACAAAATTCAGTGAATTGTATTTTGTAAATGCAGTTTTATCCATATGCCGCCAGGCAAAAAAGGGGGAACAGTCACCCAATTTCAAAGCGCAATGAGTTATCTTGCCACCATATAATTCACACATACTTTTTATAAAAAGTATTTATATGGGCAATTGATATGACCTTCAACATTGAACTTCTATGGTAGGCGATCAGAGATAACCGTACCGATGAGACATCTCTGATCGCTGGGAAAAGTTCAATAATTTTTTGCACTTAAAATGCATTTTGTAAATTTATTAAAATTAGTTTGAATAAATTTCAGCCTGTTAGACGAGAAATCTCTTTCATGTTTTTTATTAAATCAGTTGTCAGTAAAATATATATATCATGGAATATTTCAATTGAGGTGTGTACATGGATTAGTTTTGATATAGTTTCTTGACCCTTTGAATTAAATGTTTTTAAATGTTATAAACAATATTTTTGAGCAAATGTTCAAGACTTAAGCTACATTTACACGGCGAAAGTTTCATTTTGACGTCTCCATACAAATTGTCTACTTACGAAAGTAACCTTCCCCTTTCTGGGTCCACGGAAGTAAATTTCATGAAAGTTGAAAATAATGAAAGTGATTCGCGTCAAACAACAACGAAAGAGCTAAAATGTGTTCTAAAATAGTTTTTTTTATCGTAGAGTGAAGTAATTAATAAAGTGAATAAAATTGTTTTTAGATATGGATGAGTGGTCTACCAAACAAAACATCCCGTTCCTGGAAAAATATTGGGAACAAATTTGTTTGTGGGACTATGATTATAGTCCCCATCTATAATATTTTATAGATTATAGAAACCGAAACAAAAGACTTGCTGCGTTAGAAGAGCTGGTGGAATGTTACAGGTTTTAAAGCGAAGGAAGCTCAGAACATAATTCATTCGCTGAGGAATACATATATAATGGCAGAGAAAAGCACAGTAGCCAAACGCAAGAAGTCGGGAAGTGGAGTAGACGATATAGTATACGTTCCCCAATTACCTTCGTTTGTTATTGCCGATAATTTTTTATTAAAATAGTTCAAACTTCACTTTTAAATCATTTTGTCCTGCCATGGAACAGCACTTTTCCTGGAAAATACTCTGCATAATTTTCTCTTAAATTTGCTGCTGTTTGTGCATACCGTCTGCCAGTTCAAGGTCTCCCTATTTAGGTCAAGCCGGACGAAGCAGGCTATCTCCATGATCCATGTATTACTTTCCCCGCTTCAGTGTCCTCAACATAAATTAATGAATTCGGCACATACTGCCGTGAAGAAGTTTTTCGAAGCCAGTTATGCAGGGCGGAAGTTGCCTTCACTACCTTATTCACTGTAGATATTTATACACATATATATATATATATATGTAGAAATACACGGAAAACTGCTGATATAACACCAAATGCATTTTCTACGGTTCGGCGTGCTCGCGACAGCCTATAATTAAATATTTTTCATGGAACGTTAATGGTCTATTTCGAGAAAAGGTTTCATTATTTTACTGGAAAGTGCAAATGCGTCATCGGCAACAAAAATGTAGTCGTTTGGTAAATCTAGTGCATCTGAATCCATTGCTTTCTTTAAAGAAGAATTTATAAATATTCCCCCATCAGAAGACGGCCCTGTTTTTCCAACAATCAATATAAAGGACGCATAAATTACTATCAACTACTGCGAAAAGTACAATGCTATACGTTCCTTTATAGTTGTATAATTCACTGTCCAATCCAGCAGGACAGTTTATATTTACATGCTTCCCGTCTAGTGCACCTGCGCAATTAGGGATGTTCCATCTGACGTTAAATTTTCTTTCTACTTCCTTCCATCCCTTATTTCCCCGTGGAACCTATTGGAAGAAAAATTGATTGTAGTTAGTACTTACATAACCGGTTTCTTTGTTCATTTTTGAATATTTTGTAATCTTTCGAGAGCAGTGACCTGCAGGCTGAATGCCAAACTTCAATTCATTCATAAGAGGATGAAACATACACACGAGGTCATTGAATGAAAGGGAAGTCGAGGCCACAGAAACGACAACAGCTGCAGCAACAACAACAACAAAGGCAGCAAATATACCAACACTTCCATCAATAAAACGGAAGAGGCAAGAGTAGTTGGGCGAAGACTTCACTCATTTAAATACTGCTATATCTGCGCTCCGTGAACCCAAGTCCAGCAAGAAGGAGGGTGATTTCGACTCATTTGGAAGAAGTTTCATTGACCAACTCGACAAATTGCCTTTGGAAATGGCCTACGAAGTGTAAGAAAATATACAAAAAATGTTGTCTCAAAAAAAATGTAGGGATGTATGGATGAGAGCGGGCAGATCCAGCATGGACTGTGTTTCAACGCCGTTATCGACTGATGAGTCTATTTTTCTCTTCAGCCCAGAGTCAATTGGAGATTTTGTAGAAGTTGAAGTAGTAGGCGGCGAATAAATATATATATTTAAAAATATTTTAATTTTAATTCCCTTTCTAAATTCCTTCAAAACTAAATAAACTGCATCGCACACGTGTGGCAAAAACTTTTATATATTTGGTTTTTGCACTCTGTATAGCGATTCTAATGTGCCAAAACTGTCTCCAGTGACAAGATAACTCAAAGTGATCTCAAGGTTTAACGAAGGGGACAATGCTTCTCTCATATTTGTATCTGCTTTTTTTATGAGCGGGTAAACTTTCCGCTATAGGAACTCAAGCTTGCACCGATCCACCCTGAAATGATTCCTGTATGTTTCTTGATCCTCAATAGCAACCTCCCTCAAAAACCTATCTGAAGCTCCCAGGTCAAGGCGTCGTAAAATCCAATTGCGCACCCAAGGCCTCCTGTTTATTTTCCTATGGTTTCTTTTGTATCGTTCAATTTCCTTTATAAATATTTCGATAGCAACATCGAGAGCGCAGTACCAAACTGTATTTGTGCTGAACACTACTTACGCAACAAATGGTAGCAAACGTATAAGCGTGTAAACAGAAATTTCATGAAAGTACTTGTCATGAAATTTACTTACGAAAGCTACTTTCGCCGTGTAAATGTAGCTTTATTGTTAGCACTATGAGAGAGTATTCAAAACTAATAACGAGCAAATTCTACCAGAGGAAAAAGGAATATAGAATACGGATATATATTTACATATCATTTCTTACCTTCTAATATACAGTAGTTACAAAATTGCAAGCAGTTTCGCCTAAAACAGCCTGATTTATCAATCGATAGGATTTAGTACTGTCCAGTGACACAGACTATGCGTATAAATTGATTCCATTTTGGAACCGTCTGGGCCATTCCACGATGCGTTGACCACCTGACGAACAATTTTCTGAAGAGACATCTTAGCTGAAATTTTGCCTTCCTTTTGCCAGTTTCGGCCTTTCGACATAATTTCAAATATTCATATCTCCGGTTATATTATTTTTAATGATCTTAGCGTTTTGGAAAGAATATACCTTGAATAATCCCAGTTTCTAGAGGAATCGTTAAGGCAAAATATTATTCATTTTCAACGGAAGCCCATGTACGTATTGTAATTTAACTCATTATGAATTGTACCGCAAATAATTACATTTTAAATTTTAGATGTTGTATTTTTTTACGGATTGTTTCTTAGATTTGGGGTCCTTCCGGCTATAAAAAATGTCTTGTCAAGGATTTTTTCAAGGACGAAAGATATCCCCATTTCTCGAATATCCTTTTTTTACAAAAATTGCACCAAGAGAATTTTTCCTATAAAGCCTGACAATGTTCTATCTCGAAGCATTTTGGTGTAAACAATTGCGTTTATGATTAACACATTAAATTATTTTTATGAAAACAGTTTTACTCATCCTTTATGAGCTTCTAAATACTTTAGCAACATTTATTTGAAAACTATACTCATTAACCTCACTGTTCTATGCACCAAACTGCACTGCGATCCACCCAGCACATATAACCATTTCCTGCGACAAACAGTGGTTTCCAAAAAAATAGCGCCAAATACTTAGGTATAAACTTCAATGAACGCTTTAAGTTCAACACCAAGTTGCTTGGAAAGCAAACTTTGCACTCAGCATGGTTAGTCCTATAATAATATATAGGAATGGTGTCACCTTAAACACCAAACTGCTGTGTATATTCTCAAAATGTATATCTACAGTAGTGTGTATCTGTGTTCGAAGTTTTTCTTCAAAGCATTTTTCCCTTAAAAGCGTCAAATTAAATATTTTCCTTTCTTTACAGTCAGCGCAAATATTACTCTGACAAAAAAATATTTTATTTTCAGTTACAAACAAAACGTAGTTTCAAAAATTCAAATAACAACAACAAAAAATATTGTAGCTTTTGCTACATCAACACCCCCCTCAGTGTTAGCTTCCAGCAAACAACCGCGGGTGTTTTATAAATAAAAATTTATAAATTGAATGAAACTTTCTTTTTTAAATGGTTATCTGTTATAGGATCTTGGTCGTTTACAGTTTTGTCCACAAAAGCCGGTTTTAGACGATCGATATAAATGGTGGTCTATCTTCCTCCGTAGTCGACTAAAAACGTTTTTTCATTTTTTTTAATAACCTTAAATGGTCCCTCGTATGGACTAATGACGGTTTGAACGATCTATTCTCACGAAAACGAATTTACAATCTCTTAGGTCTTTAGGTACAAATATCTTGTTATTTTGTCTTCTAGTACTAGTTGGTACGAAAGTTTGAATGTGGTTCCTGAGTTTATGAATAAAATTTGATGGATCCAATGTTGGTTTTGGAATATCTATAAAAAAAATCTCGTGGTATGCGCAGTGGTTGCCCATAAACTAAATCAGCTGGACAGGAGTTAGGATCCTCTTTTACCGTGGTTCTAAAACTTAAAAAAATCGCTGGTATTTTCAATACCCAGTTATTATGAGTCATTTTTGTTCTTAACGATTCCTTCAATTGCCTATGGAATCGCTCTATCATTCCATTGGATTGCGGATGATAAGGTGTAGAGCGGATTCTGTGTGCTCCTAATACTTTTGAAAATTCATCAAATAATTATGACTCGAATTGAACACCTTGATCCTTCGTTATTTCAAGAGGGATTCCGCAACCTGAAATGTATTGCGTGCATAATGTTTTCGCTATTGTACTAGCCGTAGTATCCGTTATAGGGTATGCTTTGGGCTATCTTGTGCCCCTGTCTATGATAGATAATACGTGAGTATATCCTTCTGAAGGTGGTAATGGGCCGATTATATCCACGTGAATGTGTTCAAATCTGCCTTTTGGAATTTTGAATTGGCCAATTTCTGACTTCTTATGTTTGTAAATTTTTGACTTTTGGCAAGATAAACATCATTTTGCGCACAAATTTACGTCTTTATTCAAACTAGGTCGAAAGTATCTTGCGGCAATCAATTTTCTAGTTGCTCTTATACCAGGATGTGATAGAGTATGAATACTGTCGAAAATATTTCGTCTTAAAAGTTTAGGAATAAATGGTCGAGGGGTATTTAACGAAATATCACATCAAATTTTGTTTTTGGAAGCATCTAATTCCGTTTCTATTAATTTAAACTTAGAATTTGTAATAATTCCTTGAGTGGAAATTAAGTGTTTCAATTCTTCATCGTTTTTGGTTCTTGGCGATAATTTCTAAGTCTATTTTATTTTTATTTATTTCGTAGATATTTTCGTCAATGACTACTACTCGTGATAAGGAATCCACAACAACGTTTGATTTTCCTTTAATATGTCTAATATCCGAAGTGAATTGCGTTATGAAATCTAACTGTCTGGCTTGTCTGGGACTTCTTTCTGTCTTGGTCCAGATTGCGGACGTTAGTGGCTTTTGGTCGGTCACAATAGTGAAATCTCGACCTTATAAAAAATGTCTGAAGTGTTTAATGGCTAAATAGATTGCTAAAAGTTCTTTATCAAAAGTTGAATACCTTGATTCGGCTGGAGTTAATTTCCTCGAGAATGAAGCTAAAGGTTCCTAATGGTTTTCATTGTACTGTTCTAAAACTCCATTGTTGCTAGGTCTGACGCGTCTACTGTTAAAATAAACTTGGCGTTTTCTAGAGGATGGACTAAAAGTAAGGAGCTAGACAGAGCTTCCTTAATTTTTTTAAAGTTGATTTCACAATCTTGTGGCCAATTAAAGTTTTTATTATTTTTGTGTTTCTTTAGTATTATTGTAAAATTTATATGTATTGGATTTAACAATTCAGATAGATGTGGAATGAATCTATGATAATGGTTCAACATTCTCACGAATTGCTGAATTTGTCTGATTGATTTAGGAGGAAATTTTTAATAATTTTAACGCTGATCTCAGATGGGAGAATTCCTTCTTTAGTGATTTTATGGCTCAAAAAATCTAAAGAATTTGCTCCGAAAATGCATTTTGTGGGATTAATATTTACACCGAACTCTTGTAACCGTGTAAAAACTTTTTCTAAGTCTGATTCATGCTTCTTTTTATTTTTAATCGCTATTAAAATATCATCTATGTAGATGAAAACAAAATCCAATTCTTTTAACACGTTGTCCATGAAACGCTAGAAGGACTGAGCTGCGTTGCTAAGACCAAAAGGCATTCTAGTGTATTCGAATAAACTGAAAGCTGTAGTAATGGCTGTTTTGAAAATGTCACCATGGGCTACTGGAATGTGGTGATATGCCCTCACTAAATTAATCTTTGAGAATATTGAAGAACCATTTAAATTCAAGGAAAAATTTTGAATGTGTGGGATCGGTTATCTATCGGGTGTAGTAATTGTATTTAAACGTCTGTAATCTCCGTAAGGTCGCCAGTCTGTTGAGAGTCCTTCGTCGGCACAAAATGTAACGGAGAAAAAACTGGTGAAGAAGACTGGCGACATAAACTTTATTTAACCATATACTCGAACTATAATTTTGCGATTTTTAATTTTTGTATATCGAGTCTTCTTGGTCTCGAAAAAGGAAGTTGTCCTTTTGTAGAAATGTGATGTACTATATTATGACGTACGGGGCATCATAACAAGGTGCTTGTGTTAATAACGGAAATTTTTGCAAAATTTTTCCGTACTCATTATTGAAAGCATAATGACGTGGTGAAGGAGTATTTGCGTTTATTGTTATTCCATTTACACCGATTGACGTGTTTCCATCAATTAATTTTTTGTTTTTAATATCGACCAATAAATTGAATTTTTCAAGAAAATCCGCTCCAATAATGGGTTTATTTACTCCAGCGATAATGAATGGATATGTTAGCTCTCGTCTTAATCCGAAATCTACCTTCATCAATTTCGTACCACATGTGTTAATTGTTGAACCGTTTGTTGCTGTTAATATTAAATTTACTAAAATATGCGTTAGGCAATACTGAAAGATCTGCCCCAGTGTCGATTAAAAATTTGAATTTAATCACTCTGTCTAAAAGCAAAAGTCTTTTCGAAGCAGTATTATGTGACATACTGGACGCTGAGGGGATATTTAGTTTTTTAGATTAATTTTGTTAACAAAAGCGCATGGAGAAATGCATTTGGTAGCTTTTTCTCCGAACTTAAAGTGGTACCAACAAAGTTGCTTAATGTTATCAAGTTTTGAATGACTTTGTGAACGACTTCGTGATCTAAATCTGAAATCATTTTTGAAACGATTTTTGTTATGATTATTATTACTCATTGTAAAATTGCGAAATAGATTTTCTAAATTCTGTAATTTGTTTTCTAAGATCGTTATTTTATTTAATAATTGTACATCGTTATTTATTGCTGAAAAATTTGGTTGGGTTAATGGTAAATCAAAACTTTTATTTATTGAGGAAACATTGTAACTTTGTAACTTCAAATATTTTATCTGCAAGTTCCAACAAATCTTCTATATTTTCTTTGCTTGAAGCAGGAAGTTTTCTCATCCATAATTTTTTTTATAAATTCATCTCCACATGCTGTGGAAGTGCCCGCAAGGGTTGGTCTTCATAAACCTGTAGAATTCGGAAGGTCTTTTATCTCCTATTTCTGAGACGCACAGAAGTTGTTCTAATCTTTTCTCTTTCGAATCGCTAAATCTTTGAATGAGAGTCTTTTTAAGGTTCTCGTAATTATCTGCAGTCGGAGGTGCTTGTAGAATCTCCAAAACGTTCATAATCGTCACCAGTGGATGGGCTTGCACTACATGGCCGTATTTTGTTTCGTCAGTTCGAATTCCTTTATCTCGAAAATCAGCCTCTGCTCGTATAAACCAAGCTTCTGAACATGGTGTCCAGAAGGTTGGTAGTTTGCAAGAAGCCGCCGCAACACAACTTTGTTGTTGGATATTAATTTCGTCTCCTGGCATTTCTGGACAATTGGACAATTACTTTAGACAAAATAAAATTATTTTAAGAAAAAGAAAATTTCACTCTTAACACATTCAGTCGCGATATATAGATGATTTTTCATATTTTTATTTTATGGGAAAAACACTCCGAAAAGTACTAAACTTTAAAAACCGATAAAGAAAAGATATTATTATTTTTTTTTATTTTTTTTTTGTATTTTGTGCTTATGTAATTTCTGAGTGTGTATTTGTGTTCTTGTGGACAATTATCTTTACAAAGAAAAAGGAAAATAATACATGAAATATTTTTACAATTTTTGAATATCAAAATTATCTAATTTAAGTCTAAAACTAAACTCACTGTACTCTTTCCTTTTCGTTTTCAGCTGACAGTTCCTAAAATCTTCGTTATTCAAAATTCTTCTATCTTCTACAATTAATATTCTTTCTTCTCTTTTTCTTTATTTTTTTTAACTTCCTTCTTTTCTTCTCTCTACTTTTCTTCTATTTTTTTAATTTTCTTCACTTCCTATTTATCTTCTTCTCTTCTCTCTATTTCTTTTTTTAATTTTAATTCTAGAAAAAGGCCACCACTGGTGGGGAATACCTTAACTAGAATTGTATGTCGGGGTCACTAATTGAACTAGCAACAATTATTATGTTGTAGCTCTTTACTTTTTCTTGTATCCTAACTTTTAAAAAGGATAAAAAAAGGAATTATATGAATATTTTTATTTTATTGACATATATTTAATTTTAATATATTTATATACTTTTTTTATAATGAAAACTTTTCTTTTTTATTTATTAGGATGTTTGCCCTCTGGCGTCTGCTGTCAGACTAACTCTATCCTTGACACAAAATATTACGCTGACGCAAATATTACTCTGACAAACAAAAATATTTTATTTTCAGTAACAAATAAGAAGTAGTTTCAAAAATTGAAGTCAAAAAAAATATAAATATGTAGCATCCGCTACAATGTACAAGCAGCTCATTAGACACACCTTAACGTACTCGTTTCCTATATGGCATACCATATCGCCAACATATATGGAGATCCTTCCGAGATTCGAGAGGAAAACGCTCCAAATCTGCACTGGACTCTATCGTAGACCCTGTGGAAAGCATTATCGCAATCATGTCCTGTACGAGAAAGCTGGTATTGCTCCGATACAGGACTACCTGGTTGAGGCAATGAAGAAGCAGGTAGCTAAAATCCCCAGTCACACAAATCAAATTGTCCAAGAACTAACCAATTTTCCCCACTTACCCACTAACAAATATTTATCGCCTTTTTATATGGTAAACTAAATACTACCGCGAAGGAACTTTTAGTTTTTACAGGACAAAAATAGACAGCTAAGAGAGGAAGACGGAAGGAGGATTGTAGCCTGCTGACAGGATATACGCGAACTACCCAAGGACAAGGCCCGTATAAGGGGAGCTTTAAGTTTACCTTTTTTCTGACTAATATTTTATGGTGTTTATTTAATTTATCTAGTTGTAGTGGTATTTTCCCCAAGGACTCGATAATTTTTTTTCTTCGCCTTCACTAAACGTATTCTGCTTGATTTTAGATCAGTGGTAATAAAATTTCCATACGGTAATACATAAGGTAGAGTGCTTCTTCAATTAATGCAACTAGTCTATAATGCAAAATTGCATGCGTAATTTTTTCTGAACATACCCTTGCAAACGGTGTCAGGCTTGCCTTAGTTTAGAGATTTTCATGGTGTACAAATGCATCTAATATGATTGAAAGAGAAATTAAAAGTTGTTAATTTTGAATTATGTCATATTCGATTGATCAGCAAAATGTTTTAATGAAAATTTCACTTAAAACCGGCATTTAAAATCGACTCTCAGTGAACATTCACCGTATAGGGTGGTCAATATGTCAATCTGAATGTTCTGCAAATATTATAAAAATATTTGCGTGCTTGTTTTCTTAGCAATTACATTAACGAGGTCGAATCAGCTTAAATATAAAATGCAAACATGTTGAGCAATTATTCTACAATAAAAGATTAAGTTTACATAGTGCTGCAGCTTCTATCGTCCTTTCTTGAATTTCATTATATAAATATGCGGTTGGTTTTGTATGCCCTTTTTTAATAAAGACTTACTTAGAATATATTTTTTTTATGGTTCTTAGTGTTGAGTAAATCAATTTGAGGAGCTATGTTCACTGAGAAATTATGTAGAATGTACATAGGAGGTATAGCGGAAAGAGCAAGTGAGTAATAGAAATATCTCCCTTGTCCAATTGCGTGAAATAAATGGACTTTAGTATGCTCATTTTTCTTCCAAGTCAAAAGGAAAAAATGGAGCTGACTAATCAGGGAAGCTAATTGCTCATGGAATCAGTTAATATTGCAAAACCTTGAGGAAATTCAGAACCGGGAGAAAGGAATAAATTTCCAAGGATAACTAAGTAACCTAATGTCAGCTCATTTTTGTATATTTAATAGCGTGTGGCGGAGGTGAAAAACGAACGATTAGTCGAAATACTTTGATATGAATCAAAATGTGAATTAACAGACGCGTTATGTACGTAACTTGAATTTCTTAATAGCATAAATCAATAGGCCATGGATGATTTATTCGTTGTCGCCATTACTAAAACCTTCTGAAGTTGATCTGCCTTATTTCGCCTGACAGCATGAATAATTATTTGCTTCGATAACTGTAATTATGCCCCCTTATAATTAGGCTGTCAGAAGATGCTGCTACCGGAGGAGAAAGGCGCTTTCCTCCCTTAATTAATATTCGCTATTGAAATATTTGCAAACTACTAAAAAAAAAACAAACAACGTACCTAAAATGTTAGCATTTGAATTGACAGCAAGAAAGATTTCAGCTATTAATTAGAGGAGGAATATGTCAAGATATGTCTTATTGCAGCTATAATGATACACTATTTCTTGTTTATGACCTAGATGAAATCTACGCGTATACTGGTAGTGCTAAAGGAGTTATTGAAGCGCAGAGCTGCCAAAAGAAAGTTTGTATATGCTGCTCCGTGTTTCGTGCTCACAGTTGACGCAGTCTAATTTCTGATGATAGTGTTTGTCCATAGTGAAGCCTGCACTAGCCTTGCTTGGAATTAGTACTTTGGTATACTAGAAGATTACTGGCTGTAGTTTCAAGCTTCTCCTAACTTAAGAGCGGATCATAACCTTCCCGTGGTCCACTGCTGTCAATTATAGAAAAGCTAATATGATTAAGCCCGAACGGAGTAACCAGTCTCGTTTAAGGATCTGCTTGAAGCTCATGGATTACGAAGCCATAGAATTGGGTAGACGAGAATAATAACTTGGTACTAACGGGTTTAGGAGCTCCGGATAGTGCTACATTTAGTAGTGCTATTCGCCTGAACGTTGAGAATGACCCTTTGTGGGAGCATCGTTGAGTATATATGAGTATGTATGAGTTTGCATGACTTAGGCAGACATTCTTCTCTGAACAGTGAAGTATGTCGTTTTGTACAATTGCATACTGCATCCGAGGATTTGAAGGATGGTCGCTTATTAATCTATGCTTAGACGATTGGCTCTCGGCGTGGAGTTGCGCG
Source organism: Dioctria linearis (assembly GCA_963930735.1). Lineage (NCBI taxonomy): Eukaryota > Metazoa > Arthropoda > Insecta > Diptera > Asilidae > Dioctria > Dioctria linearis. The sequence continues at coordinate 80,350,471 of OZ005740.1, forward strand.
AAATCAACCGGGTGCCGTGATCCACAGATCGGCAGTGATTTTAGATGGGTCTCGCTTCGATCAGTAATTCCAACATCAAGCATGTACTCACATAAACTGGTCTTGAGACAGATTATAATATAGTCTGCCACATGAGGGCGGTTATTGTCGCTTGCCTACTAACTAATTCGTTGATTAAGACTGCCGTGGAATTAAGGCTTCCAGTTAGGTGTCCAAATAAGATCCCGACAGCGTTCTTAGTTTTTTATTCCATTTGTAACACATTGAAATAATTATGGTAGAGCAAAATGTTTTGGATACCTGCTTGCACGATAACTCGAGAGCGCGTGCACTTAGAAAACTGAAAATTTCACACGCGCTTATTAAAAACAAAAGTAAATTTTTGTTTGATGATGGAACGAATCGGGTAACTCCTTGAAGGTGTTGGCATACAAAAATTTCGTTTATCGTTCTATATTTGGACACTGCCTGAGAACGCGTTTTACTAGAGAACTGAAATTTGGTGCGTGGTGTTTTCATAGCAATAGTAAATAAGTACTAAATCGGGAAACAAACCCTTTTTAGTGTTGCCATATAAAAACTTAGGTTTTTTACGATCAGTCCTCGACGTTTTTATTGTATAGAAAAGTTGTTCAGAATATGAAATCCTATGAAATTGGTTGGAATCATTTTTACTGTCCGACGAACCGTTCTACAAATATATGCGAGAATGGATGACCATATGAAATTACATACGGGCAATCATCTAGGGTATCATACGAACTTCGACCAATTCTAGATTTCTTAATTGTTTTTTGACAAATTACCGAAACGCATTCAAGCTCCATAGACTTCTGGAGAAGCTGCGTAAACGATTGCAAAGTTTGGAGTATTCAACGTCTGCTGCTCCAGGTTTTTCAAATGTGGAAGGAAGACACTACGCAGTTACTTCTTATGCATTTCCCGGAAGAATTAGGCAATCTTCGGGCTAGGTATCGGTTAAACAGTATGTTCCAGGTAAGTACCCGTTAAGCTCGTATCACAGTAAACCATATATTGTGGTAATAGAGACCAGTGTTTGTAAAGGAATTATTGAACCTCGAACGCTCCTTCTATAAGTTTTTTTTTTTTTTTTAGATTTACATCCTTAAATCTTTGGTTGTTCTATCCTGTACATTCATTGTGCTGCTAATAATCAGAAGCCACAATATGGGAACTTAGGTATTTTAGAACAAGCCGGATAACCCTCTGAATTTTCTGCAAGCTGTGGTAGTATATCCAGATTTTTTTTACCTGCAATATTTTTATGATCCGGCAGTCGAAGAACAAATACTTGATTATATACTATGAAACGAAGTTCAGGCTAAGTTAGTATTCCATTACCAATTAGAAATGAGCTCTTGTTATACGTTCTTTGATATTACACAGTGGAAACTTGTCTACTAACATACAGTGTTTATCTGTATAAATAATAAGAAGATATCAGCTAGTTACGGGCGGATCCCGAATTCTTATTAGGAAGCAGCTCTGGTTTAAAAACTTCATTAATTTGGAGTAAATTATAGATTCAAACACCTTTGAAGGAATCGAAGTGATTGCAATTGTTCGGTAATTTGAGGGATCGCTACCACTCCTTTCTTGGGAATAGGCTGAACATCACCTAATTTCCAAGTAAATGGAAATTCTCATATCGAATATGACAGGCAGAACTGTTTGCGCAGGGGTTTAACTAAGGATGAGGCATAGATTTAATTTACCAGGTCTGGAAGCCATGATGACCTGCGACTTTAGAGACGTTGATCTCTTTAAGGACCTTGAATACATCTCTCGTATGGATATATATTGGCTCTTGTACACATCCACACGGGAGATCCAAAAAATTTGTCTGTGAAGTGGGTAGAAGAGCGAAATTTGAAACGAATCTAGCAGCCAAAATATTAGCTTTATTCAAGCATTCAACAGCCACTTCGCCATTCTTTAGTAGTGAAGGTATAGAGGAACTGGTAAATTCGTTCCTGATGGTTTTGACTAGGAACCAGAAACCTTTGCTACCTTTACGGTTTGCCAAGATTTTTTGTCTAAATTTCTAGTCAAAAACAATATTTTTTTCATTGGATAATTAACTTGCAGTTGTTCTGTGCAGTCTTTTAGACTTCTTTCAGTTCTGGACATGGATGCAATTATTACCTGGTTGCATATGACGCTAAATCAGGAACCATGTTCCTGTTGTTGAGATCTGCCCTAGGATTGCGGAATGTACTCACCCGTGCCAAGACGTAGAATCTTACTAAGTTCTAATGTGCATTCATCAACATTCCATGAAGCAAACCGACCGATCAATCAATTTCTATAAGAGACTTATTTTGTTTTATTTGACGTCTGGGATAAGTACATATTTTAGTATTCTAGTAAAACTATTGCGCATTTAACGAAATAATAAAAAAAAGAAATTATTTTAAAATAAATCTGTTACTTTAAATGTAATAACTCACTACAATACACAATGATCTTTTAGCCGTTGTGCAGTTTCGCTGAATTTTTCCAATTATGAGTTGTTATTGTTTCTTTAAATACATAACATAACTTCCATCGCTTTTACCCGAATAAGTTCTGTTCTGCTTCAAAACAGCCCGAGAAAAGCTACGCTCATGTATACGAATTTCACAAGTATCAACACTTCCTGTTATCTCTGTAGGCTTCAACAACCTAAATTAGAGCGCTGACCAAGTCGCTAGCGATAAGGGCTGCATTCTAAAACGTACCAAATTGAACGCCTCCAGAAATTCTTATGTTTTTTACAAAAACTGCAGTAGAATAGATTTACTGCGCATTGAATTATTTTGTTAGGAAAAATTGACTACTGCAATATTTTTTTTTTAGTGGTCTTCAGGGTGGGGCGCGTGCCCCCGCGCCAGCTAGCTGGAATCGTGGCTGCAGCTAGGTAGATACCAAATCTGGATATATCAACTAAAGCTGTAGAGGTTATACTTTAGAGCTTTGACGCAAATTAATAATTTGAATTTAACCTTGATCACTACCAACCCATATATCTATACCTTTTCAATCCGTTGCGTTACCTCAACATTTTAAGATTAAAGCCTGAGATACAATGTGGTGCCGCACAGTGGTCCTAAACCCCGAAGAGCTGGCCAAAAGTGGAAAAAAACATTATTTTTACTAAGGACTTTCAATGGTTGGAATGGTTGCAGTGCTACCCCTAGTATGTAATGACCGGTAAGAATGGCGGAGCGTCCCCACCTAGCTTGGGAATGCAATCCGTTCGTGAGCGCTAGAGCAGCTGCATCGTTTACTCGTCGCACGTCGAAAATAAGACAATGTTGAGACACGCGTAGAATCGCGAAAAGTGAACGGATTTTTATTCTCCAAAATGGATTTTTCTCCGGAAAGTAAGTACAATTTGAATATGTTGCTCGAAATTATTGTGAACAATGTATGAAATAGTAAGTCATTAATAAAAGTAGTGGCATTTTTCTTGGTTATATTCTGAAAAGTCGTGTTAGAAAAAGCAATAAGTCAAAACCTCATCGAATCCTGGGGGGTGATTCTGATCTCTTTGTCGTAGCTTAGGCGTACTTTTATATTCACCATATTCATTTTAATTTATCCTTTTCATCAACCACAAAATAAACTAAAATGAATTTGCATGAATTAATGTCAGAATACACGCCTAAAAGTACTTCAAATTAGTCAACTACTTCCGAGGTTGTGACAAATATTTTATATTGTGGTAAATTTATATTCTACATCTAATTAGAGCAATACAAGTGCTTAAATTCGAAATAATATTTTGAATTTGTACTGCGAAGTGTCATTTTCAGTTCATTCTATGTAATGCAAGGCTTGTTAAGGTGGATAAAAACACGAAAAAATAAGTAGAAAGTTCATTTCATTTAGGCGTATATTTTGACATTAAAGTACGACAAAAGATCAGAATCACCCTCCAGCTCTGCAATAAAATGGCAACGGTTGCTTAGACATTTATTCAAAACATATCCAAAAATTAGCTGCATCTGGCTGCGACTTCAGTTTTGGGGATAAATTTTATGCGACGATGTGTGCACTAGGGTGGTCCTTGTTTAGGATATGTTGTTTTACTGTTAAAAGTTGTGCTTAATCGATTTCAAATAAATAATTTTAAATTCATACAAAATTGTAGGTCGATATTTTAATTGTATCCCCCCCCCCTAGTGTTCACTTTCTGCAGTTTTTCCTAATTCTCGCGTCTATAATATTGTTTATAGGAAATTTCTACAGATAATTCTTCTATTAATGTGATTTTTCCATTTTCTACAGAAAATCTGGATAATACCAAAGCAATTTCTATCACGAGGAAGGAAATTTTCGTATTTTTGAAATCGGTGTTAAACAAAAATATCAACGTTGTCACTGACATTGTTGAAAAGAAGGTGTCAAAAAATTGAAGCATCCACACATTTTGCCGAAAAGTCTGAAATATGCTCTAAGTATCGAAATTCAAAAAGAAGTGGAAACAAGCGACCAGAAACGATACCAAATTTTTCCAAAAATTCGATGAGTGGCTCAACGTTCTTGTGTCTTTCACAATTAACGAAGAAGATTTGAAGACTCCCATGGAAAACACAATGAGGCGTCCTTCTTCGGAAACAAAATGGGGCATCCTTCTACTTACAACACAATGGGGCATCCTTCCACAAGCTGGGACGATTTAAGTGATCGGTCAAAACGTAGAAGAACAGAAAAGGTTCGAAACGAACATACCGTCCACGAATTGGCCAACGCTAATGTGTCTCCGGGCTTCTGGAAATTTTCAAGCTGCAAGGGAAATTAGGGATGTTACAGAAGGGAGTCCATCAAAAGCATCACGGTACCGTACATCTATTGAACGCGTTTCAGAAGCTGTACTGTCAGGCAACGAAGCATTATCAGTTGTAGTAGAAGGTAGAACTACCAAAGTCAATACCAATTAATACGTTCTGTAAGCGTGCACAAAAATTGTAAATTATACCCGACTTATAAATGTGTATTGGATTCTAAAAAAAAAGGTTACTCTGCACAGCTAGAAATTTCTGTAACTGAAATTGGGGCCACAGTTGGACCTCAAGCATTGCTAAATCATACAGCTGAAAGATTATTAATGGTACAATCGGACGTTATTGGAAGGCTTCCTGAAAACAAAATTGGTAATTTAGAATTGATAGGCAGGTGGGGATGCGATGGCACTTCTGGTCAAAGTACTTACATACAAAAATTTTGTGATGGAGACGGTAATAAATCGGATGCCAACATTTTCTTTATTTCACTTGTTCCCTTGCAAATCTTTGATAAAGTCAATCCACACGTGATTATTTGGAAAAATCCACGTCCTTCATCGACAAGATTTTGTCGCCCAATTAAAATTGAAATCTTTCATGAAACTCCCGAAGCAACTAGGGCAGAAGTTGATTGTATCCAAGCGCAAGAGAGAAACCTCGTGCCCTTTCAAATCGTAACTGGCGGCAACAAAATAAACATCAATTTCAAACTTGTGTTGACGATGATAGATGGTAAAGTTTGTAATTCTATCCCAAATACATCATCAAGTATGCGTTGTTACCTTTGTGGTGCTACGTCCAAAAAATTTAATAATATTGACAAGATGTAGCAAAGACCGATTAATAAAGATCACCTAGAATTAGGATTATCGTCGCTGCATGCTTGGATACGGTTTTTTGAATGTTGCTTACATTTAGCTTACAAATTAGAAATAAAAAAGTGGCAAGGGCGCAAAAAGGATAAAGAAAATGTTGATAGAAGAAAAAAAATATACAACAAGGTTTTCGTGAAAGATTAAGGCTTCTTGTTGATCAACCAAAACCAGGCTATGGAAGTTCTAATGACGGAAATACAGCTAGGAGTTTTTTCTAAAGTTCTAAAATTTCCGATTCGATAACGGGTATTAATAAAGAATTGATAAAGCGATTCCATGTTGTATTGCAGATTATTTCTTGTGGTTTCGAAATCAATATACCCACATTTCGCAAATACACAGAAGATACTGCACGAAAATTTGTCGAACTGTATTCGTGGTACTTCATGCCAACAACAGTACACAAAATTCTTATTCACGGTCACGGAATAGTGGAATCTTCGTTACTTCCTATCGGAGAAATGTCTGAAGAAGCTCAGGAATCATGTAACAAGTATATTAAAAGATTCCGAGAAGATTTTTCACGAAAATGTAACCGCATCAAGAACATGTAAGACATTTTTTGTAGACTTTTAGTAACGTCAGATCCAATAATATCCAGTTTGCGAAAACTTCCTCCGAAGAAACTAAGATCGTTATCTCCATACGCGGCTGAACTATTGATTCCACCTTCAGTTCCAGAATCAAGCCAGATTTTTGTAAATAACACGAGCGATACATCGGACGATGGCGACAGTTCGCAGGACAGCGATTTATTGTAAGGAGTGCTCAAATTATATCGGTTAAAAATAAAATAATGAAAGAAATATATTATAGATATTCATTGTCATTGTAATAATGATTAATTACTGTATTCCAATCCTCTCTTTCGCAAATCTTCAAATGTCAACTGTCATTACATTTTCTATTTAATTTATTCACAATCATAATTTCTAAAATTCCAGACTTTTACCCGAATGGAATACGTTTTTGAAAAAAAACTCCGCCATATTGGTTCCGCCATTTTGTTTTTCTACATTTTGACTTCGAATTCGTAATCAGCGACCCCGAAAACCCGCGGGTGTAGACTTTCACCCGAATTGAATACGTTTTTGAAGAAATTTTCCGCTATATTGGATCTGCCATTTCGTTTTTCAACCTATTGACTTCGAATTCGTAATCGGCTACCCCGAAAACCCCCGAGTACAGACTTTCACCCAAATTGAATACGTTTTTGACTTTTGGCCAGCTTTTCGGGGTTTGGGACTACGGTCGCGGACGCTGTCGCTAAGCCTGTCAGCAGTTGAAATTTACGAAAGTACTCAAGCGCAGTACAGTGTGTCCCTAAGGGTGTTACTGATGCCGGTCGAGTTGCTTAAAGTTGAAAATATCTCAACTTGAGACGCGCAACACCTTGACAGCTGGAGTTGAGGCAATTTATTTTTGTAGAACATTGAAATTATGGATGAAAATTGTAAGTTTCAAGTAATGCTACAGTTTTTAATAACTAGTTAATTTATTTATTTACGACTTAATGATTTTATTTAATTATGGAATAAAAATTCAACACATGTTAGAGCGTCATCATTGGAACAGCATAAGCAATATTGTTACGCGCCACAAAGTGATACAAGCGACATCTATTGGAATTGGAAACAACTTTAGGTTAGTGACATCCTAGTAAACTGGGTTTGGAGAATGGAATATTCAGGAAGGTTCTAGGATAATTCGTAGAGTATAAATACGGCGCTGCTCACATCCAGGAGGCGAGTATTATTTCAGACAGCGAAGTGAACGAAGTAAACTATTTGGATTGCGATAATTAGAAGTACAGTACTAGCGATAAATAAAGAGTCGACTTGATAATTATTTGTGAATTTGTGAAAGTAAACAGTAAAGTTAAATAAATAAAGAACTTTTGAATTATATCTGAAATATTGTGTTTTAAATAACGAACTAAGGCCACGCTCGTAACAACTGGTGTCAGAAGTAAAATAAAATCGCGAAATAAATTGGTGGCATTTGAATTTGAAGTTCAAAGAGTGATTAATTTTGTGAAATCGTGTGTAAAAATTCCGAAAGATAATTTTATATTAAACTGTGAGTGAATTACAAAAGACGCAAGAATGGGACGCAAGCTAGAGGAGCTTCGCATACAGGAATTGAAAGTGGAGTTGGGGAAGCGGTCATTACAAACGACTGGCCTAAAGAATGTTCTAGTCGAGCGACTTAGACAAGCTTTGATAGAGGAAGAAAAGAATCCTGAGACATTCGTTTTCGAAGAAGAACCAGAAATTGAGGAAGAGCCTGCAATGAACATAGAACAGCTTTTAAGTACTTTAATGAGCAAAATGGAAGCTCGTTTTGATGAACAAAAGAATTCTCTCCAGGAACAAAAGAATTCTCTCGAGGACCACAAGAAATCTATGGAAACCCGTTTGGACGAACAAAAGAATTCTCTCGAGGACCACAAGAAATCTATGGAAACCCGTTTGGACGAACAAAAGAATTCTCTCCAGGAACAAAAGAATTCTCTCGAGGACCACAAGAAATCTATGGAAACCCGTTTGGATGAACAAAAGAATTCCATGGAGTCCCGTTTAGATGAACAGAAGAAATCACTGGAAACGCGTTTGGATGAACAAAAGAGTTCTCTGGAGAATTGTCTAGAAAATCGCTTAGAGGAACAAAAGAATTTCCTGAAAAACTCGTTAGACGAACAAAATTTAAAAATTGAAGGAATCGAGCAAGAAGTGGCGGAAGTTCAACAAAAAGTGACCGAACAGCTTGACAACTTCAAATCAGATTTGGAGAAGATGAAGCATCGACAACCACGGCACGAAGGAATTGAAATATCCAATGCAGGCAGAATGAAACCTCCAATATTTGATGGACAAAATTCGTGGCATATTTTCAAGAGACAATTCGAGGCTGCTTCCGAAGTAAACGGATGGAATGATGCAGACAAAGCTACAGCTCTGGTATTAGCACTTCGAGGTTCTGCATCAGAGCTTTTACAAACTATACCGATAGAAAGGCAACGTGATTATACTTCATTAGTACAGGCGATAGAGTTACGTTATGGAGATGAACACATGCAGCAAGTATATCGCCTACAGCTACGCAACAGGATTCAAAAGCATGGCGAATCACTACAACAACTGCAGGCTGATGTGGAAAGATTAGCTTATCTCTCATACTCTAGCGTAAATGCGGATTTCCTTAATGAAGTGGCAACAGAAGCATTTGTGAACGCTATTGCAGATCAAAATTTACAACAAGCGTTGAGGCTAGCAGGAAAGAAATCAACAGCAGAAGCACTAGCCTATGCACTAGCGTATGAATCTGTCAGGCAAGCTTCCCGAAGTGCAGTACGAGTGAGAGAAATTTCGGTGCAGGAATGTACTTGTAATAGAATGCAGCCATCACAGAGCAATTCTTCACGTGGTATTCTGCGATGCTGGAATTGTAATAGACCAGGACATCTCCAAAGGGACTGCAGAAAACGCCGTCGAACAGAATCACCAGAAGAGGAGGACAGAACAGAATGCCAAAGATGTCGAGCCAGGGAGCAAGCTATTCGGGGAGAGCCTAGAAATCAAACACCGACTAGTCGCATCAGCTCCCCTGTCCAGCAGTCGGGTAAACATGTAAAAACCAACTTCGGGGGGCAGAAGTTGGTTGGTAGAGTCGACAGCCCCGAAGTCATCATTCAGATAGCCCAGTTGCAGAGAAATAATAGCAGTCTTGTTATATATGGAAGTGTAGGAAAAAATGACTGCGTTGTCACTATCGACACTGGAGCTTCGAGATCAATTATTAGAGCGGATCTTGTCAAGAACAAATGGCTTCACAATACCACCAAATATTTACTAAGAACAGCAACTGGAGCCGCAGTACAAGTTTTTGGAGAAATAACTTTGGATATTCAACTAGGTGAACTACTATTTCCTCACAATTTCCTAGTTTCAGACATAATGGATGAATGCATCCTTGGAGTAGACTTTATGACCACATATAAAATAAATTTAAATGTCGGAGAACGAATACTCAAATATGGCAACATAGAAATTCCTATGAGACTAGGAGGAGGAACAGATTATTCTGCAAAAATAAGGACGATGGTCTGTGAGAATATGACTCTCTCTGCATTCTCGGAGACGCTAGTATGGACAAAGCTTACTGATGACATCGGGACCTGCCGATTCTATCTGGTGGAGCCTAACCCTACAAAAGTAACATCATCGTTGGTAAAACTTTAGTGAAGACAGAAGGCGCAACATTAATTCCAGTCAGAGTGCTCAACACATCCGAAAATGAGGTACAACTAAAAGAAGGTGCTATAATTGGAAATTGTGAGCCTGTTTATCAGATTGTTAATTTGGAAAATGGTAGTAATATTAAGGAGGCAATACGTATACCAGCTACTACTCAACAGGTTCAGAAACTTCTTTCATCTAGTGCCTTAAGTGAACAGCAATACAACGATGCCAAAGAGATGATCGATGAATTTTCGGAATTATTTGCAATGAATGATGATGATTTCGGCAAAACAAATCTTGTCCAGCATCGGATCACAACAGGAGATTCTAGGCCCATTCGGCAACCACCACGAAGACTACCATTAGCCAAACAACCAGAAGTTGCAGATATGATAAATTCCATGAAAGAACAAGGCATAATTGAGGAATCTAACAGCCCTTGGACATCGCCAGTTGTTTTGGTCAGGAAAAAGGATGGCAGCACCCGATTCTGTGTGGACTACCGCCAACTAAATAATGTAACAAGAAAGGATAGCTATCCGTTACCAAGGATTGATGATACATTGGACACCCTTTCCGGAGCGCAATGGTTTTCCACATTGGATTTGAAGAGCGGTTACTGGCAAGTGGAAATACATCCCGAGGACCGAGACAAAACTGCTTTCTCAGTTGGAAGTGGATTATGGCAATTCAAAGTTATGCCATTTGGATTATGTAATGCTCCAGCCACATTCGAACGACTCATGGAATGTGTTTTACGAGGATTAACCTGGAAAACATGTCTTGTCTACTTAGATGACATAATTGTGATCGGAAGGACATTCGAGGAACATAAAAACAACTTACGGGACGTACTTCAAAGACTGAGAGATGCGAAACTGAAGCTCAGCACGAATAAATGTGCTCTATTCAAGAATGAAGTAAAATATTTGGGGCATATAGTTTCATCACAAGGAGTAAGAACTGACCCAGAGAAGATAAGAGCTGTGAAAAATTGGCCTGTTCCAAAGGACAAACATCAATTAAGGAGTTTTCTTGGATTAGCTACCTACTACAGGCGATTCGTAAAAGGTTTTGCAGATATAGCAAGGAGCCTACATCAACTTACAGAAAAAGGAAAGCCGTTCATATGGTCAGATAAATGTAACGAGAGTTTTGCAAATTTGAAGCAACAGCTCTGTGGAACTCCAGTGCTTCACTATCCAAAGCTGGGAAAAACTTTTATATTGGACACGGACGCCAGCAATGTAGGTATTGGTGCAGTGCTTTCACAGGAGGAGGATGGTCAAGAGGTGCCAGTAGCTTATTTTAGCAAAGCACTCTCAAAATCAGAGAGAAATTATTGTGCTACAAGGAAAGAGCTACTTGCCATTGTAAACTCAACCAAGCATTTCCATAAATATCTCTACGGGCAGAAATTTATCCTCCGCACTGACCATGCAGCGCTTAAATGGCTTTTGCAGTTTAAGAACCCTGAGGGGCAAGTGGCGAGATGGATAGAGTGACTCCAAGCGTATGACTTTGAAATCCAACACCGAAGAGGACGTATCCATGGAAATGCAGACGCCCTTTCACGACGTCCATGCAAAGTTGAATGCAAACATTGCGTTCGGCTGGAAGAAAAAGAAACGGAGGCAACTATACAGCTGATGACGGTGGAACCATGGACAGGTTGGAACAACGAGAGCTTGCGAACAGCTCAACGGGAAGACCCAGACATATCACCTATTCTTGCTTGGAAAGAAGACATGGAAAGACCACAATGGCAAGATATCTCGGAGAGGAGTGAGAAACTGAAGAGCTACTGGGCTCAATGGAACTCTCTTCACGTTGAATGTGGTATATTAAAGCGCAAGTGGGAATTAACTAACGGCGAGTCATTCCGAATGCAAATAGTCGTGCCAGCATCCCGGGTCAAAGATGTTCTAGAAGAAATGCACAGTGGAGCATCTGGAGGACATTTGGGGGTGAATAAAACAATTTCCAAAATACGTGAAAGGTTTTATTGGTTACATATGCGGGAGGATGTTGTGGAATGGTGCCGCAGATGCACTATCTGTGCTTCTTGCAAAGGACCACCACACAGAAGTAGAGGAGAAATGCATAAGTATAATGTAGGAGCCCCATTTGAAAGGATAGCCGTAGACATCGCTGGACCTTTTCCAGAAACAGATAACGGTAACCGTTATATATTAGTTGCTATTGACTATTTCAGTAAATGGCCTGAAGCTTATGCAATCCCTAATCAGGAGTCTACCACAGTAGCGGATCAAGTAGTAATGAATTGGGTCAGTAGATTTGGTGTTCCTCATGAACTTCATTCCGACCAAGGACGGAACTTCGAATCACGGACTTTCCAAGAGATGTGTAAAATTCTGGGAATAAGAAAAACCAGAACAACTCCTCTGCATCCACAATCTGATGGCATGGTAGAGCGCTTCAACAGAACATTGGTCGAGCATCTAAAGAAAGTAGTCGACTATCACCAACGCGATTGGGATCGACATATTCCCATGTTCTTAATGGCCTATCGATCAGCTGTACACAACACGACCGGACAAACTCCAGCAAAAGTGATATTCGGAAAGGAGATGCGTTTACCTAGCGATCTCAAGTTTGGTACACCCAGAGGTGAACAAAAGTTACCAGACGATTATGTATCGGAACTTAGACAACGATTAGCTGATGTACACGAAGTCACGAGAGCAAAATTAGCAATAAATACTGATCGGATGAAGACCCGCTATGACTTACGTGCTAACTCAGCAGGATTCAATGAAGGTGACCTTGTTTGGCTGTACAACCCGAAACGACGTAAGGGACGTTCTCCTAAATTACAACAACACTGGGAAGGACCGTATTCAGTAGTGACTAGAATAAATGACGTAGTATATAGGATTCAGCGGGGTACAAGAGGCAAACGGAAAATCGTTCATCTAGATCGTTTATGTCAATACTGCGAGCATCAAGACCGTGGATCACCTGTTGTTCGGGACGAACAATTTTAAGAAGGGGACAGTGTTACGCGCCACAAAGTGATACAAGCGACATCTATTGGAATTGGAAATAACTTTAGGTTAGTGACATCCTAGTAAACTGGGTTTGGAGAATGGAATATTCAGGAAGGTTCTAGGATAATTCGTAGAGTATAAATACGGCGCTGCTCACATCCAGGAGGCGAGTATTATTTCAGACAGCGAAGTGAACGAAGTAAACTATTTGGATTGCGATAATTAGAAGTACAGTACTAGCGATAAATAAAGAGTCGACTTGATAATTATTTGTGAATTTGTGAAAGTAAACAGTAAAGTTAAATAAATAAAGAACTTTTGAATTATATCTGAAATATTGTGTTTTAAATAACGAACTAAGGCCACGCTCGTAACAATATAGTAGAAAAAATTATTATATCTGAATGCCCCATTATAAAGCTATTTTTTAAAAAGGAATCGGAGAAGGAACACTCAACTCTAATATGTCTAGTAATGTCTGGTGAATTTGAGTTGTGAATAAAGGATGTTTTATGTTATTACTTGTAAAATTACCTTCACAAAAGACCGAAAATCATTCTTCTTAAATCAGCAACAGCAAATTACGTGAGAACTTATTTTAACGCATCATAGGTGCTAGATTATCTGTGAAGATTTTCATATTTGATGAACAGCGTGCTTAATAAACATAATTTTCATAAGTCGGCAAATCTTTTAACAACCAACTTTAACACATAATTTGAGCACGACAATTATGTATATAGTAATCAACGGCACCATATAACAAGATTCTCGCGATTCAATTCTTTTCCAAACGGAAATACCATACTTCTCACAATTTGCATACCACTGAACTGGAGTATTATTTGTAATAAATAAAAGATTATACTCTCATGAAGGTGCAAAGCAAACGCGAATGAATTCCTGGAAGCCTCTTTGTACCACTTATACCTTCTAAAGGTAGACATCATGTATTTCTTAAGAATTAACGTCGCGATCGTATCTCATTTTTTGTAAAGAGTCTTCTTCCTTAGTATTCTTAATATCGTTGTCGAGGCACGACCTTGATAATAATCACGTGGATAACGAGGCCACAGTGCAGTTCAATAAAATATAATAATTTGTCGGCTTCTGAGCAAGTGAATGGTCAGCCGGGAAATTTATGCACAGATTTTCGTATTATGATAGCCCCAGGATTGTGAAAATGGCAATAAGGCGTTTATGTGTAAAAAAAACCTCTTGAAAATTTGCCACTTAGTTGGTTTGATTTCCATGGCACCTGCCTTCTACTCATTTTAATCATTCCATGTAAGTACAAGTTACATGATAACTGGTTTGCTATAAGAGATTAATTTAAGAAACGGTTTCAGATTAAGATGTGGGAATTTTATTAGTATGAAAATTATCCTTATTTATTAAAGTATTATGTTGAGCGAAGAAGTATTTTAACTTTAGTGACAACTTACGTAAAAATTTAAGCCATAAAAATAAAGTTAATAATAATAATTAATAATTCGTGCTCTGGGCGCTGCAGATATGTTCATGTAATTTTCCTGGCAGATATTCGGCTTTGGTGCATAATTATCTTATTTGAAAAATTTGTTCATCCTTTTACACAAAATTGTTCTTACTGCTAACCAATATCTGGAATATTTTTGACATTTGCTTAGAAAATCGAAGCAGTGTCATAGATTGTTGATTAACTGCTTGAGAACGCATTGATGTAGCGAGCTGAAATTTGATACATGGTGGATTCATAGCAATAGTAAGTAAAATTTTAAAAGTCGGGATTACACGCTAGATCGGGAAATAACAACTCGCCACAAAATAACTATGGTTGAAAACAACTATGTTCATTTGGTTAATTTGTACCTAAATCTTTAACCCTAAAAAAATGCGTCTTTTTTTATTACAAATGGCCGTCCAAATATTCAGTAAATATGGCTACTGGAGACGGGTACATAAAAAAGAGATGATATTGGATTTTAGTTCTCCCTTAAAGAATGAAAATCTTCACAAAATTTCAAATCATGATTTCAAACCCTACGTAAAATCGAATAGCAACATCAGATGAAAAATTTTGTAGATTTTGGCTATCAGATTTTGCAGAATTTTGTTTGAATTTTCTTTTGTCTATATGATCTGCTATTGGTTAGAATTGATATTTTTTTTAATTACAGTGGCGCATTTTTGTGTCATGCCATATAAAATTGTGGAAACCGAAGAAAACGGCAAGATGTGGCTTTCGGCGATACCTTCCGTATGGAAAAAGATGCCCTTTGTATTGACTTCCCTTGAAACAAGTGACATTACTTTAAACATTATTGAACGGTGTTACTTCCTAACCGGGAGCGGAATGGTCACGCAGGATCTACAAATTAAAAGGCATGCATTGTTACATTTTCTAAAGCCGATTACAAAATTGACCTAATGGAGAATTATGCAAGAGCATCGTCCGATGAAGGCTCTAATATCTGAACGTGAAGCAATACTGGGGCCAATAATCGTTGATGGAAGTTTTGATTTCCTGTAAATTAATGGCTTCATAGTGGATGATGTATTCCGAGAGACATTCTTTCTTACTTTTCTATGAAATGTACCGGATTTTTTATTTTTTTTCCACTCATCCGTTAAATTCATTATTGTAATTCCACTGGTTTTAACCTGCTGCGCATGCAAAGGAAGGTTGTCTATTAAGCTTTTCCTCTGCGTTGTACGACCCGTGTGCTGTGACATGACACTTTAGTATCTCATTTGATATAGGCATACAATTTCCAAGTTATCTCCTTGATCTAATATAAAAGTTCACAAAATACTGACTGCTTATATGAGTGTTGATATCGAAAATGAATTCTTACTGAAATTACTTATTCCCAGTATTGATTTGAGATTGATTTTTGATATGAGGCTTGATATATAAACATATTTCCCAAGAGTTGTACTCCCATATTTTAATTCCCCAATACTTATATAGGTATATTATATAGGATTACGATTTTCTGAGAATTATAGTCATATATACTCACGCTCATAGCAATAATATTAGTAGTAAATTCTTCATATAGGACTTATACTCCTTAGACTGATATAAAACAACAACACTCTAGCTATTGCTTTAATAATAAAAAGATCTATGTGAGAACTTAAATGCTGATCGAGATTTATATAGGAGCTATATAGGAAAAGTTCCAAATTTCCAGCACTTGAAGTCTTAACGATGTTCCTAGGGTAGAAATTGGTATTAGACCAATTCTACCTTTTTTATTTGTTCATTTGATGCTTCAGTGAGCGGCCTGCCTGAAGATGTTCGTTTAGGCAGTGGTTACGATCAGTGGCATAACTATAGATATATGCCCCGGTCAAATTAACACACTTGCGTAGGAAAATTTAATTTTGTGTGTCAATTGTAAGGAAATATTTTCTGAACTTCGTATGTATGATGTTTCCCATAATTTGGCACCGGGAGATGAAATTATTCCCTTCTCGCTTTTTAATTTTCTTTTCAGGCAAAAAATAAAAAGGTTAGGCAAAAAATAAAAAGGTTTCGTAGGTATCACGAGTAGTATAGCCAAGATCTGGATTGCCAAACATATTTTTTTAGATTTACTTCGTGCGCTACATTGATCGCAAGGCCTGTTAAAAACCACTGGCAGGCCCACCTTATGCTCACGAAAGCACATTAAAAGGGAAACCGATGAGAAACAGAAACGGTTAAGCACACCAAAGCGAAAGGTGAGAAGCTTCCCACATAACTAGCCGGAAATATCCGATTATTTAAATTAAGAGACCGAGTCCATTGACCACTGCACCGTACAACAGTGTTAGGAGCTTGAGGGAAGCAAGCCAAATATTACCTGGAAAATAATTTACAGTGTTTCAGTTTCAGGCGTACCTTTTTTCTCCGTTTAACTAGAAATAATAAATACAAGAATTCTCGACTTTTTTATTGCTGTATCATTACTATTGTCTAGCCAATGTATATGCAGCTTCTCAAAGCCCAATCTTCGGTTTTGAACAACTTTAGATGGAACTGAAATAATAAAATGATTACAGAGTTAATATAATTTTTATTCAGAAACTGAATTTTAATTGAGTGAATCTAACTGCTTATTAAGCCAGCGTTATTATTTTATGTAGTTTCAAGTTTCATCACTGCATATGCAAATATTAATTATGTAGGATTTCGTGGTCCCCTAGAAATTGTGGGGACCCCGCTTGACGGGGCCTCTGGGGCGTTGTGAAACGATATATTGAATCAATTTGTGAGAGAAAAGTAATATGTACATACTGAGAATGTTTTCCATTTAGAAATCTGAGGCGAATTGTATTGAATGCTTTCCTTAATTTATATAGGTTTGTCCAAGAAGAGGATAGAGAATATAATATTTGTTTATATGGTCGCAAAGTTCCATATAATTAGAGTGGAGAATAAAGAAATAGATATGTCCGGAAAGTTATTTTCACGTAACTCTTAATCATCCGAAATGATCAGCGCCAGGAATTCACGATGAACAGCGATGAACAAGAAAGAAAAACGTTACTAGAATCACACTTTAAAATAAGAACAATAATTTCTTAAAACATATATAGCCCGGTTGCATTCCGTGCACGTTTTTTCTGAAGTACTCTGTTGGCTGTTCGTATTCTTGAATACATTTCTAATCCTTGAGTAGATTCAATGGATGATTCACAAATTCAAATTGCAGGCCAGTCAATAGAGACAATTAGATTCCAAAAGTTTTCAAACTTTTAATAGAATGTTGAGTGGGATAAAATAACAATAAATTTAATTTCCAACCTTCATTGGGGTCCGAAACATGCCCAAAATTTCAGAAAAAATTAAGTTTTTATAATTTCCTTGACATAATTCCAAAATCTTACAACGTTAGAGCAATATTTACTCCGATATTTTCCACAATGTGTTAAATTTGCAACTTATTTTGCACCCACAACATTATTTTTTATTGTAAATAAATGCTTCTAATAGTCATAAATAACGAAAAAATTCCAAAAGTGCTGCAAAACGGTAAAATAACTGTACTTATTTACAATCTTTTATATTGCCTGCAACATATTTTATTCTACCGATGCAACAGTTGCTTATTTGACTGCCATTTTGCAAAAGAAAAGTACAAATGTTCAGATTGTTGGTCGTCACAATCAAGTGAGCTTGCAGCCTCAGCAAAGTCCGGAAGGTTACCAAATGGAAAAGAATTATTATTATTTTGCACTCTTTGTAGTCGTGAAAATATTGGAAACATTTTTCAAATTCTACATACTCCTTTAAATGTTCTACCCCCATCAGAATTTAAATTTGCAGTCCTCTACTTTCCAAATCCAGAAAATATATTAAATATACGTTCACGCGTGATGTCAAATGATGATGTTATACAACTTATTTAAAATAAAAAATATTGACTTCACCTTTTTTTATATCTTTCAAATTAAAGTAGGTAAGTATAAATGAAATAATTAGTATAAAAGTTTTGACAGAATATCTCTTGATTCATTTCGTAATTAATAGAACTTACAACAGGTACAACCATGGGTGGGTAATAAGGAGCCACCCGAATCTTAGAGTTCGAAGCAAGAACCGAGGTGTAAATATTTCTTAAGTTTGCAAGAATTTTAGAATTTATTCATAGAAGTTATAAATAGTTTTGTTTTTCTTTGCACAGGTTCCAGAACTCGGTGATGGTTGCAAAATTAAATTAATTGTTATTTCTCCTCACCCAACATTCCAGCAAAGTTTGAAAACTTTTGGAATTGATAAGAGGTGATTGTCTTTATTCACTGGTCTATTGTCATTATAAAAACAAATAAATGTTATACCTTTTCACGATTTGATATGAAAAAAAGACCGACCCTGTTGACTTTGTAAAATTCTTGAAATTTCATGATCTCTATTTCCTCCGTTAATATAACTATAGAAAAATTTTCTCATTGTGCATAAATACCGCACAGGTAAGAACTCCGATATAAATTTAAGTTAACCATTGTGTTGAAACAATAAAAATTTCAAAATTTAAATGTACACCAAAGCAACATCTGTAAATGCACAAAGTAAATACTCCAGAAACTATGACGAAGTTCAGTGTGCTTCATCCAGAGTTAGTGAAATCTTAAATGGAATTTTATTGGGACACGCCTACATCTAAATCCGGTACATTCCAAGTATCTTATTTGAAATTCGAATAACCTCTTCTCGAGTTTGTTTGACAACTTTTGGCTTTTCTTTCCAGTTTTCAGTGAATCATAGAAAATCCTTGGGCAAAATCAGGTTCTGCAAACAATCAGATCTTTGTCAAGGCAAGTGACAAGCAAACACAAATAAGTTCAACCACACTAGTTGATATTGCTCAATCAGAATACGAGCATTTTTAAAGAGTTTTAAAAATTGTATGGATGCGATAAAAAAATTAATGATCCGAGTTGTGAAAGTTTCGTTAGTTGAAACAGGAATAGAGTAGATACTATGTGTAAAATAATTTTAGATTATGGATAAATGGTGCGGCAAGCATTTCTTCATTAAGGTGGTCGAACCTGGCTGTTGTATTATATTCTACTATTTATGTGCGGCGAGATTAACCTTTACGCTTGTTTGTAGTCAGAGCTAAAATTTTACCTTCATAATCTAAATTTCCAGTTCAGGAATGTGATAAATTTGGCATAAGCAAAATTATTAGTGGCTCCAAATCTGAATCCTCTTGTGAAATACAGCATACGAGGAATAAAATACTTTGAATTTGTGATTGATTATGCCGACTAATATGGGAATTTAATTTGAACTTTTCCTTCTTCCTTGTGGAATTCAAAAACTGTACTTAATTCTTCAAATCCTTAATTAATCTATCTATCGATTTTACTTCCTTTTGAACGGAATTAAGTAAAAGATTGTGCCTGTTGTATAGTGAGCAATGGCCATATGAGTAATTTATTTTGTGATAAGTATATATTTGATCTTATTGTAATATTATACAAAATGTTATACTTATATTATCAGTATATTTTATACAGTAGATAGGCTCTATCGTAACTATCAAATGAGTAGGATATTCCAATAGAATCGAAGTATACCTACCTTATTTCTCAACTCAAACGCGAGTACTTAGAATTTTTATGATTGGAGGTTGTAGTTGGTTCTGGGCAGTGCTTATTAGTTACTACGTATCGCCCTCCTAGGACCGGAATCTGTAATACGGAGAATTGCCGAATTTCAGAGATTAGAGTTTTATTTTTCTCCGATTCAAACTGCCTACCATAACTCTCCATTTGCAATTCTTTAACATACTTAGCGAGTTAGGAAAAACGTGATAACTGCGAATAAGCACGAATCGACGGGGATGTTAAAGGGTATCAGCTTTTGGTACATACGGTTAGTTTTTTTATTTCCGAAATACATACACAGCTAGCATTTAAATCGCTGGAACTTGTGAATAAGTGTTCAGCTTCCTTAACTATACGGCTGCCAGTGCTATTGCCGCTAATATCATCCACATATAAGTCCCTGTCACATACATGTTGTTTTCGTATACTTCTGGATCGTGACTGGAACATACTTTGCCACTTCAGTATATCCGTAATTTTGAGGTAGCATTTGCGAAAGTCCGGAACGTAGCAGGAACAATCTTTGCTCAAAATTATGCAATTTTAGGGCCAACCCAGACGAGAAATTTTTAGGGAAGGAAGGAATTTGGCTTAGACGTGCCATAACAATAATGTTCCTTCGCGTAGTTCCTTATATGATTACCGAAACTAATTGTGTGCATGTTCAATTAAGTCACAGTTTTTGATTAAAACAATAACTGCATCACAAATTCACAGCACGTATTGATTATTAAATTATTATAGTATCACCTCAAATCGCATATAAACATCTGTACAGCCGTCCGATAAGAAATTTCAGATATTTCGCAATTTCGAAATGGCCGGCTTGCTGTAGTATTGGTATGCTGCCCGTAATCCCGATTGAAACTTGGCATTTCGGCATTTTTCCTCCCCCCGAATACTTTTCGCCCGTAAAAAATGCCAATATCCTCCCCTATGTGGGCTATGGCTTAACACTAGAACGACTGACATATGTTACCCTTTAAAGAAACATTTTATGGCAACTGGAACATGGCAACAAACAATATTTATCACATATAAATATCGCCACTTTGGAATGGTTTCAAAGGTTTTATGGAACGTGGCAAGAAGAAAAACTATTGTTTTAAAATCCCAGTCTCTTAGCAAAATAAGAAGAAGAAAACAATTGGGATTTTGAAATTGCAGCTACGAATTTCTGCCGCCACAAGTTGGTGGACTCTTTAATGTAGATACATATATGTCGACACCAAAGACGATGACAGATGTCAACTGTTCTAAAGTATTTTCATGGCGGATGGTCGTGATAGCTAATAGACAAGATTCCGATATCGAAGCTTTAACCACTAAATGATATGCCCGCTTTGAAAATATCATTATTTACTACTTCCATTCCTAAACAAGCCAATCGATGCGATTCTATTACATGAAGAAAAATGCTTAAGTTTTTCCTCCGCATAGCTAGGGCTCAGACGTTTCACTTTTTACGGGTGGGAGGCATTCGGGGGTAGGAAAAATTCCGAAATGCCAAGTTTCGATCGGAAAGAGAGGCAACACACCAATGCTACAGAAAGGAAATTGTTTCGGGAGTTTTAAAATTACGAAATTTCTTAGTTGTTTAACTACTATTTGAGGTCATAATATAATAAGTTAATTATCATTACGTGCTGTGAACTTTTCATACAGTTATTGTTTATATCAAAAACTGTAACTTTATTGAACAAGCACACAATTAATTTCGGTACTCATATAAGGAACTACCACGGAGCAACATTATTGTATTGGCCCATAGCCAGTGATGGGACTTTGCTACTATAGTAGCAAAATTGCTACCATTTTGGCATGTTTGCTACCTTGCTACTTTAAATCTAAATTTGCTTCATTTTCGCTTTTTCTCATTACACAAAACGAATTTTTTTTAAATCTACTGTGAATGTTGATGTTTCAGATTTTCTGTGATTTTTTTATTCATTTACAGAAAAATACTACTACGAGGTAAGGAAAGGAATTGTGGAAAAGAACGCGCGGATTCTAATTTCGTACGCTACGTACGTTGCATGCGTTGAATCTTCTTTGCGTGAACGGCGCCGAAGCCGATGACTTTGCCTTGCTTTTGCTGTGCTGAACAAGACAAAAGTGTCAGCAAGTTGGCGTGGCGCTAGCGTCTTTATTTCAGCCATTGAGGAATTGTGTCTTGTGTTCTGGTGATTATTTTGAATATTTCACTTCAAATGCATTTGCACTTTGTAGTACGTTTTGCTTTGTTTGATCATTGTAATTGTCAATGTCATTGCTTGCTGAGCTGATGCTGATTGCTGTGTTTGATAATTGGTATATCTAATTACGCATTTATGTTGTGAATTTGTGATTATTATACCCTAGCCTAGATGAAATCTATAGGGTATATTATGTTTGTTATTCCGTTTGTAACGCACAGAAATAATGATGGTAGAGCCAAATGGATTGGACACCCACGCATAATTTTAAAAGTGACTCTTCCAAAGAAGTGTCTAATAGTGTCGCGGGCTCCCCAGAGGTGGAAATGGAAGCTTGAAGATCTGCGGAGAGGTCCATTAGGTTCTCCGTCTCTATCA
Source organism: Dioctria linearis (assembly GCA_963930735.1). Classification (NCBI taxonomy): domain Eukaryota; kingdom Metazoa; phylum Arthropoda; class Insecta; order Diptera; family Asilidae; genus Dioctria; species Dioctria linearis. Next base: position 80,373,047 of record OZ005740.1, read on the forward strand.
GTCAAATATTTGTACAATCAGGGGGTTTGCTAATATCATCAAAGTCATTGAATGATATCAATGGACAGTTTAGTGACTCATCGTTAACGTCTGCTAATGGAGCGGACCTTCCTCCTTGTTCAAGGCTTGAACTGGAGTGTTCAGTGCAGTTATCTCGCGGGTCGTCGACACTGGTCGACAAAATGTGGTAGTATTCCCGACCCGTCTCAGGTTTATCTGTCGGCACTGGCTGCAATTGGGCTTGCAGACATTTTGGCGTCCGCATCCATAGCAGAACACGATTTGTCTTTCCTGCAGGCAGTCTTGGTAAAAGTGACCGAGCTGGTCACAGTTCCAATAGCTAAGGTTCTGGGGTGCTGTAAGAGCAGATACTATTGCGGCTTTCACTGTTTCAGGTGACCTGTGCTGTTCAGCATCTGTCGGACGACACTCATCCACCTCGTTGACTCTTGGACTGCGATAGGTGTTCCAGCTACACGCTGTCGCGATTCGTTGCTGTGTAGCCTGTATTTGAGTCACTAGACTCCGCAGTTGGTGTATGGTGTTAGTAGGATGCCAGCAGATTTTCTGCTGAATGTCTGGAAGCAGATGTACCAGGTGTTGGTGGTACGTAGCAAATGACTCCCCTGCTTTCTATTTTCTCAACATCAGCTGGACCTTGTCCTTGAGGTCATCCTTCGGTACTTCCCATTCAGCTAACAGAGCTGTCTTTACATACTCCCACGAAGGCGTGAGCTCTGCCTCAGGAGGGACCAGTACCAGTCCATCGCTGGACCAGAAAGCAAAGTGGTCATGTGCCGTACTAGGAGATCAAAATCTCCGGAGGGGACTGCCAGACCATCGTTGTCCTAAGCTCGGCGGGATATGATGAGAAGGAGCTGGTGGAGGCTGGATAAGATTTGGTCTAGGCTGACCACTAGGCTGGCCAAGAGGCTGGCCAAGAGCTGATGACGGTCTGCTAAACGACTGCCTACGAACGTCGTGAAACTCTTGCGGTGGTCTCGGTTCACCCCACAGAAGGAGGTGGCCGTGAAAAGTCAACTGGTGGCATTGCAGCTGAGATTTGCTGCCTGACCCTAGTTGCCAGTTCAGCTCGCAAGATATTTAGGCTCTGCTCGAGGCCTTGGCGAACTAAATCCTGCAGCTGTATGCGCAGACCTGCCAGCAAGGCTTCGGTCGCTGCTGAGCTCTGACCCTGAACGTTAGGTAGCGGGCTGTTCACTCGGAAACTCGGGTGCGAAAAGGTCATGGAGTGCAAGTTTGGTCTCCCTGGGGACAAGGATTCGCGGTTTACTAGCTGATTCGTTGGTGGTGGCAAATCGAACACGAGTGCTGCCGTTCGAGGATCCTGACTAACAGGCCTCGTAAAAGCCTTTTTCGGAACAGCACCTGTATACTTAGTAAAATCGTATGGAGTGAGATGGAATCTGCAGTGCGGGCAGTTTGACTGCTGTCTAATCCACGTTTTCAGACATGCTTTGTGAAACACATGTCCACAGACCATCTTGAGTGGCTTCCTCTTGCCAGACCAGTCTCCCTCCTGGCAGATGGAGCACTTCTCACTCACCTGTATGAATGCATCAGTTGCTGGCGGCGGTGTTCGCGCTGTAGCCATTGTATAACTTCAACCACTCAGTCGTAAAACCAATATTTTCCAAAATAACTCAGGAATACAGGCTAGATAATCTTAACACTCGTGAAAAGCTTATGCGGTCCGGGCAAGGAAAAGGCAGGTGCTGTCCAAGCTGGACTCGAGACAACTGAAGTGTCAATTTAAAAAATGTACCAAAAGTTCGGAAGGAATGCCAAGAAAATTTAAAAAAAATCAAAAAATTAGCAAAATCTTCAAAAATCGAGATAACCGAAATCAATTTGAAACTTGAAAAAATTCACCAACAGGTGAGAAAGGATCAAAAGATTTTCGAAGAAATTTTACTAGAAGTTCAGAAAAATTCTTATCATAATCACTAAAGTGCTAAGTATTCGAGAAGATAGCGGAATGTCAACATGGGCAGTGCTCTCAACTCAGAATTCAATACTTGTACTACCGCAATCGTACAGTCCAAAGATATAAATGCTAATTCTTATAAGAAAAACTACCAAAAAGTCAACTCAAGCGTAAAAAAAAATCAACAAAAGAAATTCATACAGTTTCTCCCTCACTCTCCAAGAACTAACTCCCAAAGTAAAAGTCTACCAAGTCCACTCCCTCTAATCAGGTCTGGATAGGATGATATAAGTAAGTGACGTGAATGTGTGCATGAAGAAGAATTTGCGTTCTCACAGAGATCTGTGAAAATGTTACTAGAGATTCTTCAGCCAGGCAGTTAGCAGTATGCCAGCTCCTGATTACTGAAGGTCTCCAGCGTCACTTTCATCCTCTGAAAACTCTTTCATTCCTCTTCACCTGATCGTCATATCTAAATACGTAATAAATGCTAAACAAAAACCCCATTATCGTGTTGTCGAAGTACCGTGTTATAAGAGGGTTGCAGCAATTATTTTTTTCGTGTTATACTGGAACCGTGGAGGGCTACCGTACTCAGTTCTAAGGTGCATAAAATTCTTAAAGTAAATGGGACAAGGTGGCTTGAATCGAACATTAGAGCAATGGTCAGCTCTTCAACATTATTTTACCCTATATATGAAGAAGGAAATATGAACATCTACACTGACGCGAAATGTGTTTTAAAGTTTTTATCAATCCGAATACACTCTAATACACGTGTTTAGGCCGCTATTACAAGAAGATTTTCCTTACATTTTAAAAAATTTTGTTCGTTTGGATCTGGTTTTGAATACTGTTAATTTTTTGGATCTAATTACACATTTAGAAGAATCAGATATATTTTTTGGAGTAAAATTTTTACAGTGTGAGAACACTACCGATCTTTCAAAAATTAAACACCACTTGGTGTCGTTTTACATATGTACGCCGGCTGTATTATGTGACAAAGTAGTACCACAAAAGCTTTTCCCAAAGAACATAGTGATCGGAGAAAAACAGATCAAATATCAAGAGATAAGAACTTCTTCATGTGCTCGCCACTTGCTGATTTTATAGTGACATTAGATATCGATAATTCGATATCGCGTTAATTCAAAGTAGCACGAATTCTTAAGGGCAACCTTGAAAGCATATTTACATTTTCATGATAGGTTTTTTTTTAGTTTTTTAACAATGGTAATACTCAAGAAAGAAAACATGACCCCGTTGATGTGCCCCTACGTCGAGTCGAAGATGTTCATGAAAAAGGGATGATCACATACGAGTCGTAACGGTCCAAACTATGATGGGTCTTGTGAAACGAGCAATACTAAGGTGTGTCTCTTACCTGTAGACGACGAAGATTCAAACAATGATTTGGAACCTGGAATTTACGAGGCGGTCGGTTTATGTTAAGTAAAGCAAATCATTTTTGAAATAGTACTTTTGCATTTATTTTAAATTACATAATTCAGTTATTAGATTTATTTCTTCTCGCTTTAAAAGTATTTAAAGCTCAAATTTTAACTTAAATATCATTTCATATTGTAAATTTATTGCACCCAACTTCACTTCTGTAGTTAGTACTTCCATTTTGAGTTATCATTTTGTATGTTTGTATTAACTCTATTGGTAGCCGCTGTGTTGTAAAGATCTAAAGTAAAATTATGTTGGCTTTTTATCATACAAAGTTTGGCATTATCATATCTGTGAAAATACTATAGTTTGGTTTACATATTCGCTATACGTTTGGCATTTCGCAAATCTATTGGAAATTTTCCTTTAAAAACCTGGAGAAAAACAACAAATACTAATAATAATAATATAGGTATAGGTCTTTTATTTTATAAGTATGCATACACATATATGTATAATACAACTGTTACAAACCAATGAATGCCCTACAAATTTACAATATGATTTGAACGCTCCTGTTCTTTTGCATCACTAGATTATCTAGAACTCTATGTGAATTGATTTGATGTTGTCGATGCGCGAGTTACGTCGGCAAATTTAACCGACATCACAGAACATGACACCTCAGAACAACCTTCGCAAAATTTTCACTTATATAAAATATAAATGTTCCCAGGCAATTTTGCTTAATCAACAGAACTCAGGAAATGCAACCGTTCCCATGCATTCCTGCTTAATAGATAAAAAATTAAAAAGCTTTTATGTTTACGGGAATGAATGCAGGTAGATAATTAAACTTGAAGTACAGTTTATATTTTTCAGTCAACCAGCTCGGAAGTTATAATATCGTGTACAAAAGTTTGGTTGTGTTAATCTTTTATTTTGTTTCTCTCCAATAAATTAAAATTCAATTTAAATTGTTGTGTTGTTTTCTTCATTCAATCCTTTTTTTATTTGTGAACAAATTAAAAATCATAACTGGCGCAGTCGGTAGGATTGCATTCTAAAGAATTGCAATTCGAAAGTAAATCATTATGGACTTAAGTCTAATTTGAAGAAAAAAAATTTTTTGGAAGAAAGAGAATAAAAAGATTAACAAAACGCAACAAACACTGAAAATGGAAAAAAAAACAATATCGTACAAAAAGAAAAACTTAAGTGAAAATAATACAAATAGTGAATTTCTATTGTGGTGAAAAAAAAAATATATATTTACATATATTTCGCTGAAAAGTACTGTGACTACGATAAATTAAATTACAATCGTTTGAAACGTTTGAGTGAGAAGTTTTTTTTATGCCAAAAGCAAAACAAGTGAGAGAATCAGATAGATTCGAGGTGTACTATAAAATCGAAAATCCTGACCAGATAACAGATAATTGTAGTGATAAAATGACGAATGTACCCGAAACCAATCAAACACAATCAGGGTCAACACAACAAGTAGAAACTACACCATCAATTTCAATCTCCATAAACGATCTAATGAAAGATGCCCAGAGAATACATGAATTTAGAGGTAATGGCGAATATGCTTTGACATCCTTCCTAAGAGAAGTGGACACCATCCTTCCACTGTTTGATCGCCATCCTCAAGTAAAGGAATACGTCTACCAACGAATTATCATCAATAAAATTCAGGGACCAGCCTTAGATGTCCTCCGGTCCTTGGGATCCAACGTAACGTGGAGCCAAGTAAGAAAGGAATTAATAAATAACTTTGGGATTCAACAAACATATCATCAGTTATATCATCAAGCCCTCTCTGCAAGGAATTACCAAGTAAGAGAATATTTTATAACTTTGCAAGGTATTTTAGCAAAATTAAACGAGAAGTATGAATACGATGCCTACAAACCTACTGAATTTAGTCCTAGTGTTAACGATTCAATGATTTTACAAACATTTTTAAATAATATTGATGCCAATTTAGGTTCGATAATTTTAAATAGGAATATTACAAATTTACGTGATGCATTCAATTTATTAGATAACTTAGGAATGATAAGAGAAAAAGCAAAAGCATATAACCATGTTAATCAAAATAAAATCAGTGATAGCCATAGAAATCAATCCAATCAAAGACGTTTTTATAATAATAAAGTTTTAATAACGGCAACAGAAATTTGAATTACCCAAGACATCCTAACTATAACTTCAGACAAAATTCGGGACAATATAGACAAGACAATACAAATGAAAGAAATCAATTTAATCCTGGTCAACCCAGACGGAACTTTGATAGCAATTCCAATAATATTTCTAGACAGAATACCTCAAATAGAGTAGAACGTATGGATATTGATCATGTCCAACATGAGGTAAATTTTCATTCAAGCCCTCACAAGTTTACTTACCAATAGTAGAACTAACGATCGATGGGGATAAAATTAAATGCCTCATCGATACAGGTTCCTCTACTTCACTTTTAGACGAAGAGAAATTGTTAAAATATAGAAGACAACCCTTAGAAATACCTATTAAATTCAGTAGCCTCAATACTAGTATACATGTCACAAAGCAAATCAAAACAAATCTACCATTTGAATTTAATGAAGATGCTTACATGATGTGGAAGTTAACGAAATTTCGAAACAAATGTTTTGATGCCATAATTGGGCAGAATTTACTCAAACCTTTAAGGGCTATCGTAGATATGGAAAACGAATGTTTAAAAATTAACAATAATGAAATAAGATTTATCAATAGTTGCCCATATAAAACAGATGAGATACATCAGCTAGAGTTTACAGTTATAAAGGGTAGGGAATTCGAAAATCTCTTTAAATCTTTGAACCCTGAAGAGGAAAAGAATTTAAGAGAAATACTAAGATCATATAAAGATCTCTTCAGAGTAATGAGTATTCCTACTGAGTAGACGTGTTGTTCTGTGCTCCCGGGTTTTCCGTATTTTTCTCCGCGATTCCATAAGTTTAAATTACTTTCTTGTGCCAATATTCATTTTGGATCTTCCCGATTATAAGTTTCGTGACATTGATTGTGGAATTGTGTGAATTTGTCGTTTTACTTTTAAATATTTGCTGCCTACAAAGTTTTTTAAGTAAGCAAGAAGGTCTGCGTCGCTGCGGGTCGAACGGTACATGCTCTCACCACACATCACACTCATCGCTATGGGTAAGCCAGTTAATTCAAAAAATAATGTCAAAGACAATACAGAGACTAGTCATAGCCGATCATCTAGTACTAGTAGTACTCCTGCTTTAACGAGAGGTGCAACGAAGAGCTCTGTGCTCTCAACAAAATTCCCCTCGGCTTCATCTTCTCCGCCCTCACAAACTTCTCTTGAGGCCATGGAAAAGAGACTGATGGTTTGGTTTAATGTGGTTCTCACCGAAAAGTTCAATGAATTTAAGGAAGATATGAGCTCTGAAATCAGTAAAGTTTCTGCAACGTCTGTTAAAGAATTGGAGTGCCTAAAATCTAAAAATTAAGCTGTGGAACGTAAAATTTCTGCGCTCAGCGATGAGATTGAGGAAACCAACCGGCTGCGGCGATTAAATGACATCATAATCTCCGGCATTCCGGAGATAAAAAATGTGAGTGCCGAAAAAATCTATAAAAACATTGCAGCGGTCATCAATCATACCGTGTCGCCTTACATAGATGCCTTTAGACTTAAAAGTTCTACGTCATCTGCGAGGGGTACGCAAACACAAATTAATGCTCCTATATTAGTAAGGGTTTCTTGCCAGAGTGACAAGCACTCTTTCTATAAATCTCTGTCGGCGCATGGTCCATTAAAACTCAATGAAATTGAAATCGATGTTGGCTTTTCATCTGACAGTTTAATCAAGGTCCACGACAGTCTTTCACGCAACAACCAAATAATTTATCGTGAGGCACTACGCTTACGTTCTTTACATAAGCTGTATTCAGTACGATCGCGAAATGGATTTGTTTATGTCCTGAAGAAAAAAGATGACATTTTATTGCATGTGAGTGATATCGCTGCTCTGCATGCGCCTGCGGCTCCAACTTTGATTGATGCGCCTACGACACCTGGAGTTCCAACAGCTGTGAATAGCGATGATTGTACATAATGCTATCTTCTTCACATTGTTTTGTTTTAGTTTAGTTAATAGCGTAGATTTGAATCTCTTTTATGAATCATTTAATTTGCTTTGTTGCTTTCTTTCAGTTTATTTAAAAATGAACTTATATTATACTGCTTACAGCTTAACTATACAAGTTTTTTTCAGTGTGTGTATTTTTAAATTAAATATTGTAATTTCTCTGATGCTTGGGCCGGGCTGTTATATTTTTGTTTCTAGTTTTAAACTGCCTCTTAAATTGTGCTATCACTGGCTCTGTGCAGACATGATCTTTTCTTAAATTTTTAGTGGATGAACCAGGTAGGAACTTTGATGAATATCTTCTGCTCCATGGCTCGGGGTCTTAGAGTGTGCTCTATTAATTCGCGAAGTATACGCCCGAAAATTAGCGAATTGCAGTCAATTTTTGCTGACTCGGGGGTTGAGGTGATACTAGTCTCTGAGACTTGGTTAAATTGTGATATACCATCTGGGTTGGTTGATATTCCGGGATATAAGCTGCATAGAAATGACAGATGTAATCGTTCTGGAGGTGGAGTTGCAGTCTATGTTAAAGCTAGCTTGAAATCGTCTGTGATTAATTACTCACCGCCCAGTCACCCATTTGAGTTTCTGTGCGTTGAAGTTAGGTCTAGTGCCGACAATTGTGTGGTAGTTGCTGCTTACTGCCCCCCAAATTGCTTTTCCACAGATAATGCATTCGTATTCGAAGATGCTATTGCCCCTATCACCCATAGGTACAATAAGGTAATTATTGGGGGTGATTTTAATGTCAATCTGTTGCTACGTAATGCGCTTTCGGAGAACTTCCTTCATCTTATCCAACGGCTTGATCTCAAGCAAGTTAATAGAATACCCACCTTTTGCGGTACTGCAAATCCTTCCCTACTTGATCTTCTCTTGGTTATGCATGAAGGTGATATAAATTTTTCTAACCAGATGAGCCCACCTAGTTTTTTGGACCACGATTTGCTGTTCTTAACGTATAATTTTATTATGGATGCAAGCTCTGATGAAATGCCTAGTTACTTTCGTGACTATAATGGTATACAAATTGATGAAATGTTGATGGAATCTGCCTCACTTCCTTGGCACGAGATCTATCAATGCGCTGATGTTGACGATCAAGTAGATAAATTTGATTACATCATCCAATATCTTCATGATAAGTAAGCTCCTCTCCGTCCTAGGCGTACACATAAGCATAGAATTCCTTGGTACTCGGTGGAAATTGAAAACTTGATAGCCGAGCGCGAGTTCCTTTATCGCAAATATAAACATTTAAAAATCAGTGCAATCAAACTCCAATACAAACGCGTCAGAAATTTAGTAACTAGTAAAATAAGAATTGCGAAGCGTAATTATTATGGTGCTGAGCTTGATCCTCAACTCCCAGCTAACAAGTTTTGGTCCAATCTAAAACGAATGGGTGTTCATGGCGCACGGTCAGCTGGCTGTGATTTTGATCCTAACGACCTAAATGAATATTTCGCATCACCTACAACATTAATGTCACCAGTGACTTCTGATATTGAGAGTGTCTCTACTGCATTCGTTTCAAACAATGGTTTCAGCTTTCGCTGTGTTGATTCGGCGGAGGTGTACCATGCTTTAATCTCATTCAAATCGAATGCCTGCGGCCCGGATAACATACCGGGACATTTCCAAAAATTCCTTTAACCCGTAATATTACCTGTTGTAGTCCATATCTTTAACGTAGTTTTAACATCCTCTAAATTTCCTACAAATTGGAAAAGAGGTACTGTAATAGCCATTCCAAAAAAGAATTCCCCTAATTGTATGTCTGATTTTCGACCTATCAGCCTGTTGTGCTTCTTATCGAAAGCTCTGGAGAAACTCTTGACTGATCAAATGCTTGAACATATTGAAGGTAATACTTTATTATCAACGTGGTAGTCTGGATTTCGACGCAGGCACAGCTGCCAATCGGCTTTGTTAAGGGTTACTACTGATATTCGGGAAGCACTTGATAGAGATAACTTGGGTATCCTTGTTTTATTAGACTTCTCAAAAGCGTTTGATAGCATTAACCACTTTAAATTATTGCGTAAATTGGAAGTGCAATTTAGATTTTCCTCTCTCGCTCTATCAGTCATCAAAAGTTTTTTGTTAAGTCGAACGCAGCAGGTGAAAAGTGGCAACCATCTCTCTGACCCGATATGTCTGTACCGTGGTGTACCCCAAGGCTCTATCCTCGGACCACTTCTATTTAGCCTCTATATTAATGACTTACCAGATGTGATACGCAACGCAAACATACATATGTATGCAGACGATGTTCAAATTTTTCTTTGCTGCCCTGTTGGTCTATCCGAGGATTGTATCCTCAAAATTAACGAGGATCTGCAGCACATTCACGACTGGTCTGTGGTAAATGATCTTGCCCTGAATGCAAGCAAATCAAACTACATGATACTCCATAGGCGAGGCTTGGATCCATCAAACTTTCCCCCAGTTCTCCTAAATAATAATCCCCTGCCTCACTTGGAGCGAGTTAGAGATCTTGGGGTAATGCTCAACTCTCGCCTGACCTGCTGCGATTATGTTAACAGTATCCTTGGTAAGGTATATGGTACACTTCGTAAACTCTGGTGCTCAGCGGATTTCCTCTCAGTAGTTACTAAACTCAAAATAGTCAAAGCTCTGGTTGTCCCCATTTTTCACCTATGGTAACCTAGTCTTTCCTAGCCTGGATTCTGTCTGCTCGCGGAAGTTGGAGGTGGCTTTTAACAACTGTATTAGATTCGTGTTTGGACTTCGACGCTTTGACCATATATCCCTGCACAGAAACTCAATACTTGGCTGCCCCCTTAAAACTTACCTTCTGTACCAATCGCTAACCTTTCTACATCGTCTTATATACACCAACAATCCTGCATACTTGAGTAGCAGTATTAGCTTTTTGCGTAGCTCTAGACACGTCTATATTTTGATCCCTCGTTACCTTACAGTCATGGGCCAACGTTCCTACTTCGTTCACATAGCCAGTAAGTGGAACTCACTTCCAGTAGATATTCAACGCACAGTGCCTGTTGGCGCGTTTAAGAGGCTCTTGTACTGGCATTTAACTGATAGCAGCTAGCCGAACGCATCTAATTCTACACACACTATTAATACGTGTATTTAAATTTAAATGAAATAATAAATTCAATAGATTATATAAACTACTTGCATTGTTAATAGATGGATAGTTATATTTCTTAGTACATCATTTTGTCATCTTACTTTTGTACTTAGTATAAAACTAATGACATTATTGGCATCGCCTATATATGCTGTATACATATTGTAGCTATATTCCTTTTCTTTTTTGTCTCTCAGTAGTTTCCTCCAAATAATATATTTTATACATGTTAAAAAGATTAAGTAATCTTGTTGTATAATACCCTTAATAAAGAATCGAATTGAATTGAATTGAATTCTTTAAAGAAGGCGACCATTTAACTAGTGCTTTCGATATTCAACATAAAATTATCACAACAACCGATAAGCCTATATATTCCAAAATATATAGATATCCCCAAGTTCATGAGCAAGAAAATATCCACGCAAATAGCAGATATGCTCAAACAAGGAATCATAAAAGAAAGCAACTCCCCATACAACAGTCCTTTGTGGATTGTACCCAAAAAACTCGGTAATTCAGGAATGAAAAAATGGAGAATTGTCATTGATTACCGCAAGCTCAACGAGGTAACAATCGACGACAAGTTCCCAATTCCGAATATAGAAAATATATTGGACAAGCTAGGCAGAGCGCAGTATTTTACGACCCTTGATCTGGCGAAAGGCTTCCATCAGATCTTACTTAAAGAAGAAGATCGGAAGAAAACAGCATTTTCCACGCCTCTAGGACATTTCGAGTATGTGCGAATGCCCTTCGGGTTGAAGAATGCACCTTCAACGTTCCAGCGTCCAATGAACTCTGTCCTAAAGGAACACATAAATAAAATATGTGTCGTCTATTTAGACGATATTCTAATATTCAGCACAACATTAGATGAGCACATAAATAGTATAAAAAGAATATTCAATACACTACGTAGCCACAACTTAAAAATCCAAATGGATAAGTGTAAGTTCTTTTCAAAAGAAACGGAGTACCTAGGTCATATTTTGACACCTGAAGGAGTCAGAACTAACCCGAAAAAGGTAGAGGATATCTTAAAACTGAAATTACCAAAAACACCAAAACAAATAAAGTCGTTTCTAGGCATTACTGGGTACTATAGAAAATTTATTAAAGATTATGCCAAAGTAGCCCAGCCAATGACCAAATACCTTAAAAAGAACGTTAGATTAAACCTCAATGACCCAAATTATATAAATTCATTTGAAAAACTTAAGAAAATTATAACAGAAGCACCTATATTAAAATACCCTGACTTCAGTAGAAGGTTTAAATTAGTTACAGATGCCAGTACCTTTGAATCGGTGCTATTCTCCAGCAAGATAATCATCCAATCTGCTACGCCAGTAGAACTTTAAATGAACATGAACGCAATTATACAGTCTCCGAAAAAGAACTTCTGGCCATTGTTTGGTCCACAAATTATTTTAGACCCTATCTCTATGGTGTAAATTTCGATCTGTTAACAGATCATCAACCTCTTAAATGACTATATACAAAAACCAGAGGAAAAGATGTTAATCCAAGGCTTTATAGATGGTTATTAAAATTAGGTGAGTACAATATTAATTTGGATTACATAAAAGGGAAGGAAAACAGGGTTGCTGACTTCCTTAGCCGAATAAACTCGGATACAAATGAAATAAACGTAGTCGAGACAAATAATTCAAGTAACGACACTGGGGAAGAAATGGAAAATTCCGAAGAACTTTCCGACCTTTCCGTAGAAAATAACATAGATCTTGAGACTATTAGAACAATACATTCACAAGAGGAAAATCTTAATAACCACATTCCCATACTGGATACAGTGGTTAATCGATTTAAAACTCAAATTATATTAGTCAACAAAAAGGAAAAGGAATTAGAAATAAAGCATAAAAATAGGAAAATATATATTGACTCAGATGATTTGGATAACAACTTATCAGACATCTTAAGAAGATACATAAAGCCGGGAAAAACAGGCATATACACAGAATTGAGCGATAATGATTATAATAGAGTACAACAAAAGATTATAGAATTATTTGACGGCATTCAAAGCATAAGATTTGTCAGATGTGTACATCATGCTAAAGACATGGACAGCGAAGACGAAACATATAGACAAATCCAAAAATATCACAAATACGAGACAGGACACACAGGAATTAATGAAAACTACGAAGGATTAAAGAAACTTATTTACTTCCCCAACCTCAAGACTCTAATAGAAAAATACATTAATAACTGCGACACATGTAATCGAGTTAAATATGATAGGAACCCCATTAAACGAAAATTTGAGGAAACTGAAACCCCCAAAGACATTAAGGAAATCGTACATATGGACACTTATACCAATTCCAAAGCTAACTTTCTTACATTTATAGATAAATTTTCCAAATTCGCGACAGCTTACTACCTTGAAGATAGGAATAATCAGACAATTATAGAAAAATTGAGAGAATAAAAAGCACAAAGAGGAAAATTCCGTAAGTTAGTCACCGACAATGAATTTAGAAGTATTAATATAAAAGACTATCTTAAAAATGAGAATATTGACTTTCACTTAGTTAAACCCAATAACCACACTGGGAATTCCGATGTAGAACGTTTACACAACACCCTAAGTGAAAAAATTAGAACCTTAGGGATTGAGGGTAAACAACTCAACATCAAAGAAAAAATGTGTAAGGCTATTGAGTGGTACAACAATACTTACCATTCAACTACTAAAGAAAAACCAATAAATATTCAAGAAGGAAATTGCGACAAAAAAAATATATACAATAATCTTTGCAAGGAAAAGGCTAGGTATATTAATAAGCGAAATGTTAAAAGGGAGAAATATTCTGAAGATAGGAAAGAAGGTTACATAAAAAATTATAAAAGTGTTAGATACAAACAAGAACCCAAATTTATCAAAACTACATTAGATAATATACATGTCTCAAATATTAAAAGAAAAAAGAAATTGTCAGGGCAGCTGGATCTTCAAAGCTTGTCAAATACTATGGATGTGCACAATAATCCAGGCACATCTAGTGGTTGATAAAATCGATACAAACTTCGGATACACCGAAATTAAATTAGAAGAAGTCAATATTATAAAAAATTATGACAATATATTGCATTTAATAAGTCTCAAAGAAATCCAAAGCATTGTAGATAGTTTAGAGATAAATATAAGACAGGCAAATCTAAAAGAAAAATCTTTAACCCTCGAGTACCAGTTGAACCACATTCGCAATAAAATTAATACATTAATTCCACATAGGCAAAAACGTGGTTTGTTCAATTTCATAGGTACAGCATTTAAATGGATTTATGGTACGATGGACGACGATGATAGGCAAGAAATCGAAGAACATCTTAAGGTCATCGACATAAACAACCACAACGCTATAAATAATCTCAATGCACAAATCAAAATCAATCAAAACTTCAATGAAATCTTCGCAAAGCTAAAAGATGTCATTGAAAAAGATAGGCTGATGATTTCAGAAAGACTAGACAAAATAGAGGGACTTGTACTTTACACAGACTTTGCACTCAAACTAAAAATACTACAGGAAAATATTGAACATATACAAAATAACATAGCGTCAGCAAGATTAGGCATCGTTCATAGTAACATATTAACAGATGAAGAAATTGCGGAATATAATATTAACTTCCAAAAACTGCAAAATATTAAATTAGATACCGCAATAGATAATCAAGATAATATAATATTTGTGATTAGAATACCAAGAGAAATAGTTTCCTTACAGAAAATATTAATAACGCCAATAACTGACGACAAAAACGAAGAATTAACTCTTAATATTCAAGTAATTGTAAAGTATGAAAATAAGATTTTTGATTATGTTCAAAACAGTGATTTGAAAGATTTAAAAATTTCCAACAATTGTATAATTAAAAGAATTGTATGAGAGTATACAATAATGCATCCGAAGTCATAGAACTAAGTAGAGGAGTAGTATTAGTGAAAAATCAAAATAATGCCAATTTCAGTAGTACTTGTGACAAACGTAGAATGATGTTGAGTGGTAATTATTTCTTAAACTTTAATAATTGTTCAATAAAAATTGATAATCGTACTATATATAATAATCAAAAGAAGTTCAAACAAAGCTTTGTAATATCTGACTATCTTGAACAAATTGAAGATTTAAATAAAAAAGTATCATTTGACAATATCATTTTAACACAAATGGAAAATATAAATGAAATTAAGGAAATTAAATATCATAGAAAAATGCATTATATTTTTGGAAGTAGTTGTATTATAATAGTTATAGGCATTGTAATATTTATCGCAGTTCATACCTGTAAACATAGACTAAAATTAAAAATCAATAATGTGACTCAGGAGAGTCCTCAATTTAAGGAGGGAGGACTTACGTCGGCAAATTTAACCGACATCACAGAACATGACACCTCAGAACAACCTTCGCAAAATTTTCACTTATATAAAATATAAATGTTCCCAGACAATTTTGCTTAATCAACCGTTCCCATGCATTCCTGCTTAATAGATAAAAAATTAAAAAGCTTTTATGTTTACGGGAATGAATGCAGATAGATAATTAAACTTGAAGTACAGTTTATATTTTTCAGTCAACCAGGTCGGAAGTTATAATATCGTGTACAAAAGTTTGGTTGTGTTAATCTTTTATTTTGCTTCTCTCCAATAAATTAAAATTCAATTTAAATTGTTGTGTTGTTTTCTTCATTCAATCCTTTTTTTATTTGTGAACAAATTAAAAATCATAACTCGCGCCTCCCAGTCCACTAAAGCGATTCTAAAACATGAATTCGCTGTGTCCAATGCAGAAATCCACAAATAATTAATAGGTACCTGCGCAATCGTATTTCGGAGATATGATTTTAGTTGCTAAAATATAGAAAATGATCTCTCGATTTTTTTTGTTGACACCGGAAATGCTGCGAGTTATTGTAGCAATCGGCAGATGTTTGGAAAAATAAGTTCATGATATCTCATTAAACCCTTGTATGGGCTGACAGGTAAAGGAATATCAAATTATTGTTGAATTCTGACCTTAATGCCTGATGTCACAATTTAAAGTCATCATTGTGCTTGCTTGTCTTCGAGGAATACCATTTTTTTTTTATAAAATGCAATAGATCAAGGCTATCACTCCAATTATTCAATATCTTAATTTGATGGCGGAATTAAATTCGATAAAAAGTAAATTTTTCGTCCAGAGTGAATAAAAATCGGTCCACAAATCTTACATCAAAGTAACTCGTGACTTATTTACTTTAGAATTTTGTTCTATAACTTTGTGTGCCATATCGTGAAAATTTTCAAAAAAATTTTGAAATCTCATTACGGCAGATGATCTCATATTCTTAAAATCAGTAAACTTTCAGCATGTTCCAACGTCGACATAAGGTCCAAGTTCATTTTTTAAATATGGTCTAACTTAAAAGCCTGATTGTAAGATTGAATCTACCAAATAATCTACTACTACCATTTCACATATACCATCAACTGAGCGATATTTTCTTATAACCCAACAAACATTTGGATGAAAAATCTTCAAGGCGATATGTGGATGATACTGCCAAAATACTTCCACGCGAAATTAAAACAAATATTGTGAAATTATTTCTGACTTGTCTTGCGAAAAGAAGATGAAATCACAAACAATTTTGTTTTTGATTTTAAATGTGTAAGCCAGAAGACAATAGTTTCACTTATTCTTATTTGTCATCTCTATGATATCATTTGGAAGAACGCGTCATTAGACTCCATGACAGTAATTAATTTGTGAGTTCTCTAGTGATTTTAATTCCACCAATTCATATAAAAAAAAATGTTTTTATTAAATAAATATATATATGCACCTACTTTAAATAAATATCTTCTTTATTCCCTTACTACAAATTCCAAAGGATTTATTTCGACGTTTCTTGAACGATTTGCTTAGATGATAAGAAAGCGAATCATCTTGAAGAAACAAGTACGATTCTTTTACATGATACGAAATTAACTCGCCAGGAAGGGATGTTGACAAATTACTTTAATGTATCGCGTAGAAGATACGCATTCATTTCTTCAAGATGTTTTGACTTCAGGGTAATAGTTTCTCCTGCTGGAAGTTAAGAATGCAATACGAATATGATTATCATCCACGAGATATTTTATCGTCCAGGTCATAAGAAAGTGAATCTTCTGCGTTTGGCCATGTTTGCTGGGAAAGAATCAATAGCGGGCCTTTATTTGTGAAATTCAATTGGGTATTGATATAACACATATAACTTTACTTTTTACTGCTCATACTTCTTTAATATCATAATATTTATTAAGAACTCTCCTTCCGGTTATACAAGTTGTTGGCTAGGTCGCCTATAAATATGCTACTGACCACACGTGATCACGAAATTGTTGAGAATCAGGCTCTAGGCTGGAAACTGCAAGCAACCTTATGTATGTTTATGAATCATCATCATATGATCTTGTGTTTAATAGATCAATGTATCAGGAAAATTTTATTGAGCTAATTTAAAGGAAAATTAGTATATCCGTCACTTGACCTTTAAGTGAAAACCCGATCATTTTTAAAAAAATGAAAAATTTATTTTCGTATGAGCTTACCTTGATGTAAAACTTAAGGTTATATACTCAATCTACCGCCGCTTAATAACTACATACACATATGTATGTATACCATTAGTAGTTTTTATAATGCCTGACTAAAGAAATCCACCTCCCATAAATTTTACAGTTTCTTTACATAAATAAAAAGGGATTCTGGGATTTATTTTATGAAACTAATTTTCATGTGATCCCATCAAAAGACATTACTAAATTAAATCCTCCCTCCAGGTTCAAGCAAACTTTCAAAGTACGTAATAAGGTTCAACCGTTCCGGGAACAGAATGACGTGGTCGTTGTATAAGAAAGTATTTATTTGGTATTTTTTGCAGTCTTTTTTTCTTGATATTTTCCTGTGAGTATAGAGATAAACGAGCTCTCCAAGGCTTGAGCTCTGTTAAATGTGGTTTAAGAAAATTTATATTGGTATGTCTTCTAGTTTAAACAAATTCAATAGGATGTGCTATCAACAACCCTTTCTTGTGCCTAAAAGAGAAGTATTAACCACAGCGTTTCAAGGATTTTCTATGGATTTTCTGTGCTTAAGGATAGTTGTAAATAAGAAAAACAAATCAACTTCGGTATGTTGCGGGAAGATTATTGTTGGGTGGTACGGAAGGAGTGGTTTGAAGTACATCCAATATAAAAAATTCTGAATTAAGTTAGAGGAACAATTTGTTCTCTTTCTGTGTCATGCATCATACATAAACTGTAGAGATTGTATATGCTGGACTGAATTTGAGTTGTTTCACGACCCCACTAAACATGCTAAGTCGGACAGTGCGCCATATTGTGGGTGACTTTTAGAAGATGCTACATTCGAGTTTTATATGGTAGTATAGAGGTGATAATAGTCTTGAAATTTTTTAATTGTGTCGTCATCACCACTTCATTATTGAATGGTTTGGGCAACTAGTTAGTACTAAGTGCTGATTTTTGATGTACATAGGCGATAGGTATTTTTATTTTTATTCGGTGTACTTTTTTTGTAGTGCCCTATCTCTGTTTTTTTCATGGATCTTTTATTAGAAAATACAATTTCGTAGTTCTACACTATAAAAAATAAATTAATTTTACTGGTAGTGTACTTTATAGTAGTATAAATTGACATACTTGCGTATGTTACTATACATAACGAAATCACATATTTCGTAAGCAATAATCGTGATTTTTGTATCACAAAAGAAAAAAAACAATTAATTTTTCACTTCAAACAGAAACTTTGAACACATATTGTACAGACACACACTTAAGGAAAGTGTAAAAATACAATAAAATTACTGTACAAAACGAGCAATTTTATCCTCCAAACAGAACAATTTTAAACAAATTTAGTTACCATGCACGAATGTTTACATCAGATTAGTTTTATCACAATACAATACAATACGAATTTTCCGAAATATCCGGTCTAAACATTGCTTTTCTAACTAGAAGTCAAGTTACATTCTTTTTACATAATTGTACGTATAGTTTAAGGATTTTTTATACTAAATAATTTTTCGTAATATGGTTGCTATTTTAAGCTACCTGCCATGTACTATCAGGGGTAGTCAATCTTTTTGTGCCTACAGCCCACTATTGTATATTTTTTGGTAATAAAAGTTTTTTACCGCCTACTGACTTCGAAGTAACTTACTTTAGCGCACTGAAAAGTACTCATAATTTTTTAGTGGAGATTTAGTAAAAACATTAAGTTAAATGTATTTTTTTTTATTTAGGTTTATTTGGATTTGGTACATCGATATCCTACCTAATTTATAGTGCCTATAATACTTATCGCAGGTGCACTTAAGATCTTTTAGTTTTAATCTACCACACCTTATATTTTGGAGATGACAGGTAGGGTGCATAACAACCTACCTTCATCATGCGCAATAACCTGCTCTACCAGTTAGACTTAGATGCGTGGTGATAACGGTAAATAGCTCGAGTATCGGGCAAAACCCATACCGCTCACCACGAAATCTAGAGTCGCCCACTAGTGGAAGCTAGGGACCAGGTGGACTACCCCAATACTAGGTGGTCCAGTAAAGTCTAAAAGGCATATATTACAAAAGGCATGAACTAACTAATTGGCTACACTTCCAAACCTAAATGCAAAGGATTTTATAAGAGACTCTACTGCTACTTTTAACCTTTCGCAAAAATCTGTTGCGCAGATTATTTTTATCGGGTTTTCTTCAGTTTTGTTTTTCGGTCGATCAATGCTCAAATGTCAAATTAACTCTTATTGTACTTTAAAAAAATAAAAGAAATTAATTATGAGCCTTATCATATAAACTTTACAAATTGACCGATGGTTCTAAGCTGACTCATACCTGCACTACAAAATTTACATTACAGGAATCGTAGACCTGACTCAAGCTCTTTTTACAAATGGTCGAGTTGGATTGGTCTTAATTGAAATTACCTAAGCAATTTTTGTGGGAAAGTTGGACCATTAAAATTTATATATAGGTATGAAAGTTTCTGTTTCTAAAAAAACCAAAATGCGATGAATGGGAAGATTGAAATATGAAATAAAAAACACGTTTACTGAATTTAGTGCAAGTTTATGCAGGCCATGCAATTCACGCACAACGCACAACTTCGTGGGAAATTCTAATGTACGTTGTGATACTGTGGCCCAGCTGGTTAAATGCAATACGTATAAAAATTAAAAAAAAAGTGTCCTGCTAGCTTTGACCTTCATTAAATTTACAATGCATTTTAAATATAATCAAACTGTTAAGTTTCGAAAAATTCAAACTGAAATTCAAAAACATTTTATTGGTGACACAAATTTCAGTTTTAGTGCGCATCCTTTTTGATGGGTTATTTGGAATTGCTTAAAATGAAAGTTCAATGGAAAAAAATTAGCTTTGTGTTGAAATTTTTTTGGGGGCATGGCACAACAAAACTGAATAAAGTCATAGATTGCACAAGCAGATAATACAAATTTTACATGGCTGGGTGTTTTATTTCGGAATGAACCGCAACATTTGAAATGATGGATACGTGGAGTGATTCATATTTTTTCGCATATGCCGTGTTGAGGTGGTCGATTAAACGAATACAAAACTGTGCACTACACTGCTACTACAAAACGATGCACTACACATTTTACAATTTGTATATTCTGCTCTGTTATACCAGGCAATAGCTAGTTATTGTACCATCTATAATAAAACTCAGCAAAAAATTAACTGCGCTAGAGATTATGTTTGCTTTTCTACGAACCACACATTTTATTTTATATGTTGGTATATAATAGACTCAGCCATAGTAAGTAAGTCTTCGTACTTTAGTACTAGTAAATAGACGAAAGTATGTATATTCAAAAGTCTTAAGTAAATAATATGGGATGTAAGTGTACTTTAAGTAGTACTTAAACACTTTTTTTTACTTAAGTATTGCCCAGCTCTGAACTAATCGAATGACAATTAATCCAATCACAATTGATCCAATATGGTTTTGGATTACATCAGGTGATGTCAATAAAACGTGCGTTTTATTGATGTCCCCAGATGTACTCCAAAACCAAATTGGATGAATTCTGTTTGAACCAATTAACAATATTAATATTAAAAAAAAAGATGTTTTTTCAACTAACAGAAATTGCAAAACGATTTTATTTATAATTTAAAGATTTCAAGCAGGTACCTAATCGAATAAATCGAAAATTCCAAAATTTTAAAATAAAGTAAGGATTTTCTTAGAAATTTGTAGAACAAGGCAATTTTCTAAATCAATCTAATTATTAAAAATTAATCATTGTATTTCGTTACGATGTCTTTAATTTTGCTTGTGTAATCCATATATTCCTTCGTTTTTAATGTTCATCATTATGAAATATTTATAACTAGGATCTAGTACTGACATATTTCTACCTTGGATATCAGAATATTTACTCTGACAGATATTGATAAAGACAAACGAAATTCAACACCACTGAGGAAATAGAATAAATATCCGTGGGAACTTGTGCTTACTGAAGTTCTTTAATTATTTAATAAAAATTTTGACTAAAGAAGGATGTTTTCTGGAAAATACTTCATTAAAAGTGCGATGCCAGTCTTCTATACAGTTGTTTGCTCTACATAGGTCATCTAAGAACATACCATATTCCAGGTATCAATGGGATACCTGCCAGGGCGGTAAATATTATAAGCATCGAAACGATCAATAAACTCTTCTTTAAACCATATGTCAAAATATCATTAACACCTTCATTAGCTTCGAATAATTCTCCTCAATTCGATTGAATAAGATAGAAACATCGTCGGTTGGAAGGAATACAAGCTAAAGCTGACAGTGTATTTATTATACCCTATATGAAATCATAGGGCATACTAAGTTTGTCATTCCGTTTGTACCACATTGAAATAATGATGGTAGAGCAAAACGGAATAGACACCCATGCATAAAATTAAAAGTTATTTTGATTTTGGCATATTCGTCCAAATCCATCTGTCCGCCCGTCCGTCCGTCACCAGGAACAATCGAGAACGCGTGTACTTAGATAGATGAAATTAAGTTCAAAAATGGGACAAATCGGATAAATCCTTCGTAGTGTTGCCATACAAAAATTTTGTTTTTCACTACATATTTGGACACTACCTGAGAACGCGTCAACGTCGAGCGCTGACATTTTGCACATAGTGTTTTCATGAAAACAGTAAATACAATTGCGCAAAGGGACTAAATCTGGCAACCATTTCTTGGTGTTGCCATATAAAATTTTATGATTTTTACGTATACTGTGAAAAGTTAAGTTAACTCATTTTTTCGGTGCGAAGAACCGTTCTAGAGATATATGCGAAAAAACACTTCAAAAATCAAACTATCACTGATGGGTGACCATACGAAATGACATACGGGCAGTCATCTAAGGCAGTGTTTCCCAAACTTTCGACATTTATGTACTTCTTCTATAACTTTCGTAAAACTGAGTACCCTTGTCTAAAACAAAATGCACATGATTTAATAACTACAAATATATATTTATTTTTCCTATTTATAGTACGTAAACAAAATAGTAACAAACGAAAAATAAAATTCATTCATTAAAAACAAATATATAAATAACGTCAATAACAATTATAATATAACACAAAGAGTTTCAATTTTTCTTTTACCATAATTTGTTATTTATATGAATAACATTCAATGAGAAGGATGAAATTGTTTATGTTGAGATGCCAAATCATTATATTTATTTCCCTGCTTGTTAATTTTAATCTGAGATGCGGTTCCACATCCAAAAGCCTGTTCCTTTTTTTGGACTTAATGTCTAGAAATGCTGAAAAAGCAACTTCACATTGGTATGAAGTTGGAAAGGGCAAGATGTATTTCAGGACTTTCTCTGTTAAGACTGGATATACATATTGCATTTGCAACCAAAATGATGTTAAAGTACACTCCTTATGTTTATTTTTTAAGAATCCGTCCGAAGCTAATTCTAATAATTGCTCTTCTTCCGCATGTGTTAAACCTTCTGGAGTGGATGTTGTATTAATGTTGAAGGGATATCTTATCCATTCAATATTTTTGTTTAAATCAGGAAAATAATTTGTTAAACCCACTTGTAAATTCTCTAAATGCTCTGTTATAGATTTCAGAGTATCAGTATCTATTTTACCAGCCGATCTAGTTATAAATTCTTGAAGAGAGGGAAACGAGTCCACTTCTCCATTACCAACTCTCTTTTGCCACAAACTTAATTTTGCTATGGTAGCGTTCACTTTATCTTGAACGTGAAACAATGAAATTTCTTTGCCTTGCAACGATAAGCTTAGACAATTTAAAACAGAAAATATATCTGCTAAGTATGCCAATTTACAGAGCCATTTCCAGTCATCTAAACATTTTTTTAACTCAAATTAAGAAAAACTTGAAGTTCATGTCTAAGTTCAAATAATCGGTTTAGAAAGAAAGAAGCTGAGTATGACTACTCCCCATTTCTTCACACATTTGCGAAAAAAGTCGTGCATTCAAAGGACGCCCTTTAATAAAGTTAATGATTTTCACGCTTTCATCCAGAACTTTTTGGAGATCCGCGGGCATCTTACGAGTTGCCAAAGCCTCTCTGTGTATGCAACAATGTGTGGATATGACATTTGGGGCAACATTCTGAATTCTTGCAACGAGTCCTTTATTAATTCCGACCATACTTTTTGTTTTTTGTTTTATTCTCTTGCATAAATTTATTCATAACATTAAATATATCTTCTCCTGTTGTATGACCTGATAAAGGCTGGCAAAATAAAAATTCGTCATGGATTTCTTGATCTTTTTCGTATCTAACACACGCCATAAGATTAGCAAAATTCGCGATATCAGTGGACTCATCGACTTGTAATGCATAATAACGACTTTGAGAAATATCACACAATAACATCTGTTTTACATTATTAGACATTTCAATGATTCGTCGATGAACTGTATTATTTGAGAGAGGAACGCGATCAAAAGTTTGTTTTGCCTTATCTCCTATCATTACTTCTGCCATTATCTTTGCTGCAGGTTTGATTAAAGTTTCGCCAATCGTCTCCGCTGCACTACATTTTGCAATCAAAAATGAAACACGATACGAAGCTTCTAGGATTTTTTATTGTCACTTCCTGTCAAACTCCTCATTACTTTTCGAGACTGATTTAAATCCTTAAGTTTGTTTTCAAAAAAATCGATTGGTTTATTTTTATATTGATTGTGGTTTGCCTCAAAATGGCGCTTTAAGTTGGACGGTTTCATGCTTTCATTTGTTAGATTTTCAGAACAAATGACGCAAAGAGGACTGGGCTCTTTTTCATCTCCAGTCCATGAGAATGCGAATTTAAGATATTCTTTGTCGTACTTGCGAGTTTTCTTTGCTTTTTTCTTAACAGGCTCTGTCACGATTGAAGATGGTTCACCCTCGTTGATTTCATTATTTTCTATTTGTTGCGTATTACTACATTCACCACTTTCTTTTGGTTTAATAGTTCCAGATTTCAACCAGCGATCCATTATCTTGCATGTTAGGGATAAAAATTATGTTAACTATGAATTATTAAAACCAATGGGGCTTACTAAAGAACATAACAAACCTTTCCTTTTAGAAAAATCGCGCGAAAACTAAAAATTCGCTCTGTGACAGTTCAATATGTAGATACTGACGGTTTTTCTCTGACACTTTTGTCTGGGCTATGGAGTAGGCCGTGGAGGAATGCACGAAATCTTAGCGACACCACGCTTACACATACATACAAAACCACGCATACACAATTAGCAAATAAGGAAGATTTTTGTTATTTTTCTATGTTTGCAATCAAAAAAAACTAAGCTACGAAACCAAATCCCGGTGCGGCGTGT
This sequence comes from Dioctria linearis, assembly GCA_963930735.1. Lineage (NCBI taxonomy): Eukaryota > Metazoa > Arthropoda > Insecta > Diptera > Asilidae > Dioctria > Dioctria linearis. The sequence goes on from OZ005740.1 coordinate 80,397,622, forward strand.
ACCCCCACCAAACTCTTCCCGTACCCCAAGGGGTACACGCACCACACTTTGGGAAACACTGATCTAAGGTATCATAAAAATTGGTTTTTAGACTATTCTACTTCTGTGTTGTAGCGACGTTTTAATCCATATTTTCCGACTTTTCTGTATAAACTCTGGATGAAGGAAAAGTTACAAGAACGAATTCGAATTTCTTGGTATTTCGATGCAGCAAACTCGAAGTCAATCATAAAATTTTCTGGAGACGGATCAGAAGAAATTTGTTTCAATTGCGCAGTTCTATGTGCGCTTCCGTTTTCTTTGGTGGTAAAGAGTATATAAAAATGATAACTGTATCATCCAGTAAATCATGTATTGCGTATAACTGGACAGCATCAAAAGTGCCATCACCATACCAATGTTTATAACCAGCAAGGTGTTCTGGATTTCTATCTGTTGAAAACACAAGAATACGGCTATTTATTGGACACTGTCATACTGCAGAAATTTGTTTTTCCTTTCAGGTAAAGAAAATTCCATAGGAATATAAAAATTCTCCCATTTAGCTGGATTTTCCGGATAAGGATTTTGAGTGATCGAACATTTCTTATAGGGCGTTTAAATGAACTTGTGTTTGTCACTTATACTGCTGCAGCTGATTCTATTTCCATCTATTTTGTGGCCACCTTCGTTCGACTTTTTAGCGTCTATTCTAATGTTACACAACAAATTTTCCTTTGCTACAAAAATGGCATCACCAGAATGCTCGTACTGTAGCGCACTTCTTTCTTTCATAATATTATCGAATTTTTTAGATGAATTGTGTTTGGATCAATGAAATTGGACGAATATTTCGTGCACGCATTTCTTCTATTGGCTTTGAGTTGTTCGACTATAGTCACCTCATTAGCGTCTACTTTTTCCTTCAGGTATCCCCAAAGATTAGAATTCTGACGCGAAGCCACGATTATTCGACCAGTTCTTCAGAATTTCGATCATTGCACAAGCTGTATGACATACGACGTCACCCTGTTTAAACCATATATGCCTTTGATCTTAGTGTGGAGTTTCAGGCAAAAAAGCTATTACGGCATCTTAAAAAAAAGTGCAATAACTGTAAAGCACTAATGGCATTGAATAGCGGTACTCTATGTGGTCGTTAATGGTAATGTGCAAAAAGTCGACTATTATTCTGGTTTGTTTCTTCATTCATTATGAAATGAGCTTCGTCATTCACGATCAAATTAAAACAAAAACATCCGTGAGGTAGCGTTTCACTCTATTCACAATTATGTCCATGCTCATTATATTGAAATTGTTGTGTCACTTGAATATTGTACAGGGCTCCGAAATAACTTTAAAATTTCGTTATATTGGTAAAGTTATACCAATAAGGAAAAAATAATGAAATTATTTTGTTACAAACTTTATAATCTCGTTAATGACAGTAACGTTATAAAATAATGTGAAAGACTGATTCCCAGGAGGAATTAGATCAGGGTGCTCGGCTTAGTTTCAGCTACATTGTACATTTTATCATATATGTGTATAAAATATTTGTTTTCTTATTTTACCATCTTCTAAATTCTATCTTAACAATAACTACTTCTCTTAATTCTGTGCTAATTTAAAAACCTGTATTTTTTCTATTTACTTTTTTTCTCGTGCTCTAATTTTTTCCTTCAAACAATCGTTTTGTTAATTATAATTTTATTATAACCTTAGCTCTAATTTTGATATTTTAAGAATAGTTTTACCACAATAACAAAATAAAACTGTACAATTATTTCTAGGATTATATTTACTTATACAAAATTTGATTCTAGGTTTCATTAATTACATATATTTGTTTTATCTAATCATATTATATAACTACACTATTTACTTATGCACACATGTTTTTTTCTTCTAGCAATTATTAAATTAAGCTTATAACCTGGATATAATTTTTGTGTAGGTTTAATTACTCAGAGTGATTCCGCGTATCTAAAGATTGCCACTGTCCCATCCAATACAACACTTAGTATAACAAAAATATCTAGCTCTACAGCGGTTATTACTACGCTAGCTGTACTAGTTGTTTTCCAACTATCGTAGGCAGGTTTGCTGTGGACAATGTTGCTGCAGTAGGCACGATTACTTGGAGGTCGTCGCTGGTTTCCTGGTCTTCGGCAAACTGTCGTGTTGTTACAGTGGGTTTTATTGAACTCCGGGTGATGGGCAATATCGATAATCTGCTTGCTCTAGCCGGTACTGCTTTTTGCTTACGACATCTCCTTCGGATCAGGACTCGTGCTACTAGGATAAAACTTGTAATACCTAATAGCCCGGTTATTGAGGTGGCGGCTAGGTAGATGGTGTGGGGCTGACTTTGTTTCCTCTCGCGTGATGGCCCCATTTATTTTCTCTATCTCGGCTGCGTGATCTCTCCAGGCTTGGTTGGCATTGTCGGCAGCTAACAGCCGTACCTTACGATGTCGATCGCCATCAGCCATATGCTTTGTAGATCTATTTCTGGTGCTCATGCTCTCCCATGATGGTAATTCCGAAAATGAGGGTTGCCAAAGAGTAATATTTCGCTGAGCGTGGTCCTCTGAGGTGATCAATAGGTTGCCGATCTGAAGTTGGCAGTGCTCTTCGATTGATAACACTCCGGTGGACAATAGTTCTCCAATCGCTGTAGGTGTATCGCGGCAGTTTACCTCTAATTTCGTCCTTTCGGCTATCACGAACAACCAGTGGTTTCGGGTAATCATGCGGACTAGACTATTTTTCATGCACGTCTGCCATGTTGTCTTGCCCTGTAATGTTTCTTTCCTCTGGCCTTATCTGGTTCTGCTCTGTTCTTACTTTTCCACCCAACGCTACTTCCTGCTTCTTTCTTCTGATTAGCTCCCTTTCTAAATTTTCTTCTGACTCTTTATGCTGTTCCCAAAATAACAATTTCCTCAGCTTGAACCCTTTTTCCTCTTTTTGGATTTCTACCAATGCTTTCTCTGCTTCTATTTCACGGCTCTGGATAAGTTCGAATGCTGCTGCTACCAATAGGTATAAAGCTTCGCCCTTTGTACTGTTTTTAGCACTCTCATTCAGTTTCTTTAACAATTCCTTCTCTTCCTCTCTTGTCCACCGTTTCTGTAACTCTGCCGTTATATGTTCCCCAATATATTCCCAGTCCTGCTCGTAATTCCGCAATATTGCTTGGCATTCCTTGAGTTCCTGTGCTTTTATCTCTAACTCCCTTTCCTGAGCCTGAAAGCGCGACAATTCCTCCTTAGTTAAGATATTGCTTCTTCCTGTTGACATTTAGGACTGTGAGACTGTTATACCTCACGCACATATTTCCACCGTAAACACTAAACTTGTCATTTATCACTTAGCACTCTTAACACCGACATTAACAGGTACGCGAAATATACTTCTTACCGCCTCTCACTGATTATCCCTATCAGCGCTTTTGTATCTTACTGACTTACCTAAAACGAGACACAACTATACGCACATATGCTCCAACATAAATCTCACAAAGACTTTTATCCATAAAGATTCTTCGCGAGTACTCGAATACTTATTAAATGTATTCCTAATTTAAGTAAAAGAGCATAAAATTTTAAAACAGAGGTAGGTATGTTCTGAGTTTTCCGGTGTAACACATATATATATACATATATATAATATTTATTTTTCCTTTATTGAATTGTGTTTTTTGATAAAAGGAAGGAGAAGGTGTTTCAGCAAAGAGAAATATCACTATTAAAACAAAACACTAAAATACCATTCAATCCTCAGCGTGCACTTTGTTTACCTACATCCATAGATTTAGCGAATTAAGTTTGGTTTATTTTTCATAAGAAACATTCAATAATTAATTTCTGCGGTATTTCATTTAATACTTAGATATTATTATTCAATTTCAATTCCAATTTCAACTCTTTCCCTGAAATGTTTCTTGTACGTGTATACTTGGTGGAGTAGCTAAACAACTTTGCTCCTGGTGTGTGTGTGTGTTGGAGTAGCAAAAACGCTTTGCTCCTAATGTATGTGTTTTGGAGTAGCTAAATTAGCTTTGCTCCCAGTGTGTGTATGAGTAAACTTTTTAAATTAATGCGCTGAAATGTAATAAAATTTTCTAAAAATTTATTTATTATAAACAAAAAATTTTTTTTAAGGAAAAATACAAAAATACCCGTTATATGTATAAAAAAAATTCTACCCTTTTACTATCATACAATAGAAAAACCAACCATAGTAAGAAATTCTCACATTTATTACCTTGGTTTCGCTAATTATGCTCAGTATAATGTCTTCCAATCTTGACTCTTCACTTTAAGCCTAAACGCACAAAACAAATCCAATAAAGCTAATTTTGTCAATAACGATGATGAGAAAAAAAACAAACAAACAAAATTTATCTCATTTTACTCGCCCAAGTAAAACGAAAGCGACAAAAACATAAAAAAACTCACATTAATTTCACTCACTTTTACCTCATTTCCGGCTGCGCCAATTTGTCGTGTCCCCAGTAAAACACTCGCGTAATCCACATATAAAACTTTATTTAATTAATCTACTTTGAATAACCGTACAATTCTTGGAATAACAACACAATTTGAACTTCTTTACTGGTACTTACAACTCTTAACTCCTAATCGTCAAACCCAACGGAGCAACCTGATCCACTCGCAAAGTCGGGTCACCTGTTAGAATCTTTACAGGCGGAAGCGACTCTGACCTAGTGACCAGTGCAATACCTTGCAATTAATCGCAAAGCATTACATCAGTCACTGCCCTCAGCTGGAGACCCCAATACTGTTAGTAAACAAAGAGTAAGCCCAGCTGTGCATTTCACTATGCGAAGTGAATTACTTAACCATGGCTTAATGCTTAATTACAACAGCAGTGGACGCAACAGTTTTTTAATAAAAAATTCGCAATCGCCAAGCATTTTACTGTGAGAAGTAAAAATGCTTAGATACTGCAAACTGCTTAATTAATCGTACACCTGCTGCTGGCTAAAGTTATGATGTCACAACCGCAGAATGAGTAATATTGGGCCACGACAGTTCCACTATAGCACAAATAAGAAAAATACAGATAGCCATTCACCGTATTTACAACTGACGCCAATTATTGCTATTACTATTGCTATTACTATTGGAATCCACACTCTACGACAGTCAAAACACAACTGACAACAAATGCCAATGTGTGAAATCTCAGCAAACATTTTCTCGGGTTTTCACATTTGCAAGAAGTTCTCGAAAAACAAGAATCCGAGAATTTTTTGGTTTTATTAATTTCTCTCGACATGTGGCATTCAGGCTTCAGATTCAGAGAAGTTGCAGTATAATTTGAACATTTTTCATTTTTACAAATCGCGCTCGAAATATTACAAAGTGTTTCAAAAGTGTTATCGGTACACAATTTTTTCACATTGCGCATGACAACGCAAGCATGCCAGCGGCATTCTTTTTCAAGTGTTGTTAAGGTCTAAGTTTTTAATTTTATTTGTTTCACGTGTCAGTTACTTTGTTTCTAGCATTTACATGCACTTTGTTTGTGTTGTTTAATTTAATCTAATTAGCTGGGAATTAGATGTCATGTGAACATTAATTGAACTGTTCTACTTCAGTTTTTGTTATATATATATACTCGGTGCTGGAATTTATCCCTTTACAAAGAGGTTTCCTTCTATTGTTTCTTAGAGCTGGAAATTAGTCCGAAAACCAAATGCAATGTGTTGAAAATAACCGAAATAATTTGCAGTATTCTTTCGAAAAAAACAACTGTGAATGCTGAGAAAATAAAATTCGCATTTAGTACATGTTAATGTCTCTTAGTTTACTTGTGTATTTTCAAATGGATATCGAGTAGTTTTCACAAAGCGTAGTGTACTCGTTTATATCCAATTCGAAATAGAGTACACGGTTAAAAAATTAGGTGTAAAAATTATAAACATATAATATACATATTGGTCCATAAAAACTTTGAATAACATTTATACTTCCTCCATTTATAAATTTTTATAAGATATTAATATAGAAAAACTGGCTATAAAATTGTTTTAAATGTATTTTATATATAGTTCAATCAACCTACTGTAAAAATTTGTTTATAACATCCTTAGATAAAATAAGTAAATATAAGACATGCTTTTTTATATGTCATTTATATTAATTTGATCTCATTTCGCGAATAATACTGTGGTATATAGAATAGAATACGAATACAATACAATAGAATACAAAATCAGTATACAACATACACCGTTTAGACTTGATTGGTGAATTCGATCGATCGAATCGTAGTTTCTTGTAAACATCTTGGAGTGCTATGTACTTTATTGAACAGAAAACTATGATTACCTTATGCATTCTAGCCAACAACGTATTAAAAAATGAGGCCCCCCTGCTCACATAGAAATCAAAATATTTTTAATTAGAACAAGTAAAAAAGCTAGAATTGGTCTAAGAGCAATTCTTATGATACCCTAGAAAATGCCAGTATAAAATTTCGTATGGACACAGATCTATGCAAGTTTGATTTTTGAAGTGGTTTTCGCATTACCATATATTTCTACAACGGTTCGTCGGTCAGAAAAAAATATTTAACCAATTTTATAGGATTTCGTTTCCGAAGAAGTTTTTAGTACAATAAAAATGTCTAGGACTATCGTCTTCACAGTATATGTAAAAACCCTAAATTTTTTATAGCAACCCCACGAAGGAGATTTGTCTCATTTTCGAACTTAATTTTACTTTTTTTTTCAAAGCCCGTATACAAAATTTCAGATTTCTAAGTAAACGCAGTCTCGAGTTAGCCTGCACGCGGACGGACGGACGGATAAACGGACGGGCATGCAGAAACCAAAATAACTTTTAATATTATGCGTGGGTGTCCAATCCATTTTGCTCTACCATCATTAGAAGGAAGGAAAAACTAAGTATACCCTCTAGATGTCATCTAGGGTATAAAAACAAATGTTAATTTTATGAAGCAATAAACTACATACTGCTTAAATGTGCCGGGCAGTGATAAATTTGCAGTTATGCGTAACTCGGTTGATTCTTCTGTTCGTATGACTTATTTCTATTGATACAAATAATATGAATGGTTTTAATATTACCGAAAGGATAGAGTTAACACAAAAATAGTATCAGGCTCTCAAATATCTAGTTAATGTATTACTTTCATACTGAACGTAATTGATCGTTATATTTAAATTGATACAGATTATCCTTTGAGCGTTTGCTTTATGCTATTGTAATAAATTCGGATAAGAAATGAGACAGTTTTGATATTAGAGTTGCCGATATCCGTATATTTATTAGATTCCATATGAAACATATGAAAAATTGGATTCGTGGAACTAATAAGATCGAATATATAAAAAAATGTGCATCGTTTATACCAATTTTATATAACTGTGTAGCTTTTCCGAGGATACATAGCACCAATACACGAAAAATTTCCGAAAAAGTCCCGAGAAAACGAATCGATATCGATTCGTAACGTAATTTAAATTCAAATTATCGTTCCTTTTCCTATCTTTTGGGCTAAAGATTGAGTTGAGAACGACTTCAAGATCGAAGGCAGCAAACTCACATTCTCTTTTCCAAATAGATAAATTAAAAGATTTCGTAAGGTGACTTCATATTATATTTACCAAGTTCGAAATCATCTTAAGCCGCTGAACAAATTAGCTCATATGGGAAATTGTGATTAAATCGACTAAATTCGCCAGTAAACGGTATGAAGTCGTTTTCCAAAACGTAAATTCGGTGTGGGTTATTAGCAACACAGCAGACTATTGGTGTCAGATAAATTCAATAGAGCAGGGGGTCCCAAATTACTATAACCTAGTTTTTTTTTTAATTATTGATAGATCCCCGTTACTTATAAAGGTGATGTTTAGGACTTGGCCATACTTCTAAGTACCTGCTATAAACATATAAACAGTAGTGCCCATTATACATATATCGACTAGAGGTTTTCATCCTTTCACACGACGCGGCCCTCCTTTCCTTACATAGTGACTAGGATAGGTTAAAACAGAACAGTCCTTTGTCACATATTCACGATTCTTTGCATTATATATATCCTTTTACCATTAAATTTTCAGGAATAGGTATCTGCTCCCTGGGGCAAGTACGTTTGAGATATCACGCATTTAGTCTGCAAGTTGAAACTTACAAGCAACACTCGCTACCGAAATACATCTCGACTCTCATTATTAGTCGTGGATGTTACAACTGTGTTATGTGTCTGTGCTACCCTAACAAGAATCATAATCTCCAACCCACAAGCACTGTGGCCATAAGACTCCACCAGGAGTTCCGTACCTAAGGGTACACAGCAACTGGCTACGTGAAACAAATAGTTGGTACTTAGGAAATTATACCTGAGTATCCACTAAAGCACTACCACTGCTTAGCCGTGTCGTTAGTTTTTGGCAGTTTTGGCACTAGCGGCACATACAAGAGCTAGTGCCAGATTATGTTTCACAATTTAGATGTTCTCCATTTTCCGAATAACGGTGAAAACACAATCAGAGCGATGCGACAATATCGGCGGTTTAACAGTGAACAGTTTCGGCGATTTAGCAGTCGACAACGTCGTATTTAATACACAGTAAACGCGACGCGATAATAGGTTTTTCCTTAATTGTTAAAACAGCTCCTCCGCAAAACCTATAATTTCTGAAACTAATTAAAGAAATTTATTTTATTCAAGTTTTTAAGATTATTTATTATAACCTGTTAATTTGTATTGCTTCGCAAAAATTACGAAACTCAGACCACATGAATTGTCGGAATGAAATGTCAGTTATGTTGTCGTGTCGCTGTCATTGTGTTTTGTTCTAAAGTCAGCTAAATTTAAATTGTAAAGACATTTTTATATTTTCACGTGATCTGTAAATAAAATGTTTGTTAATTCTGCTGGAAACCCAGGGTCTTAGAGTTAAAATGAGGCGGTGTTGCGTTTACCACGAGTGGGGGTGCAAGATAATAATAATTTCAACTGCTTTTTGAGTTCTTTAATCAAAATTGCCTAACTTCTTACAATTCTACCGTTTTTATATTTGCAAGCATTTACTAATTAAGCAGCTTAGTGTTATGAACTTAAGATGACAAGCGTATATTAACAAGAGAAATTGCTAGAATAGCTCTGCTCAGTAGAAATAACTTACCCATCAGAATAGGAGCCGTTTGAAAAAAATAAAAACAAAAATGAATGCAAATTTTGTAAGAAAGAATTGCATTGAGCATTTAAGTAAATTGATCATATGTGTGACTAAGAAATAATTTTGTTTTTTTTTCTGAAGGAAAAATGTATACATTTTTCAATAACCCAGCACAAGCACAGTAATTTACCTAGGTACTGTTGAATAATGTAGTGGTTAACTATTAATAATTGTGGATTGAACATCTCTTCCAGAGATTTCTCTTGCTATTGCACGCTCGCCGCTTAAGGTGTCTAGTAAGCAATGTTATCTCGAGTTATTTAATTATTGGGAGCAATTGCTTATTTTGCGCAATTTGCCAAGTATAAGCATGTGTTCAACAATTATTGCGAGCACTTATTGCTTATTTTGTTTTGTTGTGTAATTTAAGTAAAGTTGTTTGACGTTTGCAATAATATCTGTAGTTACATTTCATTATTATTATTATTTAATGTGCAGGTTTGAACACTTAATATAGCATAAACAAGTAAAAAAGCTAGAATCGGTCTAAAGCCAATTCTTATGATACTCTCGATAAACGATCGTATGTAATTTTGTACGGTCACCTCTCTGGGCAAGTCTGATTTTTGAAGTGTTTTTCCGCATAAATTTCCAAAACTGTTCGTCAGACAGTAAAAATGGTTATAACCAATTTCATAGGAATTTACACTATGAAGAACTTTTCAATACAGGACTGATCGTTTTCAAAGTATACGTAAAAATCCTAAATTTTTATATGGCAACACCAAGGGGTTTCCCAATTTAGTCCATTTTTGAAATTTTCTTTGCTATTACTGTGAAACCACCATTTACCAAATTTCAACAAATGTTAAACGAAATTTTCGTATGGCAAACCCACGAAGGAGTTGCCCGATTTGTCTCATTTTCGAATTTAAATTTACTTTTTTTTTTAAAGTCCGTGTACAAAATTTAAGTTCTTTAAGTATATGCGTTCTCGAGTTATCGTGCGCATAGACAGCCAGACGGACGGACGCAATGTAAAAATCAACATAACTTTTAATATTATGCGTGGGTGTCCAATCCATTTTGCTCTACCATCATTAAGCGAGAAGCGTAGTGCTAGATTTTCCAACCTCGACCTCAATATAACTTTAAGAACCTCAACCTGATGACCCTTGTAAACTTTTGCAAATCACAATACAGAGTTTGACAACTTCTGTTTGATAACAGTTAAGTGGTCTGTTGGCTTGAAAATTGAAATAATTTACTACAGGAGGAATAACTTTTCACGTTAAATATGTTTCCCAAACTTTTTTTCAGCGAATATCCAGTACACTTTTTCCCGTAAACAACCAAAGCTGACAAAGTTCCTGGAGAGTACAAAGTAGACCTACTCGAGTTCAACCTAAACCTGGCCGGCTTCACCAACTTTCCCATTGGGAGCTTAGGTACCTGATCTTATATATTCTACAGAACTGTCAAAGTTGGTGAGGCGGGCCAGGATGGAAAAGCTAGCACTGGGTTTCGCGCCTTATTTCTGTGCGTTACAAACGGAATGACAAACATTTATACCGTACAGATTTCATCTAGGGTATAAAAAACAGTAATTAAGCGAATTCATATTCTTCTATTTAAACAATGAATTCTGACGAAATGTGTGAATTGTTGACTAAAGAAAAAGACAAATTTGTACCAATCTTTTGTTATGCGCAGTTTGAACCACCTTGCCAAAATGATACTGATATATATATATAATATATATTTATAAATTTCAGAAGAGCTGCTTACTATCTAGCTTTTCTAGCAGATTTGTTGTATCTGTAATAGTACAAAAATATACAACGAAAGCAAACTAATTATGACTCTCTATAAAATTTCAACGGCTTTGGACTTCATGAAAACTTGGTAGAGCCTATACAACCTAAGCAATTTGTCGATGACGCGTAAATATCAATTATTATCAACATAATTAAAGTCCATCCTATTATAAATTGGTAAAAACCATAGGCAATCTTTTGTATTATATTAGTTGAAACTTATATCTGAAAGTGAACCGACATTAATAATTGACTCTTATTTAGTTTTAATGTTCACTTCATGCTGTTATTCATGTTAGCACACCACTCTAATCGAGGAATATACCCATGACAGAAGACCTGTAAACTTAATTACTTTGACCTATTCTCATGCCTAGGGTAGAACCATCCGTTGGTCATCCAAAGCTGTAATTGCTGTCACTCTTCTCCAAGCTTTAATAATAATAAAATTTCTTGCTTTGATGGATGAGTTATTATTTAATCCATTTCCAATTTTCACGTGAACTGAAGTATTATATGATTTTGATAGGAAATGAAAGTGATACAATTAAATTTGTTTTAAAGCTGAATGGTAATCGCAATCTGTTCGTCTACATTTATTCTAAAATTCTATGTAAATTTTTATTGGAGTTCGTTGTATAGAATAACATTTCGTATAAATAAAATGTTCAATATTAAATTTAATTAATTAATTAAAAATCACAGACAGTGCACAAAATTTACAAATTTTGGGACTACAATAAAAGAAAACTGATTGAATAAAAATTCAGATAAATGATAATGTAATAGTTTTTTTCCTTTTTTTATTTATATATTTAAGCCAAACTCACGGGACACCCACCCTATGATGCAAAGCACAGCATGAAAGGAAGGAGATAGGGAAAGGATTAGACTACATGAGGAAAAAAGCGGAGGTGCTGATGTATATCACTTTTGAGCCTGCGCAGATTGTAAGCCCGAGGAAAAATAGAAGATGGTAGACTATTCCACATTTTCACAGTTCGGGATATGTAAGAATCACGGAATTTTACTGTACGGCAGAACGTCTACAAGGGATCACACTAGATATTTCACCGGAATATTGGCCACGCACGTAGCGATAAAGGTGCGAAAGGCATCCAACAATTCGGCGGTGCACGGATGAGTCGATATGACAAGTAATTACGAAGATATAATAACAATGATAACCAATAATAACCAATATCAAAGAAAATGTTGCGTGAAGTAGCATTAAAGGATGCGGGATATTGCACGTATTTGTACCTATAATAAAAATCGAATAAATCTAAATCCTTTGACAGTAGAAATGGCACTATCTACATGCCACTGTCATATTGAAGTAACTGTAAAGGCTTAACCACAATTGCGACTACAGACGACAAACGACGACGATATATCGCTGTCAAACTTCTAAAAGCACAGCATCTTATGCGAATGCACCAAATTGAGACGACCGACGTTGAGCGATCGACGACATTTTCGCCGGGATTGATCAATTTCTAATTTTGCCGTCGTCGCTGCAGTCCTACCAACAAAATTAATCGAATGAAATGGTTGTGGCATTCACTTTTGTCTTTTGCAGGTGGTAGCACGCCGCGGTAATTTTAAAAGAATGAGCTTTGAGGAAAAATTGATCGAGGAAATGCGAAATCCATAAAACAATTTATAGTTTACAAGACAGGCAAAACAAATGGACAAAAAAGACGTGGTTTGGATGGATATTTCAAAGCGTTTAATTTAGTTAATTTCCGCATTTTCAGTTTTTTCACACTTTGGTCCATTGCATTTCTCTCAATATAATATAAAATATTCTTGATAAAAATATCCTTTTAAAATGCTCGAAATATTTAACAAATGAAATTTCATTATCTTTTTCTTTCACAGTCGTCGCTCACCGCCTGTCGTTGCAATTGTGTTCCCAATTTTTCGACTGCCTGTTTCGCAACGATATTTTCGCTGTCGTTTGTCGTTCTGTCGCTCTGTCGTCGGAATTGTGTTTAAGCCTTAATAAAGGTACGACGGCACAACTGTTGGGGCTATTTAGTTCTAGTGATGCTAAAGGGGAACCCATGAATGTTTGAATTATAAATTCTCGAATAATATCCCCAAAAAAAAATACACACCATCGGCCACAATGGGCACTCAATCCCGAACTACAAAAGCCCGTACCATAAAATCCAGCAACATTCCCGAATATTTCCAAAATACTTTCAAATTAAATTGTAATTGTAATTATACATAATTACAATGGGTCTGTGACTATATCCCGAAAAAATATTCCGAAAGTAATAATTTGGATTAGCGTGTTTCATCATAAAACCTCAGTTAATCTAACATCAAAAAGGGAGCATGATTTTAGCCAGATGAAAACTCTTTTAATTAATCACAATCATGATTTTTTCGGTTAAATAAAATTCGAGACTTCAGAGCCTGGACGGAAAATCCCCGATTTTGGCTAAAGTTATTTGGAAAGAAATCCAAACTATAATATGTAATATTTGTTTTAGCTGTATCTTGAAAAAAAAACATGTAAATTTTTCAAAACTTTTTTTTTTTCATAATTTTTATTCATTATTAATATGGGGTTAAGAAATTATTATGAATGTTTCTTTAAGGAAAAAATACATGTCGGATTCTATTTGGCCAGGACATTAAAATGACAAGACCTAATTTGAATTTGCTTGCGTTTTATCTTTTAATCTAAATGAGATTGGCTGACTTCGACTTTCATACTTCACTCACGGCCTGACTATGTTATCTCTCAGTCATGGAACGTTCCTCGTTCTTTTCCCTCCTGACGTTCCTGGGGTTTACACTGCGTGGTTTTGTTATGTGTTGTTTTGGGTGTCTTCAGAGTTTGTCAATCTCTACATGCATGTACACGTGATTTCTTGTAAAATAGTTAGCACTTTTTCATTATTTCAAGTAGTTAGCACAGTTCGTTTTCCAACAAGGACTTTTAAATGCATGTGCCTGGTTTCTGTTTGGCTTCTGTTCTCGTCAAGCATTCGTTAACGAGTTCCGCAGCTGACCAGAATATTGGCACAACCACTCGCAGCCCAAAAAAAAAAACACGTAACAACCAAGAACGAAATTTTCTTTAATAAAAACGGTTGCAGTCGTAGGTATTTGCTCTCTAAACCTTTAACTTAGAATGCTTAATTTCGTAAAATCTTCACTAGATGTCGGATTTCTTTCCACTGTTAGTTGCAGTATCGAAATACGAGGGCGTTCATTGTGCATTGAAAAAACTCCTACATAATCGGGATATTTAAGGGCTGTCGGCAAGCACTATCTCAGTGAGACAACTGAGGAAAAACTTTGAGCAACTGTTTCAGTACAAACCAATCAGCTGATTTGCCAATTTTGACATTTAAATAATTTAAACTACTGCAAATGGATAGTAATAAATTGAATAAAGTGTTGTTAGTTTATTCAAATAGCTCACTAAACTTTAATTAGCAATTAAAATAACAAAATATCGAAACTGAGTCATCTGATGTTATAGAACTATGTCAGATTGATTGATTTGGACGAGAAGTCCAGCCTGCCAGCATGGGCTGGCAGATTACTCGGTGAACAGCGTTGAGTTCTTTTATTTTTGTTCACTATATTAAGATATTGTAATTTTCCCTCTCACTGAAGATTCTTAGCACAAGGATTTCAATACCTCTAATCTGTTTATCCTATATACATATTATAATACACGAATATAATCCGCCTTAATATTCATTAACAAAAACTACTCTAAATCACGAAAGCATTAAGAAAATATGCTTACCTACTTATACCGTAATCCTTATGACCAATAATGCTAAATGATTTCAAAAAAATTTCTTAATGATTCTTAAGAGAGATACTGCATGAAGTCTGAAACGTTAAGTCTACAATTTCGATATAAAAAAAAACAGCGAAATTATCTTGAGACATCATTACGTGTTAGATTCCATAATATCCTCAACATGTGTAAAAAAAAGATATCGAGATTCATTGCATTTTTCTCTATAAGGCTGGTTTTAACCAAGCAAATACCAAAGATCCTTTTACGACTAAAAACAATATACGCAAAACTTGACTTGATGCTACCAAAATGGTCTTACACTCGAGCAAATGCAGTCCCGTAATACGTGGGTGGAAATTCCAAGACGAAGAAATATTCCAAATTGTTACCTCTTGACATCGAGTACGATACCCTGCTTTCCTTGCTGTGTCTATTGTTCTGTTAAGTGAGTTATTGGCGTGCAGTAATTCTCTGGGCCGGGAAATTAATTCCTCCACTTATGGTATTCAAGCCACGAGTTAGGGGTCCATGTAAGACTTTTCCTGAGTTTTGGAGTATCAAGCAAAAACATACAGCTTCACTTCCGTAGAATTCCTAAATATGTTCGATTGAAATGTCAATGACAACAGAAAACTCCCAATTTTGCGCTTAACTTTGATTTCACGAAGTAACCTTTTCAACAAGTACAAGGCCAAATGTCTACACTCTTCTTCTTCTTCTTTTTTTTCGTCGCATCCCGTCCATTTTTCTTCATCACTCATGAAGCTACGGGTCGGCGTATACGTATACTTAGCTCAGTGTAGCATATTGCTACATGCAGTACGCTTCGACCATAACACTGAGACAAGAAAATTCAGTTTCACTTGTCTCAGTTGCACAGTGGTTGCGTTTGAATTTTGTAGCTCAATATGGAACTAAGACAGTTCACCGAAAGTGTAGTCTCAGTAAGCCAACTGAGAATATCTCACTCGTCTCACTGAGAATTTGCTTGCTGAAAGCGCCTTTAGTTGTCTGGATCTCTGAAATTCGAATTACATATATTAACTTGAAATTGAAATTATTGATGATGGGATAATTTTTTGAAGTTTTCACCACATTGTGGGTTGCTATTGCTTGTCGCAAAGATTTGGGTCAATTGCTGAATTCGTTGACGAAAACTCGCCGAAAACGCAATACAGCGCAAAAGCCTGGCTTGGTTTAAATTAAATTAAATCCTTGTTATGAAACCATATATAGAACTTTATTAACTACTTCAAATATTGAAGACGGAACGAATTCATGTATAAAAACTATTTATTTTGAAAGAAATTACATATGCATGCATGAAAATATTTCTCAAAAAAACATTCATAATAATTTCCTTTATAACCTCATTTTAATAATTAATAAATTTTCTTAGTTTTGAAAAATGTTACATATTTTTTTTTCAAAATACAACTACAACAGCTAGTCGAGATAATATTTGATTATACTCTGGATTTCTTCCCAAAGAAATTTTAACCAAAATCGGGATTTTTTCAGTTGAGATTCTGAAATGTAGATTTCGATTTAAATAAAACAATCGGAATTGTGTTTAATCAATATACAGTCAGTTCTCGACTTACGACAGGATTCGGTTCCGCAACTTCGGACGTAAGTGGAATTTCATATGAATATAAACCATATAATTATAATAAACATATTGACATAAAAATTAGTAGCTTTTTTTTCTGATTTTCAATTGCTTACTATATCAAACACATATATTTGGCGAATCCTATAGAAAATTGATATATGTTTGTAATTTTTTTATGAAATTTTTTCGTCGTTAGTTCGAATAGTCGTAAGTCGAAGTTGTCATCGCTCGAGAACTGACTGGAGTTCTAATCTGGCTAAAGTCATGTTTCCCAACTGAAATACTGAAATTAAACAATATAATCAGGGAGAACGCGTAGTAGTATTGATTAGTATAGAAAAAAATAAAAATTATCCATCAACAAAATATTATGCATTATAATTAAAGCCGTCAAAACTTATAATTTTTTCCTGGGAAATTGTGATGCGAAATTTTATGCTTCGGGATCTTGTAATATTGAATTGTGTGATTCGAGAATTTATAATTCAAGATTTCATAAAGTGGGATTTTAAAGGTGATAGATTTTATGGTTCGGGATTATGGTAACTGGTATTTTAAAATTCGGGATATCTTGAGTAATCCAATGCTAAATCCTATAATAATGTATAGTGCTAATATTTACCTTCGAATTGGCGAGCAAAGTCTTCTGAACGATACTACATTTCTTTAGAAAGGCAGGTGAAATCCTGATCTTAGCATGGCCGTTGTTGGTCACAGAAAAAAAAACAAATAATGAATTCTTGAAATTAATTAATTATAAAGCACTTTTATGAATAAATATCCTGAACTCATGACTGCAGCACCAATTGTCTTCATCACATCTAGTGAAATTGAGAATCCTGCCTCCTGTTACTTTCTTTCCTCGCGATAATTCAAAAATGTGAGATAATTAGTCACCGACCTGATTTAAGATAAAAAAAATCAATACAGCCAGCTTTTGTTTTGTGGACAATTATCTTAAAATCTCAATTGGTAGAAGCAGGGATGTAGAGGACTCAAATTTTGCCTCAACTCAAGCAGTGAGTCCGCTCAACAGTTGAGTGGTGGTTCATCGCTCGAAATTTGAGCGGACTCACTGCTTGAGCGGGCTCATCATTTCAGTTGAGCGGACTCATTAAATATTTTAAATAACTAAAGGAGAATCTGATTTAATTAATATTGAAACTGAAACTTAAATTCCAATCAAATAAGAAAAGCTCAGAAAAAAGTCATTCATTATATTATATATTATTAATTTAGCTTTTGATAATTTTCTTAGCCAACATTTCTCTTATTCTCAATATAATGTACAAATTCAATAACTTTTAAAACCTGTAAGGAAAACATAATATTTGAAAATGTTATAATTCAATTCAAGGAAATTGTACTTACACTTTTCCATAGAAAGCGTCTTACTTTATATTTTTTCCATTGATGTAGCATCACTTTTCCAATGCTAAATAATCTTTCTACAGAAGTACTACTAATCAGTGCTGTGTAGTATTCGGTAAAAAGGCCTTTTATTACCGAAAAACGTTTGTTTTCAAATATACTCGAAGTTTTGTCTGTGGAAAAATTATACTCCAATTTCCGACCCTACATTGAATTCTGGTCATCTTCACAATCTGAATGTCAAAATGGCGTAGCTTGATTGTTATTTTGGGATTGCGTATTCATGTAGAAACATTCCAGGCTTCTATTGATTTTGGAAATAAGAAATTTCTCAACCAATTATGCGTGGGTATTCAATCAATTTGGCTCTACACAAAATTTTTTTCTATGCGTCACAAGCGGAATGAAAAACTTAGTACACAGTAAAAAATAATTCCCTAAAGTGAGTGGCAACAATTTGTGCCACACAGGTTAGGCATTTGTCGATAAGATTAGGGAAAGCTCCACCTTGGAAAACTCAGATTAGGTTTTTATCCCTAAAATGTAGGTAGGTTTTTCTCTCTCAAATGTAGAGAATTTTCATTTTTTTATGTTTTTCCCTACCTTTTAGGGAGCAGTACCTAAAATATAGGGAATTTTAAATTGTTGTTTTGTTTTCCCCCCCTAAAATGTAGGGGCTATTCCATAAAATTTAGAGAATATTCCCTAAAATGTAGGAAAAAACATAAGAATGAACTGAATAGCTCATTTTTTATAGTCCATACCACAAAGCAGTGTATAAGATATATTGGTGCACTTAGCACGCTTAAAAAAATATTGAAAAACAATATATGACTTGTTTTCAAAAACAATGTGTGAATTATATAAACGAAAATATGTTTCCATTTAAAATGCAGCATAATACCTAATTTATTTAATGTTCTCTTCCTCATATCCAAAAGAGCGAACATTTCGGGAATTTTACAAACTTTATAGATTTTCTAGTTTTAAATACCTTAAATTCATTGTATGTTCCATTGATTTGGGGAAATTAAAATGATTCTCCCTCTCTATCAGAGAAAATTACTTTTATCTTTAGGGAAAAATATGTCTTAAATTTAGGGAATAGTCCTAATATTTTTTACAATATAGATTTTATCTAGGGTATAAAAACCAGACAATGACAATAATAATGGTCATAACAAAAGAACTTTTCAAGTCTGAAGTTAACACTTATTTTCGGCTGTAAAATTTAAATATAATTCACCAAACTGAATTTCCTCATGTGCATATTACTTTCCTTTTATATTTCACAAGTATTTCTAGGGATAATTGTAAGTAGAATCGCCATAAATTGAGTCATATTATTTTCAAGTATGGGAAAATACCATACGGTCTTTAAGGCATTTTCACATCAAAAACAAGAACAGAAAAATGCAAACCGAGAAACTCAATTTATTCCACTTTAAAACAAGATTTTTGTTCCAATGATTAATAAAATCCAAAGAAATAGGATAAACTAAAAATTTTACTGAGAAAATGGTTATATTTATTTCAGATTTTGAAGAAAAACACAACTTTTATGTTTTATCGGCCGAAAAACTTTTTCGGCGGAAAAATTCGTCGTATAAATCATAAAAGTTGTGTTTTCTTAAAAATTCTAAGATAAATATACTATTTTATTAGTAAAATTATTAGTTTATCCTATTTCCCATGATTTTATTATTCATTAGAGTAAAAATCTTGTTTTAAAGTGGAATAAATTGAGTTTTTCGGTTTACATTTTTTCGATTCTTGTGTTTGATGTGAAAGTGCCTTTACACATTATTGAATAAGTACAGTTGTACATTATAATGAGAGGAAGAAGAAATGTTGGCTAAGAAAATTAGCAAAAGCTAAATTAATATAATATAATAAAATAAATGACTTTTTGTAAGCTTTTCTTATTTGATTGAAATTTAAGTTTCAGATTCAATTTAAATTAAATCAGATTCTCCTTATGTTATTTCAAATAACATATGTTTCAAACATGATCTGAGTCCACTCATCTCAAATTATGAGTCCGCTCAAGTAGTGAGTCCACTTAAGCCGCAGAAGCAGTGAGTTCGCTCAAGATTGAGTCAGCTCATCCAGTGAGTCCGTTCAAGTTTTCAGCGAGAAATGGGTCGGCTCATTTACAAATCTGGGTGGATGTATTTTGCGTAAAAATAATAAATAATCCAATTTACTCACCGAAAATAACTTTGTTGGCTCGTAATAGAGTGCTTTGTTATTAAGAATAAATTAGATACTTTATTGATTTTCTTTGTTAGAGTAATAAGTTCAATTCTCCAAAAATCCACCAATGTTGGAACTAGGACCTCCATATCATAGTGTCGATGTATCTTTTTAACATTAGCTGAGAAGCTCATAACCTGTATTGTCCATGTTAGAGCTGAGAACCTCGATATCTGGTATCAAGAAAACGTCACGAGAATTTCTGGTTAAATTCTGATCATTTATTTCGAATAGCACTATATTTATACTATATTTAAAGTACTTAATTTGCTACACCTTTAAATGAAATTTCTTTCTCATGGGAAAGACTAAAACTGTTACAAATACTTTATGCAAATTGCTTACCTTACTCATATCGATAAAATTTAATGTTATCGATAAATGCTTGACCTGTATGCGAACAAGCAATCATAGTGTTTAAATGCTTTAATTGCAATATTTTCGTATTGAAAGAGTGCGAAGCAAAAATGAAATAAAAATTTTCATATTACTGTTTACAACTCTTACTTTGATATTTTATTATTGGATCGTAGAATAGCGTGTGGCTATTCTGATCGTATTTCTTTTGTTTTGTTATGTTTGCTTTTGCTATCTTTATTATTATTATTATTGAGGTACTCGTATATGCATTTACCGTTACGGCATAAAGGTTATTGTTAAGTTTATTTTACTTGGGGTACTTACTGCTAAATGCCCTATCCGCTCTGCTTGCGTATTCCAATAGGGATATTTAGATGGTGTGAATAACACGCCTTATTGCTTCGTTTAATTATTTTTTTCTTTAATTTTATTCAAACTTGTTTCACTTTCACATACACTTTTCTTCTTGAATTTTTTCTGAAACTATTTTCACATGAATTATTTTACTTTCTTTGTTCTTTTGCTTTTTATTTTTTCAATCGACCGCATCAGTAACCCTTTTTCATTCCAAAACCACTATTTTGTTCACAGTGTAAGTTACTCTTTTTTATTTAACACACAACGATTCCTTAAAAAAACTATTCTACTTATCTTCTTTCAGCACGCCCGCGCCGCCACCAAGTTAAAACTTCAACTCGGCTCATGATCGCTTTCATCGAGATCAAGTGCCCTCGTTCAGGGTAGAAACTGCATAGTTGCATTTCTACCCTGGGAAAAATTTTGATTTATTCTGGACTTGATTAAACAAGTCCAGAATATTTTTCGCTGGACGGTGGCTTGGAATAATGTAATTTGATGTTTTTATAAACATCAGCCACCGTCCCGTCGCTTGAAATTGCGGCGCGTATACATATAATGTATTTTCGCGGCGCGCATGTCTTATCGCGAAAGCTTTTATTTATCATACCTAATACACATGCTGTGTGCTTCCCGACGAATTGCCGTTTTATTATTTTTTTGTATGTTGCATTGACAAATTTTGCTGATGGCAAAATTTGTCGCGGGGGTATGTTTTGGACTTTTAAAATTTTTGACATTTAATAATTTTGTTTTTCTGGGAGTCGTCTCCGCAGGAATATCGGTCACATACATACATTGGTATTGTGTGTTTGTGTGTACTACAATTGGGGTTGGGTTTATGTATGTAACATTATGTAGGTACGGTCTACATCAAGGCCTAGCCGCAAGGCAAGCTTTGCTCAATGTTGGAAATTTTTCTCTCTCAGGCCTACTTCTGCCAACAGAAATAAAATTACAATGTGTGCATTCACCGACAGAAAAAAACCGTGCAAAAACTAACTATTTGTCACTAACAAACGGTATCGAGCGTTCACTGTGTACGAAAAATGACAGATGATCACTACCGAAACACTTCCTGTTACTGTCTTCTACGTTCACTGAGTCTGCTGAGAGTGATTGGAAGCGCGCTGCCTTTCACTATCGTATTTTGAATAGTAAAATTGAGAGTGACAGAAAGTGTTTAACAATGACAGCGGAAGGAGTTTACGTTGAGTTTAGCATAATTTTGGACGAGAATAATATGGAAAAATTGGTTAGGCGGTAATTTGCTAATAGTTGAAAATGGTCAGTAAATATTATTTTAATTTAATTAGAAATATGCTGATTTGGTAGTTGTTTCTTCTTCAGAAGA
Source organism: Dioctria linearis (assembly GCA_963930735.1). Classification (NCBI taxonomy): domain Eukaryota; kingdom Metazoa; phylum Arthropoda; class Insecta; order Diptera; family Asilidae; genus Dioctria; species Dioctria linearis. The sequence goes on from OZ005740.1 coordinate 80,419,696, forward strand.
AGAATTTCTTTACAAAAACAACATGAATTCTTAAAAGAGTGCAGTAATAAATTTCTGCCTACTATAATTCATAATAGTTCCATTTAAATTATCGTTTCAGAAAAGCAATAAAAGAACTGTGAAAGCGTTTATCGAGCGACGACAGCAAAAAGGTCTTATTTCGAGTCGTACGTATACATTCTTACTTTTTCTTGGGATTAATATCTCAAAATTATTATCTGTAAATGTAAAAGTTCAAATTTCGAGGAATTTCAGATTTCATTTGGTGAAACTTGCTCTTGTAAATATTCACACCTTGGCATTTATATCCTCTTTAATCTTGTGAATATCTGCACTTAGATATTCACTTCGCTGTTTCATATAGCTCAACTTTCCTAAACAAACCTAAACAGCAAATGATATTTAAATTTATGTTTAATTCGTAAGTTAAGCTAATTTCGGTGATAATTCAGGCTCTTGTGATCGCCCGACTGCGTTGATGTGACACAGATCTGTAAACTACTAAGAGAAGCCGAAGTACCTTGTACCACGAAAGTAAGCAAAGCATATTAGTTGAGGTTACTCTACATATGTAATGTATAATTTTAACAACTTACATTTTTTCTTATCCGTGACTAGTATTTTAAATAGTAACCCGTTTTCTAAAATTTAATTTCAGGCCAGCAAATATATAGGGAGGTGTCACAAGATATAATAAATAGCTGAAAATAATATGATACTCGTATATCGCCTCGAAGATATTCAAGGCGCGGAGGTGCCTCAGACCCACAAGTTGTAGTAGATACTGATGTGGGTACCATTCAAGCTGTGGATGTGCCACAAGACCCTCCAGTAGTAGTAGGGAATGATGAGGTACCATTCAAGGTGTAGACGTTCCTCACATTGAAATGATTGAAGGTGTGGAGGAACGAGGAAAAAACGAAATGGTATTAGATAATGTAAGATAGACTAGAAGTGCCGTTCTACACCTCATCCAGATTTATAAATGCAAGCGGAAAGAATTCCTGGACCCTGGGAAGAGAGATCCTCAAATCTGCCAAGAAACTGCAAAAGAATTGCTCGCTGCAGGATTTCCCCATCAGGCAGCCCACTGTAAGTGAAATGGAAATTTAACTACTTGAAAGGGCAATACATATATACATATATATTGATACTTCGATCAAAATTGTGTATGAAGTACACATGCCGCCAATATTTTGTGAGGAACCTATTCGAACCGGTTCATTTCGAAATACCTCTGCCTTCTAAATCTGCCAAACAAGAGTGCAAAACTCCTCTCTATCACTTACCGAGCGGATGCGTGAATTGTATTGAAGTTCTTGTCCATATCTGTAAGATTTCCACGATCAGTATATGGTACCAAACACCACTCAAGATGCGGATATGACTGATTTCCTAGAATTTCCGATCATTAGGAAAATACAAGATAGGATTGTCCATAATGTCTCTATATATAACGGAATTTCTAAATAATGTGTTGTCATGCGCCGAGCTTGGGAAACCAGCAAAGTAGTCGATAAATTGTATTCTGTGATTTCAAATAGCCTGAAGATTTACGGCTGTGAACATCTTTCTATTTGTGTACGATTCCTTGTATTCCGCAGGGGCTTTCACTGGAATGTACGTTCCATCGATGGCGCCGATAACATTTTTTAATTTGGTGTTCCCCTCTATACACTTGGCCGTTTCAGCCATCTCATCATGTGAAGGCCATTTAATCACGGAGTTGCGAGTTTATTCAAGGTAATGATAACTTTGAAGAACACCTTCGACAAAGTTGATTTAGCCATGTCAAATCTTTCACCTACTGATCTGGAAGATATTATCAAGGAATTTAAATATATTGTATTTCAAATTAAAAGGATTATTATTTACACCTTTAAGACTCCATATTTGATAACAACCAAATGATGGACAGTATCTGCTTTTCCAGCGGAACACTTACACGTGAACTATCGCATGATCCCCAAATGATTGGAGTCAACTTTTCCATTAAAATTGTGAAAGCAACGTAGATGATGCGAAAGTTCCGCTGGAACTCTTCATTATTGTAATTTCGTACAATACGCTCCACATATAGCTCTATTCTCTTCGACTTTTTCTTGGCCAGTGCTACATCTATTACATTTAGTAATTCTTCCTCATCATCGTTATCTGAAGCAATTCGTCCATAAAAGCAGTTACACTAATATATAAATAATATATAAATAAACATAAATTAATGTTAACATCTTTTTCAAATCAAATCATATCAAAGGTATTCATTTACGTGACCATAAGCTGCGAACAACTCTAGGTAGGTTAATCAATATGGTAGGACAATAAAAAATTAGATGCATCACCTGATTTATTCTCGTAGTTGGAAAAAGGTCTTCTCCCAACGATAACACAATTTGAAATTTAATGTCCATTTTTCACAGATTATTTTTCACTATTTTTACTTAACAATATTTAATTGAAAAACTGAATATTAATGAAAGTACTAATAAATATATACATACATACGAAAACTACGCTTTCTTTCGTTCACCGTGCCAAAGTCACCACCGTAGTAATTAACTGTCAAAGAAATTCTTTTGACATATGTTTACTACGTTTCGCTATCACTTCGCTTCGCTACAAGACGCTATCGTGTCTGTGAACGCACCCAATGATAGCACCGAGCCCGGTGGTATTAATTTGGGTTGCAATTCTCTGAGGCAAGCCTTTGGGCGAGTTGCGCGGAAGCCTGCGACTTGCTTGGAGGTGTTTATGCCTTTAATGTCTCTAATGTAAAGGTACACTCGTTATGGAAAATTTTGGTCTCGGAATTCGAAAATTACCAAATTACCAAAATAGAAAAATTTAAAAAAAATTTAATACCCCATCTCTATAATGAGTGAAAAAGAGACGAAAACACAATAAAGGGACACAAATTATAAAAATATTCCGAAAATTCTTGAAAGTCATGTCATGCGCACTAAGAATAGTATGCTCACCACGGTATTAAAATATTCACTTTGTAATAAATGCAAATTTCAATCAAAGTCGCAATGTGTTACTATACAGAGAATTGTAGGCAATTCCTTCTAATTTTGAACATTTGTTAATATTCTTCTTTCTTTCCCAGAAACAGGCGACAAGCTAATTGGCAGTACTCAAGGGATCAGAGAAAATCTCTTTAAAAGCCGACGCAGGATGCAGCAGAGCTCTTAGTTTTTAACTTTTGGTGATATACCAAGTTTGGTGACAACAGGGAGATTCTTTTGAATGACATTGAATTTTGTTTCATTTTTCTTATCGTTTTATTTTTATTATTGTAAGTAACAAAGTAACAATGTTTCACTTTTTATCATTTATACAAAAATCCTATATTTCCTTAAATTTTATCTATTGATTTAACAGCAGTGGCATAAACAGCGGACGGTGTCACGGGGCATGACCCCCTTAAAATTTCAAATAAAAAATATTTAATTAATTGAGTTATTTTAAAAAATATATTTGTTATGTAATACTGTTTTTATTTATTTAATTCAACTTCAAATAATTTTACCAAATAGTCTTGTTCCAAAAAATAAAAATTATTATTATTGTATGCATTTGATGTATGTGTATAGGTTTTTCTCAGAATTTGAGTTTGGTACTACAACTTTGGGTGAACCAAAATCCTCGATTAACATTTCCTAAGCCACAAAACAGACTCCCTCACTACCACATCAGAGCCCTAACTTAGTCCTTACTCCTAACATTCTGAAATATTTGCAGCGTTCTTATGAAAAACCACTGACATGTATAATATGGACTGACTACGTCCATAGGAATATACTGCAGAAAGTGGGCTCAGTTCTATATAGCGTTCTCTTAAGGTCTAAACACCAAGCACAAATTGAGAGAGAACTGTAAACAACAAATAATTAAGTGGGTTCGTCGATATAAATGTTTTTAAATTAATTATTTCGGTTAATTAATGATAAAAAGTGTTTTACCAACGGCAATATATTCATAGTTACTCAACAGAAATTCGAAAGGTTTCACATTTCATCTTTTCGCCAATGACTTTTGCAGTTTGGCACTGACGTAAGAACTATTTTTGACATAAAATTTGTACCCGTATGAAATATTATATCGAGCAGTCCATATTCAGTGTGTAAAACTACGAAAATTTTGGTTTGAATAAGTTCTACAGTTTGTACCCTAAACTACTACATATTCTAATAAAAAAATCCTTTTTGTAAAAAAAGTATACTAAAAAATGACACATCTTCTACACCGCTTAAAGCGGAAACCTTCCTAGTACCTCACTACAGAACTGCGGTGGCTAAACTAATCGACTTACGGCACTTTACCTTTGAGCGCTGGTTTTTTCATGGTTCTGAGGTATGCTTGTCGTTCTGGAACTAAGTAATGCTTGAATCTATCTGTGGATAAGATTCCGACACTGCCTTTTCCGTTCAATTGAACACAGTCTTTTCTGTCATTGGTAGCCTCTTTTTTCCAAAAAGTTTTTCTTTAACCTGCGGTGAAAAATGATATCTTAATCTTTATTATCCAGTGAAGAAACCCTATCAATTACAATTGCGCACAAAGCATTTCTTTTCGGTAGGTATGTGGCATTGTTTCATTTATGCTGAGTACTTTAAAATTCATATGAGTACAAAACTCAACGGACAAAATATCAACAATATTTCGAATATAGGAATTCCTACTGATGGGATTAATAGTAAATTAAAGTTCGGCAATAATTCGTCATAAAATTTAGTGCGAATAAAAAGAAAAATCCTTGCTTCATTCTTTTTCATAATCTCCAAACTAATGGCTGCCTCCATACTTCCTCCTACCGTCCTACCCAAAAAATCTTTGGGTTACAACTTTTCAGATTCTTCGGATACATAGCTATGTTTACAGGAAATATTATTTCTGGGTGCCACTAATTATCTATTTAGGTGGTAGAGGCGATCAAAATATTGGTAAATTTCGTGAGCAACCGCTTATTGCGAACAAACTCACAGTCGATGAAATTTTTAGGCTAGATATCGGCAGATACCATTCACTAAAAACTTCTCAGAAACATTGCGTGTAATACAAAAAACAATATTTCGTCCTTAGAAACACGTATGAAAATACTCCAAGGCAATTTTTCAGATTAATCAATAATAATAACCATTACTAGATTCTTCCAATGATTTTTTAAGTAAAAATGTGTGCGTTGTTTTTTTAATATATAATACTTCATTGAGTGGTGGCACTAAGTTTCATTTCATACATACCCAGCAAATATTTTTTTATATTCAGCGGATATTATACTAAACCTTGCAAACAATGTGTCGTGTGCCATTATAAATTGCTGGCCGAATCTATTCGTAAATACAAATGTAAAAATTTTGTATTCAGTTTTTCTATAAAAGCTCAAATCTGCTACGTAATTAACAACTTACTTTGCAACACTTCAAAAGTAAACTAAACTCTGCACCTAAAAAGGAAAAATAATTGCGTATTTCAGCAAACCTCTTTAAACATATTTCTATCTTTAATGCAAAGCTTAGAGTATTTTTTCTTTGTCTCGTCGTTCTAACGATTTTCTCCTTTGGACATAAATCACCAACCCGCAGTAAATAGTAAACCTGGCCTTCTTTAAGGGTAACCAAATATGCCATACTACCAGACAAAATCCAATTATGGCATTGAATAATTCAGTAGGCGCTTTTTTTATAGACATAGTCACCTCACATTTCAAAGGTGAGCGAGCAGTGAGTTATAATAATATCAAATGGCAGGTTACGGGTAGAATTTCCACTTTTGCGCCTTGTTTACTTTTGTTAAGTATCATTTTCAAATTCCATTCAGATATCTCAGGTTCCTCTTCGTTGTCGGTAGAATGAATATAATGGAAGTGAATAAGAATTTCGATATCTATCCTATGTTTATCGTTGTTATTATAGGCGCATATGAGTCAGTTATAAACTGCTTTCCTGTAGAATTAATGTTACCAAATACATGTGGTTGCTAACTATCGTTAGATTGATTTTTAATTGCTACAAAGCAGATAAACTTTTATATGCGTGCACATCCACAGTCAATACACAATTGCGATGATAAATTTGCGATTCATGAACAGGGAGTTTCTCCTTCTGGACTAAAAGTAAAGCTCAACGATATTGTAAAATATCTACAGAGCCAGAAAAAGAGGGGCAGGCGAGAATATCGTATGACTTTTCACATTATATGTAATTTGTAGATTACTTGCTTATCATTAATTTCTTTTGCACCATTAGATGCATCTTACGATGACGAGTCTAAAGTTTTCCAGGCAGTTTGCCAGATATCCTGAAAGCACGTAACTTATCTACGTATAATTTAAATGTGTTCCCTGTAAAATTTGTCGTTGAAGACTAGCCAGTAGTGTTGAAATATAGTATTACATTGTAGGCAAAACATCTGACAATGCAGACTTCTTGTTAACACCGGAATATCATATATTTTTAAGTGGGTAACTACGCCTATGGGCGAAAGTGATGTGCTGCAGAATTCAACAAGTAGAAAAGATAGAATTGGTCTAAAACAAAATCTTATGATATACCCTAGATGAATATCGAAGTGATTTTTCCATATATTTTTAGAACGGTTCGTCGGATCGTAAATATCATTACGGCCAATTTCATAGGATTTTGTATTCTGAAGGACTTTTCAGTGCAATAAAAATATCTAGGACTGATAATTTTCACAGTAGACGTAAAAAGCCAAACTTTTTGTACCGTAGCACTAGTAAGGGGATTCCCAATTTAGTCAATTTTTTTTAAATTTTATTTACTATTGTTATGAAAACACGTTGTACCAAATTTCAGCTCTCTAGGTCAACGCGTTCCCAATGTCAGAAAATATATTGAAAACCGAAATTGTTGTATGGCAACCCTACAAAAAAGTCGCCCGATTTAGATCATTTTTTAAATATTTCTATTTCCATGAAAACTCCACGTACTAAAATTCAGCTTTCTACGTCGACGCATTTCCACGCAGTGACCAAATATATAGTTAAAACAAAATTTTTGTAAAGCAACCCTACGAAAGAGTCGATCGATTGGTCCCAGTTTCGAACTTAAATTTACATACCTTTTTCCAAAAAGCCCGTGAGCAAAATTTCAGCTCTCTAAGTGAGTGCGCTCCCGAAACGGACGGACGGACGGACAATCAAAAATCAAAATAACATTTAAATTTATTCGGGGATGTCCAACCCATTTTGCTCTACCATTTTATATTTATATTTATCTGCGTTACAAACAGAATGACTCAATTCGCGTACCATATGATTTAATTTAGGGTATAAAAAGAAGAATACGAAAATGCCGATTGCCGTTAGAAGTTACTGTCTTGGCTACGAAATGAAAAAAGTGTATTGTTCCAATAGAAAATCAATGATGCCTCGATCTGTGGCTGGATTCCATAGCACAGAGAATTTTAGGGTCGGGGAGATGAGAGTTTTTTTATATTTAGCTCACCCTGTGAACGATTAGCGTGCAGAATATCATCTGAAAGAAAAGACCTAGTAAAGAAAATTAATTGCATTGCTTTACCACCTAATGCCAAACTCGTGTCATTTGATGTATGTAACCTATTTCCTTCGATCCCAGTAAATAAGTTAAAGAAGTCTCGCAACTTATAGAATCTTTGAATACGTGCTTAAAACAAAACTACTTTTACTCTAATGACAAGTTCTATACCCAAAGAGCAGGCTTAGCCATGTGTGCTTCTCTATCGCCTTTTTTGGCTGACTTCTACGTGGACTTCATAGAACAGAACATTTTTAACAAGAACTGTGATTTAGTTAATAAATTGTTTTTGTATTTGTATCGTTATGTTGATGATGTGTTCTGTGTATGGACGGGCTCTGAGCGACAACTTAATGTTTTTTGAAATATTATTTTAAATACATTAGACGACAATATTAAATTTGCACTAGAATATGGAGGTACGAAATTAAGGTCAATAAAAAATGAAAAATTTGACTACGAAATATATTGCAAACCAACTTTTACTGACACTGTAATTCCATATTCTTCGAATCATCCTCTTAACATTAAGAGTTCTGCATTTCTTTCGATGATTGACAGAGTAGTTAATATTCCTTTAAGTGTGATCAACTTTAAGAAAGAACTTATTTTAATTTTTAAAATAGCAACATGTAATGCTTATTCCAAAAGTTTCATTTACAAGATATTAAAACAGAAATCTAGAAAATCTGCTCTTAGATTAGCATTTCCTATGATCCAAAACAAAAGTAGTAAGATTTGCAAAAAGATCCCTTATGTTGGACGAGTGTCAGAAAAAATACACAGAGCGCTATCAAATCATAATATTCAACCTGCTTATTTTACTAATACAACACTGGGTAAATTATTAATAAATAATAAAATAAAGCCTACAGTTGTGGATATTGAAAAAAGTGGGGTATATAGTATAAGTTGCAACGATTGTGACGCAATCTATATAGGAAAAACTGAAAGGTCACTAAAAACCAGATTTTCTGAACACGTTTCTGCAGCGAGAAATAATAGGGCAACTTCTGGTCTGAAGGTAAAGTTCTAGACAGTTATGAGATATTAGAAATTAAAAAAAGAAAGATAAAGGATCATTTTTGGTTAATGATCAGCTAGATTTCCGTAACAACAGTCATTTAATTAAAACAAATTTTATAACGAAATGAAAATTACGATACTTACACTGACTTAAAATGACATTGTAATACCACTTATGTATGCATATGTGTATACACGATAACTGTCGGCTTTAATTTTAATTTATACTGAGTCAGTCTCATAATTTTTGTAAGAGCTTGAGGGTGCCTAAATAGGGCGAAACGCGTCGCAAAAACTTTAGTTAATTATTAAAATTAAAAAATAAATTACTTTGTGGAACGAAAACAAGTGTTTCATTTTTTTTAACATGTTTAATACCATTAATAAGTTCCATCAAGTGCCAACTAAAACATCAATTACGTTGATAAAAGATATTTGGCGATTGAAATCAGTACCTTAATACTCTGATTTGTACTTCTGCACGCCAACCATCAAGCCACCAGCGCCTTGTCCGATTCTCCACTAATTGTAATTGATTGATCTTTACTTATATTAACTATGTATATATTAAAACAAAAACTATTTCGGGATTTTGCCTGAATGTGAAACCAGAAGGTCTTCTCTTTTTCACTAGTAATGATTTTGTCTTCTTTCGACACCGATATAGATCTCAGGAAAACATTTACAGGGTTCGTAAGTTTTAAACTCGAGAATTATCTCCGTAGCCTTCAAGTGTTTCAAATTCACAAAACCACCATTTGTGACTCAGAATCCTGTATGTATATAGCAATAAAAAAATCATCCTTATTGGAAGGGTTTCAAACTGCGTAGATGAAATCTCTTCTAAAAAAAAGTTTGATGTCCTCACAGTTTGACGTTGATTACAAGAGGCTCTGATACTTTTTATGTTTTCTGTGCAGTTATCCATTTGGTTACATAATATTTTTTACTTCTCCCTTCGTTTTCTTCATATTGTAAAATTCTCCCTGCGGAATAAAAATTCCAGCTGTAAGAATGTAATTCCAATATTTTTGTTCGTTTGCTGAAATGAAAAATGGACGAACAGTGAAAGCATTATTATACGTGTTGATATAAGAATTCTTCTATTTCGAATGGATTTAAAAATCGTCTGAAATTAAGGGGATGAAGAAAATCGAAGCTTACAAAAGGAAACTGAGGAGTCCTGTTTGACAATATGTGCTCGAAAATTGAAAGTTTGAAGAAAAACGTCTTATCCTGACTATAGCGCATATATACATATGTCTCTAAGCATCCGCTCAGATGATATTAAATAGAAAATTCAAAAATAAAAAACGTGGCCATATTAATCTGTATAGACCAGGTTTTGTTAGTCATTCAAGAATATTGTAGGCCATGTACTTTACTGTTGTAAAACAAGTGAAAAAGCTAGAATTGGTGTAAAACCAATTCTTATGATACCCTAGATTTTTATTTTTTGCATTGCTTTCTAGCATGTATCTCTAGAACGGCTCGTCGGACAGAAAAAATGATTATAACCAATTTTATAGGATTTCATATTCTGAAGAGGTTTTTGGTACAATAAAAATGTCTAAGACTGATCGTTTTCAAAGTATATGTAAAAAACATAAATTTTTATATGGCAACACCAAGAATGAGTTGCCCGATTTAGTCCATTTTTGAAATATTATTTGCTATTACTATGAAAACACAATATACGAAATTTCAGCTCTATATGTCGACGTGTTCTCACGTAGTGTACAAATATATATTGGAAAACGAAATTTTTGTATGTCAATCCCACGAAGGAGTTGCCCGATTTGTCTCATTTTCGAACTTAATTTTAATTTTTTTTTTAATGTCCGTGTACAAAGTTACAGCTTTCTAAGTGAGCGCGTTCTCGAGTTATCGTGCGCACGGGCGGACAGACGGACATGCAAAAATCAAAATAACTTTTAATTTTATGCGGGGGTGTCCAATCCATTTTGCTCTACCATCATTATTTCTGTGCGTTACAAACGGAATGGCAAACTTAGTATAACCTATAGATTTCATCTAGGGTATAAAAATACAGGAAGCATTGATTCTTAATCGTAAGAATATCCAATAATTTACACTTTTTAGTTGCAATATAAAGGGTGTCCCAAAATTCGTGCCTTTCCCTTATACACAGGATTCCTAGCTCAATGTGGCGCAAAAAAGTGTATAGGTTGTAGGGGGGGGGGGGGGTACAGGGTGTGGGTGGTAGGGAAATTTTGTGGTTTTGAGTACTTCTTCTCCTGACAACATGTAAATTTTTTTTATACAGCCTATAAAGATGAAGAATAGAAGAATTTTGAGGCCTTCTATTTTTAACGATTCTAAATGAAATCCTAAATAAAAGTGGAAGCAGCAACCGCCCCGTTCGGGGTTTGAAGCCGGGACCTTCCGCTTTTCGGGCGACTGCTCTTCCCACTGAGCTAATGAGACATATATCTTTTTCTCTTGTATTTATTAATATGTGTTTAGCCTATTAGCCGTGTTTTGCTTTCAGCAGGCATTAACCAGTAAAGATGAAAGCACACGAGAATCGAACCCACATCTGTCAATGATGGAGAATAGAAAAATGTTAAGAACTTTTATTTTTAACGATTCTAAATCAAATCATAAATGCAAGAGGAAAAAACAACCGCCTCGTCCGGGGTTTAAAGCCGGGATCTTCCGATTTGCTCGTTCAAATGCATGATCCTCATAGCTCTTTCTTGTATGATTAGGAATCTTCGGAATATTAACTTTCACCTGACTCTACATATATACCACCCTCTTTTAACCATTGTTGAGATAAACCTTTTTCATTGTTTCTCATATTATCAAGTCATTTTGCACTTGAAAATTTCACAATTAATGACATTAAGTATCATAAAATAGGTTTGTATAAAAAATAGTAATACATTGGTAGATTCATGTATATAATCAAATGTAAGAACGAACCTCTATATAGCGAGACCTATGTAAAACTATTTGTGAAGTTTTTCCATATGAAATTTTCCGTGGCTTTTATCTCATATTTACTATTTGAATTATTATTATAAGTATGGCAATAGAGATTCAGTACGCACCTTCCAAGGGCGGCTCCTCATTGGAAGCAAAGGAAGCACTGCTTCCCATGACAAAAAAAAAATCCAAACATAAAAGACAAATCATTTTGCTTTAAAATATTCTTAGAATATTTTAAAAAAATGTACAAAATTCAAACAAGTTTACTCCTCTGGCATCACTAGATACAACCTGAAATATTTTTTAAGTAACGCCCAATTTTCTCCTTCAAACTAAGAACATCCCACCCAAACCAATGTCACTATATCGCTACTAACATTCTGTATGGTATGCTGTCCAAAATGTAGCGTATGACCCACCCACCAGTCAAGCAAGCTACATAATATTCGCGTGGTATGGATGGAACGGCATTAGAATCAACCGCCGTTGCCACTGGCATCGCAGTGGCGCTGAAATCCCTACAGCGTATTTACAACATCAAAGCCAATGTAAAAAGTTAAATACATTTAACTTTTTAGACTCATATTCACTCAAGAGTTTGCATTGCTAGGCTAGGCTGGTCACAGCGTAGCATTTGATAATTGATTTACACCCCCTGATAGTAACTTTCATTGATCAATTCAGAAGTATATGCAGGTGCTGGTGGGTGTCGGTCTTGCTGACGATTTATTTAAATGCTGCCAGATGTTAATAATTTCGTAGCTTTTTAAACAACTTTTATCCGACCTTCGTGACGAATATTGTTAAATTTCAGGAATAGATTTTGAATAGTAAACGTGGATGGATTTACATGGGATTTTTTGTTTTAGAATTAGTCAGTGGGCTTAATTTTTTACGTTTTGGGGATTTTGGGCGGAGAGTGGTAACTACAATCATGGCGTTGTCCAATTTTGGCCATGTGTAATACCAAAATGAAGCTTTTGCTGAGATTTATTAAATGGCATATTTTCTTTTGTTCTGTAAGAAACTTTATAACCGACTTTTTTCACCCGAATATCTTTAAAATGCGTGATTTTCGAATTTATATACAAAGAGGGGTATAAGTTCTTTCGCGGGATGATTTATCTGTGAAATAAATTTTTCCAGTTTTTTCGTCTAAAACGTTTTTTACATGGAAGTACTTACATTAAAGTGCGATAATCTTCTAAACTATACTTACCGCAGAGGTAAAAAATTACATCACAACATTCGCAAAAGAACGTAGATGCGAGTTAATATGCATATATTAGATATATTATTAGTACGTTTACATGAATACTTGAAGTATACTTGAAGTATGCTTGAAGTAATCAAAATATCATGAAAACGGTCATTCAATGCGTATATTTCAACTTAAGTAATTGAAAAATTACATTCAAGAAAAATTCAAGTCAAGTAATTGGAATTAATTCAATCAACCACCAAACCAGTGGATTTCAAGTCAAGTACTCAAGTATTCATGTAAACGTACTATATGTCCTGTTATATAAGTTTTTAGCAAAAATAAAATATATTAAAAAAACTTTTTAAATAAATAACATTCATAAATAAATTATAAGCTAAGTAAAAAATTATTTTTTCTTTCACCCAAGAAAAGTTTCATTGCAACTGAATCTACCCAATAAAATTATTTTAAAATTATATTATCTCGTTTGACTTTAAATGTTTGAATGTTTTTTATTATAAAATTTGTTTAAACATATGTTATTCATATTGTGCAAAAATAAGATAATGACTATCTATAACATAACGTATGTACGTTTCTGTTTAATTGCAAGAAAATGTAGAATTCTGGCTTTTATTTGAGGATTCCGGCGAACGAGTGGGTATACCTAAGTACAATAATAATGGTAATTGAATTGAAAAGAATGAATTAGATCATTAGATATTTTGCGTACATTGTGAAAGGGGATATTGAGTGAAATTGTTGTATTTGCTTAATTATGGGGCAGGCAGTATTTGCTGTGAATGGATTAAATGAAAGATATGATTGCATCGCTGATTTATTTAACGATGACAATGGCTTCCTTCTCTTTCAAGAGCAAGAATAAATATGAATATTTATATTGTGTATTATTGACATCATTGATTTTGATACATGTATTATTACTTATAGTTGCAATGAAATAGTCTGAAAAGCGGAGCTATAATTTACACAAAATGTATTGCTTCCCTTCTTCTGAATCCCACGAACCGCCACTGGCACCTTCACACTCCCACCTGAATATCATATTAAGGCATTCTAGAAGTTGAACTGATTTGTCCGGGGATCCTAGAAAATTCGTCTCTGCCTACAAATCCTGCCTGCAAGCCTGTACGTGAACAACGGAAGACTATTGGTTGTACGTGGGAAGCTGTGCAATGGTAACTTATCCTATCGCCAGTACGTGCACAACGGAGAACTTGTAATAGTATGTGAACAACGGAGAACTAACGGTAGTCCGTGAACAATGGAATCCACTAGTTAGCACGTTTACAATGGGAGGCCATCCCGGAATACCTCTCAATTTAAGCAGTCTAAGCATTAACACTAACATTTAAACACTTTATATTTATAACAAGGGACATAAGCAATAAAAGCATGTTAAACTGAATTCAAACTACCTGCTGTTATTAGATCCCATACTTCACTGAAGCTACGAAGAGGCAAATTGCGACGTCATTGAATCAGCAATCCCAAATACAGAGGAAAGGCCCCTTCTTGGTGTTGCCATAAAAAAACGTTGGGTTTTCACTTTATTTAAATTATATTTTCATCTTGGGTATAATATTATTGACCTTAGACCAATTTTTACCTTTTATCTTGGTCTATTTTCGTGTTTTTTTCGATTTCGCTATTTGGGATCTGTTGGTGAGTCAAATCAAGATTTGAAACATGCTACCCAAAATAAATAAGTGTGATGAAATAGGGAATAAAAAAAAGAAACAAAAATATGCACTTTCATATTTACAAATCAGCTTTAACGTCGCTGGAATTTGCTTGGCCCAGCTTCTGAGTAAGTTTTCGCAGTACAGAAGCTTTTTATTATGAAACTGTTTCCGCGGATGGAAATGTAGCTTATATATATGTAGATCAACAAGCTTAGCTTCTTTCGTGCTCAAAATCCAAGAACCCTCTTGCGAGTGCGATTTGAGGTGGTCCATTCCTAAAACCAGGTTTTCACAACATCAGCTTGCGTGTTAAAAGGAAAGGTCAGTTGAGAAGGCCATATACGAAATTATTCACTCAGTTGAAAAGGAAAACACTTTAAACAATCTACGCTGGCTGTTTTAATCAATACGGAAGACTACCTCTATACAAGTGTACTAAAATGCAAACGAAATATGGAGTGAACCAGTCTCTTATCATACACATGTTGAGCAATAGAACTCCTTTTGCTGATCAGGGTGAGGAAAAGTGTGAACAGAGTCCACTGAGGCACTCTTCAATGAGATATATTATTACCTTAAATATGAATACTCATTATGGGCGATCTCTTGATAAGTCTCACCCGGATGGGTTACAAAGCGGTATGCTACGTAGATGGCCTGCTGATCTTAGTTACGGGTAGTTATGAGACTGAACTCTGCGGACTTATGGAAAACATGATCCAACTAGTTAGAGACTGCGCTACGGATTGTACATTAATCCACTGAGAACTGATCGCTGACTTTTAATAAAAAAAGGAATGAACGTTCATTGAACCTATCCTATATTGGATCTGCACTTTTCTAACCAACGGACAATGCAGAATATCTAGGAATTTTACTAGATGAAAAGTTGTACTGGAAGCCACACCGAAAAGACAGAGAGAGCAAAGTTTTCCGGGCCTTCGCAGTGTATTACAGAGCAATAGTGACGAGCGCTGACTTAAGCCACGGATGATTATATATATATATATGATATATACTAGCATTATCCCACCTATTCTGACCTATGGCATGGCTCTGCGGTGTTGTGGAAAGCAATGGATTTTGCCAGTCATCGGATGATATTCAACGACTGTTCCCCTTTTCTGTAAGCGGTGGACTCAAGTTAAATAGCACTGAGCCCCTTTAACGGCTTTAAATTGAAGAAAAATACCGCAACAAGTATTTTCTGCGAGGATACTCACGTAAATAGCCATACACACCAAAGACTACACTATGGTTTCCAAGAGGAAATCAAGGCCATCCTTGAAATGGTGGTATCTCTCTGTTCGGATAGCCAAGCTCTCGTGCTATGGGTACTAGCTCACAGCTACATATATAAGCGGAAATGAAAGTTTAGACGAGCGTTTCCGTCCTGTTGCCATCTAGGGGCTATCTTCTTTACAATAGGGATCGCACCAAAATACCACACTCCTAACATATCCACTTGGGCAAACTGCCAGCACAACGTTTTTGGTTAGATGACCCGTCGAATAGAACTGCCTAGGAACTATGCGGTAAGCGTTATCCAAATGGAACGAAAAAGCTACTGCAACTTAACAAACCAACCGTAAAATCGCTAGTGTCAAGTCTTATTGGATGCTCATTTCTCATGGGTCACCTATGCAGGATGACAGCTATTGACAACCCCGTATGTAGTGGATGCAGACAGGATTTCGGAACATTTTCTTCGTTGCTGTCCAATCCCCTCGGTAGTCGCTACAGATTCCTTTGCTCACATCTCCTAGATGATCTGCATTAATCACGTAGAGAGCTTTGGAGCCAATTATGAATTTTGTGAGAGTATCTGGTTTGGACTTATAAGCAATAGTCTTTAAATCTGAATGGTGGTAAACAGTCGGCCTTGTGGTAGCCTAAGCTCTAGAGAAGCCTCAGGGTTTCTCAACCTCTTCTCATTCCATACATCCATCATGTCAATGATCTCTAAAAACTTTTGGAGGGCCAAGCACCCGAATCAATCCAACTCGTTTCGACCGATGTAGGTCAGTAAGTGCACGTGCTTTTAATTCACAGTGATGAGAGCGTAGTTAGACTATGATAATTTTTTTTTCTACGTTTAAATGAATAGAAACCTAATATGAACAAATTAGATCCATTAAATTCTTTTATTTTCCTGAAATGTCGAATTACAGGAAACTCATAAATTTTATTATGCTTACCAATAGCGACTTTCTTAAAACAAAGTCTTTGATTTTACTGACAAATCTCGGAATTTTACTTGCAAACTTTAATTTGGAAAATATTTCATTTTGAGCTTAATTTAATTACAGGGCCTAAGTGAGATCTTACAGCCTTTTAATGTATTATTTATGGCAGCCATAGGGCTCTTGGAGGAAAACGCATATAAAAATTGAATGGATCAAAGAATATGTATATGATAAATCAGGAAATATTTAAGATATTCAATGTAATTTTACCGGCAACTGCTTCTTTATATAGTATGTAGACTTGACGGATAGTATCGAAGAGTCATGGAGAGAAATATGAAATAAAAAAAATTAGTTGCAAAAAAAAGCCTGCGATTATTGCTTATATATTCAATGTGCAGATAATGCTGTTAATTTATCCGTACATATATTACATTACAGCTAAATAAAAGATTCTTTAGACTCGCCTGAAAGGTTCCCATAACTAAAGAATATGTACCGTCGACAGAGTTGGAAATAGTACGAGAGCGGTTATCCACTTATGCTTCTAATATGAAAATTTGTTATTCTAAGCGTGTTCAACAGCTGAGAGTAAGGAACATTCTGAGTCCAGGGCCAGATAGATGAGGGGCCAGGAGAGCCATATGACACAGGCCTCGAGCCTCTGGAGGGGCCCCAAAATTCTTGGTTACTGTAACTCTTAAAAGCATTATAGAAAAGTCTGTCTGTATTATTGATTTGATTAGGTAAATCTGGACTAACTAGTCGTTTTGAATTCTTAATCTGTAATTTATTTAAGATCATAGTGACCTTTGATAATTTAATGAACTAAAAATAAAACAACCTCAACGCATAAATTGCAACAAGTACATATTAACATGAATTAGTTTTATTTTCGAGGAGGTGATTTGGAGGAGCTTATCTATATGATTTTCACATTCAAATCGGAAGCTCTGGGATCTGATTTTCTACTATCGCGCCTTATAAAGTTATTGCTTTCCTTGATTGTTTTACCTCGTCTATCTTTCCCAACTCTTGGAAAACTGCTACTTTCCTACCAATCGCCACGAAGGCAATGCTGAAACACCTAGAGACGTCCGTCCAATATTTATCTTCCCATTCCTATCGAAAGTACCAGAGCAGCCCATCTACATATATGCAAACACTGGCTGAATTAAATGTCCGAAGATGCTGACTCCATAGCAGTCCATTTCGTATTTGTGAAACTGCAATATTAAAGGTATCAGCCAAATAGCCATGAATGATAATAATTTCAGTACACTGTGCTCACTGATTTCTCTAAGCCATTTTCGGTCATGAATTTATCTTTCTAAACCTGAATTTGAATACAGATTCAGTGAAATCACTATTTGATAAAGAAATTCCTCTGTGATTGCTATCAGCAAGTTAAGGTGGGTAATAAATATTCGACCTTAAAGTCTCTCCCATGTGGTGTACCTCTCAGTCTGTACTTCGTACCCTACTATTTAGCTTGTTCATTTCTGACCTTTCTGATGCTGCACTGCTTATATAAATTTAAATTTCGGGCGGATAAATAGTCTTTGCTGAATAGGTTACTGCTTAAACCTGCAAAGTTGCAGTGTACTCGTTTCTATAGCAGAACCTGAATGATATTGCTATAGTTCCTATAAGTTTGAATGGTTCTAGATTGATTGTAAACAATAAAGTTACTTTCTTGGAAATTGTGTGTGAGCTCCAACATGAAATGTTGTGATAATATTACAGTCATTGTTGGAAAAGTTTATGCTTGTTTGATAAGGCTATGACTCTCGGCGATTATTTAGACACTCCCATTAGTTTGAAGCTGGTGAAGGAATTAATTCTTACTAAGATAAGGGTACGATTTCCATTGAATATAGCTTCCTTTGTCGGATTTGTCATATGGGTTATGCGAAGAAATTGCTGACGCAACTTTCTTCGCATGTGAAGAGATAAGCTGGTCACTGTGTTAAGCACGACCAGTTTATGGAAATTAGAATTATCAATATCGAAATTTAAATTTGAAATGGTTGTGAATTTTGCCCTTTTATCTAATTTCTTCGTATTTATGGTACTTGTACAATAAAATTCTTGTACACAACATATGTACGAATCAATGACTTGTAATTCTAATGTACTTATTCCAGCAAATAAATTTTTATTATTATTATTAATTTTGAGCCTACTAGCTTCCGTTGCTTCTACAGAAAGAAGCTTTAGCGTTTTAAAAAGAACGAATAAATTTAACAGATCGACAATATCTCAAAGAAAAATTAAACGGACAGCCAAAGCTTCATACAAATTCTAACGGACAATGGACTTTTCAACGATTATAAAGAAATTCTTACAAAACATAGCTCCAAAAGTAGTTTTAAAATAATTTAATTCCTTTCAACCCTCAGTTGAGTAATTTACTGTTAAAAATTTGATTTAATCAAAAGTCATAAATGTTCAGAAAAACTATTTTATGTTTTATTTGACATATTTTTATGACTTGCTATGAAGCTGGGTTCCACTTTTTTGGTTGGCTCGGCCCGCATATAACTCTCTGAGGCCTCGTCTGAAGCTATGTAGTTTTGTGGTCCAGATTGCGTAGGGCTTTCAGAGGAAAACTAACTCTTCGTAAAAAATTTGCAATGGTATCCACTGCTTTCGATACCACCCTAGTCTTGCGCAAGAATTTAAGAAAAGATTTACGCCCAGAAAAGGCTCAGGCCCAGAAAAGGATCACGCATTACTTCAATAACAGGCTAAAGGAAATCAAGCCTTGGCATAACAAAAGTTCGATTGAATTTCATCTGACATACCTACTACATTCCTCCGAGAGTAACATATCTTGTAGATATCTGGATAGCGACTGTTAACAAATACTGAAAATACCCGTTTTTATTCAACACAACAGGAGTTAACGAAGATTTGTGATGAAAATCACGTACCCGCGCTATGTATAAGATAAATGCTATTAAAAATCCCGCTATAAGCCCGTAACAATCTTTGATATTTATATTTTTAAGGAACCTTCCAAATTAGTTTTGGATAACATTTTTATTTTTCATTTGAAGCGATTTTGAGCATAGACAGTCTGAGCATATCTCTTGTTCGTAAATATTTTTTAATAATTATGACATTTCAGTACTTATGCAACCCTTAACATTTCCGATTAAATTGCGTATGGTAAAGAATAATATCTTTGTGGTGTGGTTACCACCTTCATTATAAGTTACATGAACAACGACAATGCTCCTCCACTCCCTCTTTTGCTAAATGTAGAACGCATAGCACAATATTGGTTAACATTACTTCACTCTTACCACGATATAAGGCAAACAAAACCATAATTTGAATATTGTTGGAATATAAGCAATTTATTTACACAGAATTGTTTGCGACACACGAAAGCTCCGTTGAGGTTTTCTGTTGCTGATTTTAACCTACCAGCGTACCTTAACAGAAGAAAACTAATTGCTTTTATAAGGAAATTTGTGGTGATTATAATGCATTAATCACATCACGTCACATGGTGTAAGTGGGACTTAACTGAAAATTGTTGGGGTCAGTATTGTTTGACAAAATGGATTTAAGCTTATCAAAAGCAGAAATTTTTAAATTTTTTTTATTAACTTTTTCGTTTTATTTATTTCTTATAAATTAAAAAAAATTATAATATTAAACAGAGTAGAGCTTGTGGGTTTTAATGATTTGAGAATATTTCCCACTATGTGGTAGAATTTTGTTTCTGTATTCATTATGCTCGTGGAAGTAGTAAATCTAAAAGATTTTTGAAGTGGGTTCAGCGTAATTAATTCTTCTTCTTCTTCTTCTTCTTCTTCTACTATTGGTTTTCTTCCAGAACTATGGGCATGACTAGCGAGCTGGAGTTCCTTCACATGGCCTGACCCTATGGGGTATATAGCCAAAAACGTGTGCCGTGTCCGGCTATATGTTGATTGCCATGTCTGGCCAATTATTGATTGCCATGTCCGGCTAAATGTTGTATGTATTATATATGTATGTGGTTGTTTTATTTTAAAGTTGATTTGTTATATAGTTGTATTTTGTTTTATAGTGCTTAACTTGTTTATGTACTAGTAGTTTTATTATTATTTATGACTGTATTTATATTATGTATAGGTTGACGGAACTCAAGTAAGTTTCATGAGATTGAAACTACCGTTACCGACGCCACGCTTAATCACTGTTCCAGTTGATAAGATCAACTGGTGAGTAAAACGACGTACACTGCACACTAAAAACACCAAAAATGTATCCGAGAGATTGCAAATCTGATGAATGCATTGAGGGCATCACCAGGGAGAAAGAATCTCACGGAAAAACCCCTAATCTGGTCCAAGCGTCGAAGCGAGCGAATTAGATGAAACGTCCGACCGCGTTGAGGTACAACTTGGAACTGGCGTAATTAATTAAAATAAAACAAAATTTTGTACTGCCCCCGACACATTGAAGAACCAAAAAAGTTTGAAAAGCAAAATGTAAACAAGAAAATGCTTTGAACACTTATCCAGATAATTTCATCTCCCTTCCCTTTTTCAGATCTTTTGCACGTATTTGCGTTAAAAAAAAATCAGGTATAATTTTAGCATTTCAACTAGCCTGAAAAACGTTTTCCGGGATTATTTCGGAGATTATTTATACAGCACCGCACACCACATTTCATTGTTCAAATACTCTCCCGTTTATTAATTTAATTCCAAGCCTTAATCACTAAATTGCTACTTCAAATGTTTTCATTTAAAATTAACACAATTATCCGAATAATTTATAATATTTTGATAAACGACAGCACAAAATACAAAAACCGTCGCAAAAACACGAATCTGACGTTAAAATCGAACAACAGTAACATTAGCAAGTTACATTTGGTTCAATTCTTCTTGCCCACCTCTCAGCTTGAAAACCGAGTTTCTCTTACACCGTTGGGGTTTTTACACGATATTTTACTTCTTTTGCTGTTCAATAATTTCTCGTACAGCTCGACTGGACGTATTAATTGCCTGAAGTTTGTAAAAAACTTGTGCGACGAAATGATCTGTGTAAATCGATCTACTATCATTTTCTATACTGAACTTTTGAGTATGCTCCTGCAGCCGACATTTAAGTGTAGTTCAATGACCTGCTTCATGATAATATCTGCAATTTTTACTGTTAATTTTGAAAATTTTTAATATTTGCCGCAAATTTTTCTGTAAATAACCCTTTCAATTCCGAATTTTTTCCTGCGATCCAAGAATTGGGTTGCGAGCATATTCCACTCATACTTAATAATACTAGTTTTAAAAATTCTCCACTATAATGGACAATATGACTATACGGAAAGAGAATTGATATATATGAAACAATAAAAGGAACTCAAACTTTATTAAAGAAAACGAATGAAAAGGAAAAAAAATTATTCGAAACAACAATAAAGTACTTCAAAGAAAAGAAAAAAACATTTAAGGAAAAAACAAATAAATATGTACTTCAATATAACTGTTTAAAAAATACATATGGAACGTGGAAAAGCAGTTCCTATTTTTAACAAAACGAAGGTATATTTTCCGCTTCTTACAATATAATATATGTATAAGTTTTTCCTTTGCCTTGCAACGGAAAGCCTCTTCGTTTGCGATTTCAGGAGCTGGACGCACCTCGTGCTTGATTCGTTTCGGGTATTCTTTTTCATCAGACTGTTTCGAGGTGGATGGCGTTTCTTGATTTGGTGTGGATAAGGAGCCGACTCGATTTAAAAATAAAAGGGCATCAGCCACTCTTATTCGAAAATACAGCAAGTCTAATTCCTCGTTTCAACTAAGCTCAGCTTTCTTTCAGTTCTGGAGTTGAGGTATTCTATCCAAGAGTTCGTTACTGCGATATCTATGGCATGAAAAATCATTCGTAGTGTCCGCATGTTTGACTATATGTGGATTTTATAATAGCTCATAAATTGATCGACCTTATCCACACCACCCATTGTTTGATTGTAAAGTTTAACAACCTCAGGACAATCAACTTGCACATATTTCTTATCCTTCTTATCCCATCTTTAAGCAATGTCGTTTTGCCCAATTCCAACAAAATTTGATGCAAGCAGGACTTCTTTATTGTCATATACTATTTATATATAATATGCTCTCCCTTTTGCACACATTTGTTTTTCTGTTGAAAAAGTAGCTTGTTGAAGGTATTACTTCTGGCTGTTCCCATTGCCAAAATATTTCGTTTTTTCAAGTTTTCTAACAATTTATAGGTTGTAAAGAAAATGTCGAATGAGAGTATATCATGAATGAAGGAGCTAAAAGAAATAGTTTTATTCCCCAAGGATTGGATTTATCTTTTATGCATTGTTTAATAGATAGGCTATTAAAGGGAACCATTTTAAGGCCGAACTTTGACCAGGACATCCTTAATATCTTTTGGAATTTCTAAATCGTTAATTATATGTAAATGCTGCCTAAGATTATAAAATCTATTTCTGGACTTGGCTTTGGAAATTATGTCAATCTTAAAATGTGTGTTCAAGTAAAGACAAGTACGTGGATATTTCAGAGTTCCCATATATATGTGTAGTACTATAAGTATTTTTTGAAATACTCTATTGGGAATTTTACATCAGTGTATACTAAAGATGATTGTTGTGTAAATATGGATTTATCTTCTTCAGCTATAGTAAAAGAACGACGCAGCATTTCACATTTTTGCTTACCGTTAAATTTAAATATGATGTACCAACGGGGTAGCTTATTTATACTTCTGATATCTCTGCAATTGGAGGAATTTCATGCTAATATTGTTCTTCATAGAATACTCGGACTATATCTGCTCCTAAATATACCCTCATAATAATTGAACAGTAATTCATATGAGCTGTATTAAATAAATTTTCCTTTGTATTCCATGTTAGTGGTTATAGTAAAGACACTTTGTCCATTGCACTGGAGGTAAACATTTCACTGTTATCTGATACTGTTTTTCACTAAAATACCGGCCTTGTCTTGCAAAGTCTGTTAAAGCTAATTTTGAACTCTTTTCTCATGCAAGTAATTCAATATGTCACATTTTTATATAACAGTAACTTCAAAAAACCTTTTTAAAACTTACTCACCCCACGATTTGAAATTCCACTTGCCATAGCTGCATGAAACATAGAAAATACAAGCGCACTACACTCACTGAACCGAGAAGAAAAAAAAACCGTCAGTCAATGGCGCACATATTGCAAAGAGCCAAGAAGAGAGAGGAAATTTACAGTCGGTTCTTAAATTATGTCATTTGAATCTGATCTCTATTGAAATGGACATCAGGAAGGAACAAGTCAGATTTTCCCTTACCTGTAATAAATCTAGAATATAAAAAATTTTGGAATATGAAGCCCGGAAATCAGTTTGCTACACCTATCACGGATGAAGATAACACTCAGCCCAGTTTGCTCTACCATCATTATTTCGAGGTGTTACAAACGGAATGACAAACTTATTATACCCCTATAGATTTCATCTAGGGTATAAAAATGTATGAATTGTACAGTAATTTGATTACTGTAGTACAAATTACAACTACTGTACAGGAACTCAAAATTATACTCTTCGCAAGTATTGAAATAAATTGTAGTTATGAGCCTCAAGATTTATTTGGTCAGAAAACAATTTTGGAGCAAAGTGCCTCATCTTTTGGAACCAACCCGAAGTGCAATATTCTTTTCTTTCTATTTTCTCGAAAAACTGTAAAAGATTTCTTGAGATTTTATTACGTTTTTGTATGAGTGATATTCTGGAATATCTCCTCCCCTTAGTTGGATATTTTCATTCCACACGGGGGAATTTGTAAAGATTTATTACTAGTCGTAGAGTTGTTTTGAGCAAAGTATACCTTCTTACAGTTTTCCACCATATTGTCCAAGTGAATAAAACTTTCGAATTTATTGTCAAACTTTTTTTTTAATTTACAATTCGACAAGGAAGAGCAAGATATTTGTTTCGATTTCATGACCATAAGTGCCACTTCGTTAGTTGCTAGGTGTAATTTTACGAGTATATTGCTCTTCTTTGGAGGCATAATAACACATCAATTAAAAGGGAACATTGTTGTGAACGAAATTACTTCATTTTAGCCGGATTGGAATGTGATAGTATGGCAATAAAGACTGGCTACTATAGAATTAGGATATACTTAGGGCATACATTTTAATTTTAAACTCTTAAATATGAATGAAATCATCTTTAAGTAATCTTGCCTGCCGATGGGAAGCTATCTAAACAGAAACAATTTTTTTTATTTTGAATTTGTGAATAAAAAAGCCGACGACATGGTAAAACGTTAGAATTCAAAGATTCAAATTCAAATTCAAATTTATTATAGGCTTAACGTACAATAAGATAACACATCGGTCATGAATGTTGGACTAACTAGCCTACTAAAAACTTAAATTAAACATTTTAAATCAAATTTTAAATATAAAAGAGGACACAAATAAAAAAATTAAAATATAGATTTATATAAAACACAATTAAATGCAAATTATAGTATTAACAAACATAACAACAAATTAAAATTACTATGTACTAGATCACTCCCAGACCACCCCCTTCAAAACGAAAGCATTTTTAAATGGTGGTAGCGTAACTATGTGGCATGATTCTACAGAACCTATCAGTCGAGCCCACATGCTGACAAAGCAAGAGTCCTCCCTTATGGAACGTTGAAACCTAGGTATCAATATGTTAAAACGTCTGCCAGGGTTTAGAAATTCTAGTTGGTCTAAAAGATACGGAGGCTTTTTGGAATGTATAATTGTATGAAGGGATGCAAGAAGCCTATGTCTTAGATATTCCATCAGCGAACAACCAAGTAGACGGCTACCATGGCGCAACACAGGATCAAATCTTCTGAGCCCAAATATGAACCAGGTACAGTCACTGAAAGCTGCTAATTTCATCGAGCATACAATATCTCAGTGCGGGAATAACAGACAGCTAGCTTTATGGTAAGGTAGAAGGAGGGACTTCACTAGCATTGAACGAATGCTAAAAGGTAAAATTGCAGAGGATAGACACAACCGCCGAAGACATGCATAAACTTTTCCCAACTTCTGACTAATCTGATCACAACACTTCAATCAGGAGTTGAGAACAATCCCAAGATTTCGCACACGATCTGTAAATACTAGTACTTGATTATCCAGAAATACAGGCGGTAAATCAGAAACTTCAATCTGTCGTCGATAAAATGGAATGCATTGGCATTTTTGGGGGTTCAGTTTTAAACCATTATTAGTCGCCAACTCGAGACATTCCTTAAGTCAGAATTTAAACATTCAATACAATGCTCCATTAGACCAATGGGACCACCAATATATAACTACACATTACACATCATCAGCATATACAGGTAAGGAGGTGATAGTACTCCCCTAGACAAAAACAAAATTGTACGGTTAAGGGGTGGTAAGATGCGTCGTTTCGGTGGTAGGGGGGGGGGGGGGGTAAAAATGTGTAGTACTGTTTCGACTTTACACCCTGTAAATTTCTTGATATACACCCTATCAAGTGAGATTAATTTCAAATGATGGCAAACCGTCTAAGCTTTGCCTTTCAAATGAATGTCCAACCAGCCCTATTGTCATCTTCAATATTAAGTTGTAGGAAGTCAAAGTTCAAAAATTGAGAAAAAGTCATAATTATTTAAAATTTTAACGATTTTCCCGCCAAAATGCATTACAACTATACAGTTTATTTACAAGATTTAGAGACCCCGGAATGTTACCTTTAATTTGACTGTGCACATGTTCCTACTTAATGGCTACCGTTTTTGAGAGTAGTTACACTATGTTCATTCTGGATCACTTTTCCCATACAAAAAAAGTGGCAACGTTTTTCCCAAACTTTTTTGGGAGTTATGGATCTCTGAGGAGGGGGGTTTAGAGGCCGCTTTTGTATTGAAAATTTGACGTTATCTTGAAGGTTTTTTTAGGAAGATACTAATGCCAACAACAACATTCAATGTAGGTAGGTATGTTGACTTGGATAAGTAATGGAAATGTCCGTCGTCAGGCCGATAATGAAATTTCATGTCAACAAATTTCGCACAGAGCCGAGCTATGTACACAAAATCGAATAATGTAAACAAAACTCGCACTAATGAATATTAGTAATAATTCCTAGGATATTTGTGTTTATGCCAGTACTAGGGGGTAAAATTTTCATCAGAAATCCTCTATGGTTCGAGATATTAGCGATCTTAACTTCTCAGATGATACATCTAAAAACAGATCAGGCGAAGCTGGTTGGGGATGAATGGAGGTAGATATGTTGACTTCGCCTAATCTTGCTCTTCAGGTGCTTCTAATTTGGTACCATGCATACATAAATTCGCCAAGTCCAGTAAAGTAAACAAATTCGGACAGCCGATTAATGTAAACAAATTAACACAGAGCCGAGTAATGTAAACAAAATCGCAGTCGAATAATGTAAACAAAATTCGCACAGAGCCTCTGAACCCCCTCCTCAGTGATCCAGAACTCCCAAAAAAGTTTGGGAAAAAAGTTGCCACTTTTTGTGTGGGAAAATTGGTCCAGAATGAACATAGCGTAACTACTTTTGAGATATTCCCGTTTTTATGATGCATAATTTCATCAATTTGTGCACTTATCCTTATCAGTTAAACTATTAGATTGGATCATGTTTACATAAAAGTCCCTCCAATGATAACATTTGGGTATCTATATACGTACAAGCTGTGTAAAAATTTCTCTAAACTCCCCTACGATTTCAAATGAAAAATTATTTGGCGGGGAGTACACTGTAGATAGTAAACATTTTTCAGCACCAACTTTAACTTCAAAACACACAAATTCTAGAAAAGTAGATTGGGAGACACTGATACTTCGCGAGCGAAAACAAACATTGATTGTTTCCCATTGGTACTAACCTATCATTTATGAGGAGTATATATCCAGGTAACGCTATGAGACTGGACTGACTATGGAGTGTTGCCTCTTTACAGGTGAAAACGTGCTGGCTTCGTGGCAACAATTAAGCGTTATTTCGTGGTGTCGATAACATAAGTAAAACACTCGATTTTAATCCAAAACTTAAACCACACTTTTATTTCTTTGAATTTTTCTTATTCTTCTGCCTTAACTATTCAAAATTACACACTTGTCTTGCGGTCTTTTTAAAATAACACCACGGATATTTTAAATCAAATTTGATATATGAAAAAAAGGGAACGAGTCCCATCGGCCGTCATTGAGTAAGTGGACGAAAGATTGCCTGCCTTCTCTTTCTAACCAACCGCACATTAAAGATTGCTTTCACTTCGTTCAATTTACGGGGCATTCTTCTTTTCCTGCCGCTTGTGGGTGTATTCAGAAACATTATCCGACAATGTTTGTTTTGATATATAGATGCTGCTATTCTTTTCTCTGATCAGGCTAAGCTTGCAACACGAAGCTTCAGCCAAGTCTAACACACCAAGAAATCATATACATCCGTGGCCGAAAATATATCGCGCATCTTATCTAGCTTAGGCCTCAAGCTCCTTGCATTCAAATTCACAATGTTAACACCATTGTTTGCAGAAAATATTTAGTAAAACTCTTACCCGGTTCGACGAAAAACTATTAGATATGGTATTCGACCGGCTCTACCCATGAACTACGACTGAAGGTCAACAACTGAAGATCAACAACACATGCTCGCAGAAAATCGATCTTCTATATTTCCTACAAGTGAGTTCTCTGACAGAGAAATAAACGCTAATAGAATAAATATAAAATACCTGTCAACAAAAAGCATTAAGATAATCGAACGTACATTACATATACAGAATCGAATCAATTTCCAAGCTTTCCAAAGCCAATTAATAATATCTAAAAAAACAATTCAAGAAAATGTGAGAAATCCAGAAGTTTAGATAAAAGTTTTAATAAATAAAAGACCGAATCATACTACCTACTACAATTAACAAAGATTACCCGTCGAGTACCGATGTGCTTTTGTTCCCCCATAAGTTCAGACCGGTGGTCTGACAGACCACGCAAAATAATAGACTAATTATAGGCTCTGGTTGCTTTATATTTAAACCAACTTTAATTTATTAATTTTTTTGCATAGCCATGATGGTAAAATAATTAAAACCAATTATGTATAATCTTTGCATTTTAAATTACTTTTTTTTAAACATAAAATTCAACTGAACTAATTTTTTTAACATTTTTATATAATAAAGTTTTTGGGTTAGGTATATAAAAAAACCTAATAAACATATTGAAACAAAAATAAAATTTATTAAAAATATAACATATTTTTTCAGTTACCTATGAAAAAAAAAATGGAAGCTCCTTGCTAGAACCTACTAACAGTCTTTGCACACAAAAAAATTAAATAAGTACAGATGCGTGGTCACACAGACCACGCACGATTTATAAACCGTTATAACTTACCTCAACAACACGTGTCGACACAACCACGCTGATTGATAACTGACAGAAGACTAACTCGAGGGTAGACGGACGCGTGTGACGGTGGCGTATCGACTTCATCATAAAAACCGAGAACATAAAAACGGCGCGGGCTGTGAGACCACGGGTCTGTACTTAAAGGTTAAAAGACTAAATTTCAAGCGATTAATCAGAGCTGCATAAACTATATTATATATGAACATAGTACAATGACAAAAATATAGAAATAATAAAATCTTCCAACGCCTAAGTAGATAACCGAACTATAACGAGCACTAAGAAACTTCCGAATTTGCTTCAACATATTGATGATCAATGTTATTTGAGCTAGGTAAAAACTTCGGCCCTGCTGCAACTGTTTCAGCTAGTTAAACAAGCGAATCCATACTATGAACCGCAATAGGTGGATCACGTTCCTTTACACGCACATGCACTGTCCCATTACGAGTAAAAATGGAATGAAAGATTTTATCCCTCCTGAAATCAAGAGATCTTCGCGGAATTCGTTGATTGATTTAGGTTATGCTATCAAAAATATATACTCTACTATCGGAGAGAAATCTAAGGGAAATCTAATTTAGATGAAGTGATGCATGCAGCTTGAGCGTCAGAAGAGATTTGAGCTATGATCTTGGACCGGGCTCCGTGACTGTGAGCTGGTGCTTTGAAACGAAAGCCACTTGAATATGGGGATAACGTATCATCTATAATTTAAGAAATTTTGCTAATTATCTTCCGGGTTTTCATTTTAGGTGTGTGGTACACCAGTGACGACAATGTCAGTCAACCTGCTGCGTTTACGCACTGCTTCCTACTCAGCTTGGGTTTCAGCATGTTCACTCCGCATTGTATTCAACTCTTCTCTTAACTGAGCTATCGCGGAGTCCATAGTTGTTTTCACAGATGTTTTCACTGCATTAATTGTATCAGCTATTAGCTTCTCAAGCTCCGAAATTTTCATTGCGAAATCGACAAACTTCAATCTGCTTCTCGTTTGTTTTAAAACTTCGGTACATGTCGAAAACATATGACAAATTTCGAGATAATGTACACTGAAAAGTCCAAATTCTCGAAAACAAAAGGAAAAAAAAACACCGAGTTATACAATATACAAGAACTTATTTTAACTTGATTTAAAAATGCGCGGCAATAGGAAAAACTTTAGCTCAGTAAAACATGACTATTCGATGCCCATGTCACTGACTTCGTAACTAAGAGATAATGGTTTACATTGCAAGGTTTCGCGGATTTCAGTCCTAGTACAATCGGTATCGTAGCATATGGTCGCATATAATCAATATATAGGAAAAAATTAAACAGATTTCTTTATTTTCTCTGAGGGAATGGAGAAAAGAAGCTATCCTCATCCAAAACTTCAACTTATATCAGTTTAATTTTAAAAATATACTTACTCAAAGAAATTAACAACACTTGAGACACAGCTATTTAGTCGCGTTGTTTCGATTAATTGAACCCTGTTAATATGATATACATAGAAAATACCGGAGTAGGTATATTCCTTAATTTGAGTTCAAACATGTTTCGAAAAGAACGTTCGTGTTTAAATGCCATTGTGCGTGTTTTATCGATTTTTTTCGGAAACTTTACTGGTGTTTCTGAAAATAGAGTTGTTATGATAGGAAGCTAGGAAGTTATGGTACCTACCTACCTCGAAATATTAATATTATATACCATATTTTTAATAGGTACATACAGAATACACTTGGGCTATTGGCCTATCGTAAACAGACATTCCGTACCAGGACTTTAGGCAAAACAAACACTTAGCAAAAGTACAGTTGACAAAATGGATATCTGACAAAGAGACATTTGTCAGCTGGTCAGTTGGCATTTTTTATTTCCGAAAACTGAGTTTGCGTTAATAAAAAATGCCAAATGTCAATATTAAAAACAAAATTTTGCCAATTCAAAAATTCAAATTTTTGTCTGAGAAATGATCAAATAAAGGTGAATGAATAAAGTTTAGTTTTTTTAACACTAGTTTATTTTAATTTTTATTCCATTCTTTCAAATATTCATGCGCAAAAATTTTGTCTTAAAAGTCTGAAATTTATTGGAAAAAAAAACATAGAATGAATTTGCAAATTGCATTTAAAATGCGGAAGAATTTAATTTTTCGACCCAGCGATCAGAGGGCTCATCAGTATGGTTATCTCTTCTGGAAGGCGATCAGATATAGCCATACTAATGAGACCTGTCTGATCGCTGGGTCGAAAAGTTCAAGTTTTCTGCATAGAAACACTTAGAACACAATTTTTCGCCTTTTTCCCAAGTTGAAGAAATTAGTTTAATTTGAAACTCGTCGCTAGCTACTTCTAGCAAATTCACTTTTTTGCTAAATATTCTTTTTACCTTTTCGTCATATCTCTTCCTCTTGGGTGCAAGCAGTGCACGATTTCGTAATTTTTTGATTTCAGCTTTAGTGTATAATACTCCTTTACGCAATTTCCCCAATAACCTCTAAACAGTTCAGCATCGATTACCTTATAAATCCGATGATGCGAAGATTGGACATAATTTTGAGTTCTGGGAATGTTGACTTGATCCAAGTGAAAGAAACTGGAAAAGGTAGGTGAACGTAAAACACTTTTATTTGATGATCCGTATAAATAATTTATTTTGAACCAATCGGCAACCTATTTCCTATACTCATCAAGACTTTCATATACAGCTTTTCGAAATATTTTGGGATTTCGGATGGTGGTAAACTCAAAATAAACTCGCAATTACATCGAATTTTTTTTTTTTGCGATGTGAGTTTGATCATTTGCGAAAAGTCTATCTTGTTCAATCTCCACTTTCTAAAATGTCTTTTTTCCCATTATGTGTTTCTGCCAAGTGTCCACTTGTTCAAGTGGCATAAGGGCACATATTCGTTTACCAAATTGCAGTGGCAAAAAAATCAGATACGTTTATTTGTAATTCACACTACTTAAAGTTTGTAGAGGTTAGATGGATGGATTAAAAAAAAGTTGAGGGCCCGTTGTAGCTTCTGGAACGTAGGCATAGAGGTGGTCACCATTCCAAATTACTGAAAGCATCATAAAACATATTTCTTCTGGAAGTAATATTCACAACGAAATTAAATTTAATGTTTAAAAAAGATAGAACTGAAAAAGAAAAAAAAAACATAAAAAGGCTAGAATTCTTATAATAACCTAGAAGAATGCCCGAATGTAATTACGTATCGTCACCCACCTGTGAAAGTTTGATTTCTGAAGTGGTTTTTCGCATATATTTCTAGAACGGTTCATCGAACAAAAATGATTACAACCAGTTTCATAGGATTTTATATTCTAAGGAACTTTTCAGTACAATCAAAAGGTACAGGACTGGTCATTTTTACAGTATACGTAAAAAACCTAAGTTTTTATATGGCAACACCAAGAAGGGGGTTGCCCGATTTAGTCCATTTTTGAAGCTTTATTAACTATTACCAATAAAACACCGTGTATGTACACAATTTCAGCTATTTACGTCGACGCGGCTTAAGGCGAAAGGTGAAAGGTGAAAGGTGAAATACGAAATTTTTGTATGGCAGTCCTACGAAAAAGTTTCCAGATTTGTCGCATTTTCTAACCTAAAATTACTAATTTTTTCATTAACCCGTATGCAATGTTTCATCGTTCTAAATGAACGCATTGTCGAGCTATCGTCGGGACGAACGAACAGACAGACGGGTGGACGGACAAACTGCCGGATAGACGCACAGACAGACGGTAATGCAAAAAACAAAATAACTTTTAATATTATGCGTCGGGTGTCCAACCAATTTTTCTCTATTAGCATTATTTCTGTGCGTTTCAAACATTATGAAAAACTTAGTATACCCTATGATATCATCTAGAGTATAAAAAGCACTTGGAAAAAGTACAACAATTTTAGGACACATGCGCCTCACAAAATAAAAATATTATCATGCAGTTGGCCAATTCCTTTAAGTGAAGGCTTTCGATCGAGGACTATCTGCTTGTTCTTTGTTTCGTACACACCATCTACTGCAAATAATATGGATAAAATAACAATATGTGTAATTTTTTCGCTTGGTCGATGTATGTGGTTTTCTTCCTTGCGACCAAGAACAATCCTCGAAAAATCTACTAAACAGTAGTGATGGATTGATCGTCGTTTTGACCGGGTCAGTACATTGACTTAAATGACCTGAGTCACCGTTTCAAAATCATAACGGTCAAACGGTCACTTAGGCTCACGAAGAAAAGAAACTGCTTTTCTTGACTTATTTGTTAAAGCCAGGGCTATGCCTGTAGCTAAATCTTTAGCTAATATTTTTATTACATTGAAATAAAATTTTTGCATCTAGCTCACATTGTTTTTATTCCACCCACAACTCTGCTTTGGTAGCATAAGAAACAACACAAAGTTGCAACTAGATATCCAGAAAGGAATCCTTTCTGAATTAGTTTTTATTGCTACTAGTCCCTTTGCTGCCACGTCTGTCGCCAAATCGTAGTTTTGGTATTTACCTTCCTTCAGCACATGCACATGGGTGCAAAGGGGTGCCAATCCAATGCAAGTATGTAAAAAACATGATGGATAATCTTTATAGTTTACAATATTATTATATATTTTCTTGCTTTACCTGCAACGATCGACTTGGGACTTTACTCTGTGAACATTTTAGCATTCTCGAAGTAATCTAGAATTTGAGCAAGAAATGAGAAATTCAAGCTTCTCCCGAGATTCCATTGTTTCTCTGATTCTGTTACGAATGAGAGAAAAATAGAGAGCTCAGCAAGACAATTCCGCTTTTTACCCGAGATTTCTCCATTTCTCTGAATTCGGAATTACAATGAAATGAGACTACGTGCGTCTATGCTTCGAATTTACTGCGAGATTCCTTTGCTTCTCTGAGTAAAATTCAAATAATTCATCACTTTCTGATAATGTTCAAAACAAAAATAATATATCTGTTTAGTGGCATGTGCTAAAATGTGTAGTGTTTTTCTGATAAGTGATATAAATAAAGTTGCGATGAAGTGGCCAAGACAATAATGTTCACGGACCTTATTTTCCATTTAAAATGAATAAATGTCTTTTTGCCCGGCTCTAATTAAATGTCCATAAAACTCACTCTGCGCGAATCGCTTTCGACACGAGAATAGCTCGCTTCTCTTAATATATAAGAAATATATAACACCACTAACACAAACACAACAACTTCGTTTTAACATCAATTTCGGTTCATCTTTTCATCTAAATCAATTCGTTATTGAGTGAAAATCTCGCGTTGATAAGTCGAGAATCGTGTTTCTTTTACTACGCTGATAGTTTGTATTCCGTTCGATATCGAGTTCGATCTCGAAGTTTAAGCCAGAGATTACGGTTTGCTAGCAAATCGTTTCCGAATCATAATGTTTGTAGGGTAAGTTTGGTCATGCACGCACGCACACATACTTAAACCCAACTATTTTGGATAATTGTGTTATATAGATTTGTAATTTTCATTTCCTTAGAAACCGGCATCTTTTGCATGAGTCACTTATACCAATCGTATGACCTGAGTCCAAAATGATCAATTTTGTCCATCCCTACTACACATTTTTATGGAATTCAAAAGAAATCGAGTGTGCAGAAAGCAATATACCTACATATTTCTTGTTCAGAGACTAGAGATTCCATACTTCAAACGAAACGACTAGGGATTTGTGTTGTTCACCAAACATGCAGGTAATAAAAACTAAAAATACTTCTCTAGACGCAAGCTCCAAAGTTCTTACAGTTCGTTGATACTGAAAAAACCCATTTTAGCTTAAAAATGTCATTCCGAAAGACCATCTTGTTTAATCCCTTGTATTAAACTATTCCCTTAGAGCATACTCCATTACGTAATTGGTTCTATGTTTTCGTTTCATGTACATCTCTAACTTTTTTAAAAGTCTCAAAGGGAATGCAATGAAGTAAGTAAAGAGAACCAAATTCATAAGTCGTGTACCTTTCGGAGTCTATACTTCTTCTAACTTAGAAGATGTATCCTTAAAGTTGACATCTCAGAGTGCAATTCATGTTCAGGAAACATAAATTTGTAAAATAGAATTGACATTTAGAAGAAAGCTTTAAGCACAAGCAAGAATTCTAAAATGAAAGCAAATGGATTGAAAGTTTTGTTAATGGCTACCGTTTTTGTGCATAGAGGGAGTAGTTATGCTCGTAGATGACAAGGAGAAAACCTTTTCATTTATTCCAAGACGCATTATACTCAGACTAATGATTTGGTTTTCGAGATTGAGTTTTGAAATTCACACCAACTGCAAATCCGAGGTCGAAAAAACCACTTAGAATGAAATTTAATTAAACCTTCTCCTAAGACGCCTGTATGTAACAAAAATTCCAACAAACTTAGTAGGTTCTTTTACTAGAGAGACGAAAATAAAGTCGTTTTATCGCCTTTAAGTTCTTTGAACATACCCATAGCCAGATATCTCCTGGTAAGCAATTTGATGTCATCTATCCGGTCTCTAAACTAATATGGAAAATGAATGTAGTTAAAAATGTGAACATGCTCTTGAGGGCATTTAGACGCTACAGAATAAAGTTTAGCTATCCATATGATTTAAACTGAGGATGATGCATTCGATGTTAACCTCACTAGCTCACTTGCACCTCTTTTGTATGTATACACAAGGAAAGAAGTTGGGCTCTCAAACCAGTAATGGATGCCGTTCTTCGGAAATCAATGGCCCAATATACTCTATTATTCTACCCAGTGATTCTACCGCTTGTGAACATACAACCATCCATGTAATTCTAAATAGTAAACAGCTCATATACATATATCCATTTTCCCCTGTCGTTTAGGCTAGAACAGGATAATTTTCGGGAATACTTGCTATGAGATGCTGTGGAACTACAATTATAATGTATTTGTCATTCTTTTCCCGGAAATTCTTCAGGAATTTATAAATGTACAGGGTAATCCATCCTGAGTGGTAGTCATCAGTTTTGCAAAGATCTGGTACTAGTGTCCTAGTTTTCAATTCTTGCCAATACATACCTGCTCTGGGTGTGATATATTTATGTCAAAAAACTTAAGCTTAAAGGAACTTTAAAGGAGCATTGAATAGGATACTTTATAGAAAATGAAAGTGATTATACGATATTAGACCTGGATGCTTTATATTTTCATTTTGTGAGCCTATACTCTAAAATAAACAATAAACTCTGGCACATTCATTTGCAAGTATTCCCTAGAAAGTTTAAATTATTTATACCGTAGGTTTTTATAATATAAGCAAACAACGAATAAATTTATTCAAAGGATTTAAAAATATAGCAACTTTCATAGTAAAGGTAACACTTTTGAAGACAAAGTATATAGTGGTTTCCCTAATTAAAGTAGTGATACGAGGATTGGGACATCAGCTTTATTCTTTATTCACCCACCTGTGCTTTCTGAGTTTAACTAGAAATAGGAACGATCCTAATCTGGCTCTATCACTATGGAAATATCACCCTGATATTTAAAACCTGTTAATATTATTGTTTTCAAATATGATGAGAATTTATAAGCTTTCCACGAAATTCCCGACTTTAGTAATTAGAAAAAAAAATACGTGTTAAATTAAATTGGATGAGAATCAGGTTCTTTCTTTATGCCAACTGAAAAATTAAAAACAAATAAACTTCATTCTCGAATTATCTCAAAAATGATCCTGTATTCTTATATATTTCCTCTGTGCCGGATTATTAGCCTGAAATAGCCGTACTACTGATGAGGCTCATCGGAAGTTATTACTAAGAGGTCGGTTCGTGCTTTTTTTTTTCAAAATATGCGAAAGGAAGGTAATGAAGAAAAAACGCAAATTCCAGATCCACAATCCGTGGAATGTTAGACCAGATCGAAAACTACTGAGCTACCGAGAGCACAAAGTAAAATGAATACATTGAATATAAATTTAATTATTTCTTTTTTTGATATTTTATTGGTCTCTTTGCTGGACCAACAAGGGGTCATACTGATTGCCGGAAAAAACCTGTATATAGAAGATGGAATCGAACTAGAGCTAGAAATTTCGAAAGCAAAAATGCTAATTAATGCCTCAAAATATAAATGTTATTACCTACACTGGGGAACAGT
This sequence comes from Dioctria linearis, assembly GCA_963930735.1. Taxonomy (NCBI): domain Eukaryota; kingdom Metazoa; phylum Arthropoda; class Insecta; order Diptera; family Asilidae; genus Dioctria; species Dioctria linearis. The sequence goes on from OZ005740.1 coordinate 80,456,869, forward strand.
GATTCTGCGGCACGGGGTTTGAAAGCCGATTTAGAGTAATTTTAGTCCGCTTAATACGAAAAAACTACTCAAACTACTTTTTGAGCTGTCCATGAAGAGTCGCCAGTTCTCTGGCCGATATTCCGGTAGACCCATAAACTTCAAAAGTGCGGGAACATTGTTACAATACACCACATTATCTTCTTCACTGAAATAACGAAGAATTTTTTCCTCTTTAATTCGGTAAGATGTTATTTTCACGCCTGGGTGAAGGTAATGTTTTTCCTTAAGTCTGGAGGCAAGAAGTTCGGCTTATTTCTTTGATAAACCTAAATCTCGGATCAAGTCATTGAGCTCACCTTGAGAAAAACCCTGAAGTATAGGACTGCATCCTCCAAATTCACTTTCACTGTTGCTTTAATTTTGACTGACTAACATATCAATATCATCAGAGGAATCCGTTGATAAGGTAGTAAGTATCAGTACTGACCAAACTTTACTGTTTGGTATTGGTCCTTTAGCTGATTCTATATCAGGATAGACCCACCTACGCTTTTTATACCGGTTCATACCTTTCGCATTTACGCCTCAAAAGTGGCAATCATTAAGATGATACCTTGCCCCATTCCACGTCATCGGCACTTCAAATGTAAGTCCTTCGCATCCTCTATGCATCCAGTATCGAAGCGACTCCACACAAAATTTTCATACTGCTGCATAAGCTGTTTACAAAATATTCTTGTTAAGCGTGTTTTGCGAAATCGTTAATGTTTAACCGAACGAACTTTAATTACACCAATTCCCATAATTTGAATTTGTTTCGGTTATTTTGTGACCAGGAATTATACCTTTGTAGCATGCAATTACATTTGTCCCATTGGTGACAGATTTTTCCTCCCGAAATTTATAAGTGGAGCCGATGAAAAATTACAAGTCCAAAACCGAAGAAACAAAAAAAAAACTCTAAAGCCTTGATGATGAATAGGAAACTATGTTTGGCATGTGTTTTCCATATGACAACTCGAAAACATAAGAGTGCGAATGAAGGAACGACGCGCTTTTTATAGAAAATCTTGTCCCGATTTCACAATCCATAAAGTGAAAATTTCGAAATATAACATTTTTACAATATTATTAGAATTTTAGATTATTATTTGTATATGCCAAAATTATTTTTACATTTTTTGGCATCCTTCCCATAAAGATTAAATATTAGTTTTATTGATTTTAATTGATTTTCTCGTAAATTTTTAGTTAGTTTTTTAGTTAATTTTAGTGTGTTTTGTTAATTTAATAGGATTTTGTGTGGTGTGTTGCTGATTTTTCATCGTTGAATACTGTGTACTACAGGTAATGTAAAAAATTTATTGGATTTATTGTGTTATATTGTTGTTTCTAAGGTTGGTGGACACCTGTGCAAGTGAGCTTGTTTTGGGTGTCCTTTCACCTGAAATATCCACCAACCTTCACCATGCAGTTTACAACTGTCGCCATTAACCAGTTTTACGTACTTATTTCGTTGTGGCAGGTAAAGTAATTGTATTTTTACTGCCTCATACTTATTTGTTTTGGTTGTGGTTATGAGTAGCAAAAAAACCACTCTTAGATGTGCATTTTTATATTATTCTTAATGTATTTCGTTTTTAAGAGGAGTCAGTATTCAACAAAAGTTTCAATTTAGATACGAGCGAACCTGTAGGTAAAAAATTTACTATACGTAAGTTTGTGTAATGAATGTGAGAAAATTCATGTAAAATTAGCCTAGACCTAGACCACGGGGCACATTCAAGACATCTACCGCAAAAGACAGAAACCCAATGTCCAACAAAACCATACAATTTAAGACGAAAAATGAAAATTTGCAGTTCACATAAATTGCAAATTTTTAATGAGAATTAACTTTCCTAAATTTAGTTTGCACATAATTGTTAAATATGCTATTTTGCTTTGTATTGCAAAAACTTTCAACGAAATATTGTAATTTATCGTCGGTGAAATATCGGGAGAAAAAAGAAGTAATATAAGAGTCAAATAATTATAAAAAGCGCCACTAAAAAAGAAAAACTCGACGTTATTTGCTAAATGGTTTCTAAAATAGTCACAATCTAAAGAAATGAGAATACCTACACACAGGAATTTGATTTAAAAGACTTCAATTTTTACCATATTTTACAAATTTCCGAGCTAATATCTCCATTCCAATACACTTTTTTTAAGTTTTACCGACGTTATTTACTAGTCTGCTTCATTAACTTTAATTTAAGATATAAATTAATACTCTGTTATAAATATGCTGCCAGCAATTCGCATTGCAAAAAGTATGAAACTTGCAAATCTTGGTACTGACTCCTATTAATTCAATGTTTTGTTTTCATTTTAATTTAATTTTTAATCTACTTTTTAAATTTATTTGAAAATTTCTAATTCTTTTCATTTCCTTTTTAGGTTATCGAGGGACCTTTGCACCTGTGGCACACTCCAGGTGCAGGTAAGATGCTTTGCATTAGTCTTATTTTGAATGGGATAGATTGTTTCCTTTCTCTTTTAGGTTCGTCGAACATTAATGTTTCTTCGATGTATTTGTTCACAATATTTACCACATATGTAGCAAAATATGTAGGGATCGCTAACACAAAATTTGTGTGAAAAACTCAGTTTTGAAAAACCAAAAACACAATTGTAAGATGATTCAAATATTTTCTTGATTGCGCGCAACTTGACAACCCGCCCGAATGCGATCTACTGCCTAACTATTGTGAACTCAAAATTCCAAATCAAACTGCGTTGTTTCTATCTTTCCACACCTTATATAGTCTGAGCTAGACCTTACAACTGCTATCCGTTGCTATTTGTCCTTACCCTATTGTATTCTACTCTAAGTATACTGCAGCGACAATCTGGAGCCGGCATATCTGTCATTTAATCTGTAATCTAACCTACATCTGCCCTAGATGTATTTTCTCTAGAATTGCGGCTATTTTAAACTGTCGGTTTCTCTATCCTTCCTAATTACTCTTTCGTAAATGATACTTCCATTTACCTATACTTGGTGTAGGTACCTACACCGTCGGTTTATCGCCCAGTCGTCAAGTAGGTTTCTCACTGTTGAAAATATCGAAGGGTCCCATAATGATCATGCCAGGTGGGATATCTTGAGAACTAGTGCCGACCCAAATAAATTAACTTTTTTTTGTTCCCCAATGCAATATAAAATACTACGAGGAAAGCATTGGATTCAGACTGGATAAATATATACAGACAAAATATAAAAATATATGCAAATATAACATAATTCCTATCCCTTCTGTCCGTGACATGATCTGGCCAGACCTTTCGGGCTTCGAATTTATTTATTTTTTTCATAGGAATATTTGAGAGCGGTTATGGAATTCCATGATATCCTTTATTAACGTATTTTCTAAGATTTAGTCACAAGGAATAACGGAGATGTGTGTGTTTGCACAAACCTAGGATATTTTCATTTCTATACTCCTTATACATGAAGTGGAGTGGCAAAAAAAAAACAAATAGAAAGACTGAAGGTGAAGTAATGAAATCTAAACAAAGAAGAATTCAAAACGTCAAGAAAAATGGGTACCTACCTATCACTGAGCTGAAAATATATGCGAATTCCGGGATTTTTGTTATCCGCTGGCGGTAATTATTCAAACATACAACCCAGAAGAGAATTGTGGCAAATTAAGAATGATTCAGTGGTTAGAGCAACAGCGTCCATAGACCATTTTATAAAATTTCATAGGCAACGAACTCGTCTCGAGGGTAAGTAAGGGGAGCATTATTTACTCCTCAGATGAAATACAGTTTTTAGTCCTTTAACCTAGAAAAGAGACTTCCTCGAATTCACAAAGCATTGATATTATCTATGCAGACTAACACGAGCTTACTTGTTTACATGAAGCTTAATACCCACGTCCAGAAATTCGATTCGTTCTCAATTAATAATAATTATGGCCCTCTCTTAACTCTTATCAATTTTTTAACAATTTTTACTTTTCTCCCTATTGCAGGCGAGGCTTTTAATAGACTGCTAAACATTGGCGCCACTCTAATAATTCATATCAGTTTATTAGGTGAAAATTTTGTTCATCCGCTCACTACACATATAATCCTTTTAGTGTATTGTAACGAAAGAATTACTTTTAAGTTCCTTGAATTTACTAGGCTCTAGGCCATTTTATGTATTTCAAATAATTTTTTGTCAGATTCCCGTTCGCACTTTTAACCTTTATCTATTTAACGCATGCCAAAAATCTTAGACAAGTGCCACACCAGACTGCTGATGTGGTGATGGTGATGTTTTAAAATAATTATCGCAACGCCAGTTGACTCCTACGACGTTGTGATCTAATCGAAACATGGGTGAGCGAGAAGGAAACACCAATGTTCATTACAATTCACTCATTAATACCTTATTACAAAAACACAAACAATTGACGTTCAAAGACTATATAAGGACAATTCCTTTTCTCATAACATTAACTTAACTAGCACGATTTTACGGCACTTAGCAAGTACCTCACATCTAATCACATCTGCGTCTAACCACTGACTGAGTAATTCTGAAACTCCCTACGTTCAAAATAAGTTTTAGTACAGGGGCGTAACAAACCTTATTTGTAAATCGCACCACTACTATTAGAATTTTGTTATTTTATTTAAGGCGAAACGCGCCCGCTACATAATCAACAGCTGATATATTGCGGGAACATCACATCAGTAGATTATGCTACATCAAATTAAAGTTTTTCTGTGTCAAAGTTTCAAGTATAAAAAATGGAATTTAGTGAGGTGGAAGAGCTTCTGCTGTTTTTATTATTTAAAAATGGGAGAAAAAAGCGAAATAAAGGCAAATATTGGGTCCTTCCATATATTATAAGAAATTTCAACTATAGTGCAGCAGTTATGGCAAAAGAATTGAATGAAACGGCAGACAAATTGAAGCAAATTTACAGGATGTCAAAAAAATCATTCGATTTTTTAGAGCGTCTAGTGAGTAAACAAATTGAAAGACAAGATACAAGTTCCCGAAAAGCTGCACCAACTAGTGAAAAAATATTAATAACAATCAGGTAGGTGAAAATATGTCTTTATTTTTCTTTATTCACATCTAAATTTAATTCACTGGTTAAACCCGGAAGCAAATTGTATTCGTAGCAGGTAGAAGAGGAGGTATCGAGTATGAATGCCGCAGTTTGAGATTTCTTCTCTTTAGCATATAATGTCAAATTATCTTGTCATATTCCTTTAAAAAAGGCCATTAAGGATGTTTATTCTTTAGTTGTCTATGATAATTCCTTTTGCCGTTGCTTCAAATAATTTATTATTGCCTTATCACACAAAGATCGTTAACTAATACAAAAAGAATTTTCAATTATCGACTTTCACGCGCTCGAAAGAGCGTACAATGTGCATTCGGTATACTGACATCTAAGGTCAGGATTTTTGAGACTCCAATCTGCTGTAAAGAGTCTACTGTGCATTCCATATTAAAATCTGCCTGCGTCCTACATAACTTTATAAGATTGGAAGTAGGAAATTTTACATCAGTATCAGATATTACACCGGAACCGATTCTTTTAGAATACCAGGGAATAGCTATCACTTTACTAATAACAGAAAGGGGACTAACGAAACCCCAAATTATTCGAAACCGAATGGCGAATTATTTTTTAAGACCAGAAAATGCATTGCCTTGACAATGGGATTACTGGTGAAGCCGCAAAAAAATCTTGTGTGTTAATAAAATAAAATAAAATTCCACTTTCAAAATTACAATTTCAAATGAAATTTCTCTCCATGCTTTTTCTAACTTCTGTCTTTTGCAGTAGTCTGCAGATGTTGATTCCCACAGGCGCCTTCGCTTCTCAACGCTTTCCACTAATTTCAAAACAAAATCCCGTTCAGTCATTTTAAATATTTTAAACTAACCCGACTTGGCTTAATTATTTTTTAAGAGCACAAAATGCATTACCTTGGCAATGGGACTACTGCGCGAAACCGTAAATAAAATCTTTTATGATAATAATGTAACTATAAATCGATTAGAATCTATAACTAATTAATTTGAAAATAAAATATCAACTAATGTCAGTAAATATCACCAACATTCAAATCACTTGCTGATTATCAGCAGATTTTTATCACATCAGTACATGACTACCTTTTATCATTAAGGCTGCTAGGCAACTAGCGAACACGCTTGGCACCAAATTGGCTACTAAGAGTAATAATTTAAATGAGCACTTAAAGGTGACACCAACGTCCCAACAAGTAAATATGGGTGACGGAAATATACCAAAATCGAAGCAAGCAAACAATGCTGACTCCAAATCTAAAGGTACGTACAGTTCCAATGCAGTTAATATTGATAGCCTTGCTATAAACCATCTCAAACAAGCTGCAGATGGATTTACCATAGTTAAAAGAATCAGGAAAAGGCGCAGAACGGATGACTTGTCTAAGAGGGGAGCATCAGAGGAAAACAGAACCTCGAAACAAAATAAATTTTCAATACTGGCTGAACCAGATGACATAGACGGTATGGATGTAGAGGACGAAATTCAACAGTTTTCCGCGATAAGCAATAAACAAGTACAGTATGACAATACAAAGATAAAAAATACAATTAATTCTGATATTTTACAACATAAACAAAGAATCAAATTTTGTCCACCTATTTTTGTGTTTGGTGTCACCACCAAATTATTATCTGATATTATTAATAGAACAGCAATAAGACTGAATGTAGTGGATTTAAAAATGAGGTTTGCTAACATTGAATATTTAAAAACAAAAATTTTTGTCAATAACGTGGGCCTACACAGGAAGATGGTAGCATTATTTAGGGACTCTGCAATAGATGCCTTTTCCTTTACTCCCAAGGAGGCTCGTGAACCTACCATCCTAATCAAGGGATTAGACGGGGATACCCCAATTGAAGAAATTTTACAGGACTTGCATACCCAAGTGCCTGAAGTAAAAATCATTAATATTTCAAGATTTTCAACCCCTTACTCGAGGAAAACCAATATCCCCTTGAACGCATTCTCGGTACAAATAGATTCAGAGGACGACCTGAAGAAAATAGTTCAGATTAGGGTTATTCTCCTCACTACAGTATACTGGGAAAAGAAACGATCTCAGAAAGTTCTCAGATGTTTCCGTTGTCAGAGATTCGGTCACACGGATGACTATTGTGCATATGATCCCAGATGTGTCCTATGTGGTGAAAACCACGACTCTTCACATTGTATCTCTTCTGAGCAGGAAAAGAGACCACCCCCAAGGTGCGCCAACTGTCAATCTAACGAACACCCGACCAGTTACGGCGGATGTCCAGAGTTCCAAAAGTTCAGAATAAAAAAAGAGAGCCTAAAAAACAAAATAAAACAAAAAACTGCTGAAAGAAGCAACTTGGTAAACAAAGCAATAGCGAACTACATTGAGCCCCAAACAACTTTTGCAGACGTGTTAAGAGGCAGCAAAAGCAATTCAAGCGTACACCCTAAAGTATCAGACTCTAATACACTAAAAGATTTTCTGAATGAATCTAACAATTTATTCAAAATCCCTTTTCATGAACTAATCAAAAAAGTCAGAGATTTCTGGTCCAAATATAAAGCCATGAAATCGCAGGATGAAAAAGCTTTTGCTTATCTCCAGTTCGCCGCCTCAATAGTGGGGTAATGTCGTCTCTCAAAATTTTCGCACCCAACATAAACTCCCTAGTTTCACACGAAAGGAGGCTAACCCTTTTGAATATTCTAGAGGAGACTAAACCTCTTATCTCTTTTATCTCCGAAACTAGACTACATAACAAGCATCGTGTATCTCTGAAAGGCTACAACATTATAAGAAATGACCACGGAAGAGGCACAGCAACGATCCTCAAAGACACAGTAAAATTCGAAAAAGTAACTTTCAACAGTAGTATCTGCTCCGCCTGTCTTATTTCAGTTCCCTTTATAGATCACCAGGGTCAAACAAAGAAATTACTCGCGGGATGCATTTACATCCCCTCTAACGCTAACCACCTTCTAGTAAATGAATTATACACCATATATAATCTTTCCAATAATTTTGACTTCACAATTATTGGTGGAGATCTGAACGCGAGACACATTAACTGGGGTGACACAATAAATAATAGAAATGGTAATCTTTTAGCTAATTGGCTCCTTAACGGACCTTTCCTGAATCTTGACGTGGCTGCCCCCAGTGGCCAAACCTTTCCAAGATCTGCCTCCACACTTGATTTTTTCCTGGTGTCGACCCCGTTCCTTGATCCGGGCACCACTGGATGCAGCTTCTCCCGCTACACTGTACCCTCTCCATCTGACCATTTTGGATTAGTGGCAAACGCCACACTGGAAGGCTTCGCACCTTTTCCCCTGGCACCACGAGCATATGTCTGTTACTCTGAGACTGATTGGACGGCCTTCAGATTTGAACTCCTCTGCAAATTAAATTCGTCAATAATCCCAGAAAGAAATAACATCACAAATGCTGAGATTGACTCCGCCGTGGAGACAATTGCAGCAGATATCAATGACTGTACAGAAAGACACTCTACTAAAAGAAATATACAACACCACAAATACCAAAATGTCTCGAGGTCCACATTAGAGCTTATTAAAACAAAGAAAAGGTGGCTAGGAAGATTAAAAAGAATTTTCCACAGGCACCTCAATAGAATCAATAACGAATACGCCGAGTTGAACGCTAGAATCAAATGTCTAAATAAAATAATCAAAGACAGGGTCAGATTAGATCTTAACAATGCTTTCCATGATAGGCTAAGAAACACTAGTCCATCTCCGCAAGCGTTCAAAGAAATAGACCGTATAACGGGTAGAAAGCTCTTCGGAACAGACATTGTAAACAGCACTCTGCTGTTCGAAGATCAGGAATAATCATCAACGAATGATAAGCTAAGTGCCTTCCAGAGCTTTTACTCCACACTCTATTCTGAGACAACTCCACAACGTGATGGCCACCTTCCAGGTCTGGTTGAAAGGAGACTAAATGAATTTAAAAATAGCAATCCCCAACAAGCATTAACACAATTCTCTGCAGATAACCTTGCTTCAAAGCCCAGCGAACTGTCGGTATTTACCACTGAAGCCCAAGTTGCCTCCTTCAGGGCCTCTCTGAATAACAAGAAGTCATTCGGCCCTGACGGTATTACCAACTATATTCTACGGAAGTGTCCGAAGTCCATAGACTTTAAATTAGCAACCTTGTTCAACCACTGTACAAACAATGGTTACTTCCCTTTGAAGTGGAAGAAAGCGAAGCTAATTCCCATTGCGAAAACGAGGAATAGTAAAAGTATTCAGGACTTTAGGCCAATTTCGCTACTGTCAACCATTGGATAACTTTTTGAACGAACCATTGCTGATAAATTAAATAACTTCTGCGAAGAACAGAACGTTATCCCCAACAACCAGTTTGGGTTCAGGAGATCGCACTCCACAGACCACTCAGTACTTACACTGGTCAATAAGGTTACTCAAAATTTGCGCAACAAAATTTGTACGGTGGCCCTGGACATCGACATCGAAAAGGCTTTTGACAAGGTATGGCATAAAGGCTTACTCTTCAAGCTAATTGACATTGATTGCCCACCTAGCCTCATCAAGTTATTGTCCAGTTTCTTTAGCAACAGATACACTTCAATATTCATTGGCGACATATCCTCCGAATTAATCTCAGTGAAGTCCGGAGTTCCACAAGGTTCAATTTTGGGCCCGAAGCTCTTCAATATCTTTCTGCATGACTTCCCATTAGTGGAATCAGTAAGTGTTCGGACGGCTCTACTATACGCCGACGACACCATTATCACATGTGAACACGAAAGACCTTACCAAGCTCTAGACAATATCAAATCGATTATACCCAACATCATCGAATACTACAGCAAATGGGGGCTCAAAATTAATGAACGAAAATGCGGGCTAATCTGCTTCCGAAATGCGAGTGGGAAAGGCCACCATCTTGCGGTAAGAGAAAGCAAATCTATGTGACGCGTGAAGCACTTTTGATTAGTTAATAATCTTAACAACTAACTATACTGTAATATAGCCAGACAAACCCGTAAGTCGGCTAAATCGGGAAAAAAATTTTTTTCCATGTATAGTCTTAAGTAATCTGTGTATACTAGTCTCAAATAAAAGAACTTTGACTTTGACTTTGCAAAGCGGAGCTGAGAGCAAATCACTTATTAGAGAAGTTTTCTCTTGCCCTGCCCTGTGGGATCAGAAAAATAAAAGTTACCCCTACAGAATTTTGATGGAAAAGTTATGGTTATGTGTATCAAAGGAAATGAAAATACCAAGCAATTTTTAATACTATTTATTTCTAGTTCAATTTTGACTTATTGGAGACTTTTGATTTGTTGACCATTTTATTCATTCGTGCAAGCTCTTGTGCTTCTCTTAATATTTTATTATTTCCTTCGCGGTCAACGATGGAGTTGTGGAGTAGGCAAATACTTTTAATTATTATTTCAGCCATAGAAGGATGAGTTTCAATTGGCTTCCATAGTATACGCCATTTCGCGTTGATAATGGTAAATGCACATTCTATGCATTTTCTAGCTCGGGAGAGTAGAGAATTAAAATACTCATTACTTGCGCTCTCTTAGAGCGTGTGGCCTGTGTAGGGAGTGCAAAAGAGGATATGGTTCATCCCCCAGGAAGTCATGAGGCATTGCAATATTTGTTCAAGGTAGATTGGTATCAGGAGGAAGCTCTAATCGATTATGCTCAAAATCTAATTGAACGTGTCAATTGACATTCGTGTATATTGATAGAATTTATCAGGGTTTTTCCTTAATTCACTGTATAGGTGATGAAATTCCCCATATTCTTTCCTTTGCATATTTATTAGATGCGCACTAAACGATTTGTCATTTATAAAAAAAAATAATTGCAAATATTTTGGGAAACGAAATATTCCTCGTTGGACGAATCCATAACTTTATTTTCCGAATGTCACACCTAAATAAAGTGAAAAATATTAAAACAAAATGCATGCAAAATCACAAGCGCGTCTCGCATTCACTCAGGCATCTTCTCGCATTGCTTGTTGTATGAACAAGCTCTGCTTTGAGCTCCGCTCCGATTTTCGCGCGCACCCTGACAGCATCCTAAGATATTAGTGCTTCTGATAATCAGCACATCAGAACATCAGCACATCAGTACATGAGCATATCAGTAGTTTGGTGAGGCACTTGCCTTACAGTGCATTGATTATACAATTTAATCTCTATCTGAATTCACCATATTTTATGATATAATAAAGTGCAAATTTTACTTTTTGACAATTAGCGCCATTTATGATAAACTTGTCATTGTTGAATTAATCTGATTTCGGTGCATGAGATTTAACATTTAGTCCAAGGGTAGTTGCTGAACTGGAAGACAAGTGGAGCACTGAAGTGTAACATTTATTATATTAAAGTTTTCTATGTTGACCCTAAGAATAAAAACAAAAGCAATTACTCCAATTTACAGCAGAGCAAATTGCGCTATATTACTATATGGCACAATTTAATAAAATTAGTTTCATTCGAAAAATTTTGCCCCAGGCTAACATTTCCCATATCACAAAGGATAGCAATTTTCGCAAATACCTGAACGTCTGTAAATATAATAATTTCAAAGGAAACACAATCTTCCTTTTGTTTTCTTCTATTTTCTTTCTTAAAGCCACAAGAAAATCTTAAATATGTATGTACACAACGCTTTGAAATATTACTACCGTTTATCTGTATATTGTTACATATCTACTACATATGGCTAAAAGCAAAACCACCAAGATTTCTTCAGAGAACAAACTAAATTTTAAAGACAGAACGAATACCACAGGACGGTCATCATACTTCCGAGTATTTTGTTGGTACCCTCAATACCCACCTGTTGTAAAGCGCAGCATTAATATTTGGAAAGTCAAATGCCTCCCCCACCCTTCGCAGGTACCTTTTGTTGATTTTATAAATATTTCAGAGGCTAGAAATGGAAACCATCTTACGAGCTATTTGTAACGTAGTTTCTCTTTAATTAGTCCAATTATGAATTTGTCAGAATAAGGGTATGAAAGTGAGGTTCGCTATAACAATGTGGAAGAAGGCAGCCAGAAGATAATTATCTTTCTTTCTTGCGCGGAGTTTGGTGAACTCAACTAAGGTTTTTCTTTCTTACTTATTTACATACATACTCATACATAGCACCTTGTAGAAATAAATTTAGTTTTAGTGCTGCTTTTTAAAGCAGACCATATCTAAGACCAAATGAATGCTGCTTGATTGAGAGTTATAATTGATAAGGTGCAATACACATAATTTCTAATAGCATTAAATTCGTTAAATCATTTACATACATACATTGTAATGCCAGGTATTTTGTGTGAAAATATAATTCTCGGCTGCTTTGCCACTCTCAGTATATCGAAGTTAATACTAGGAGCGCTCCTACTAGAAGTAATACAGGAGCACAAAGCTTTGGTAAGATTTAAGTACCTACTGTAAGAGAACTTCAGAAGGAGCAATTCTGGAGTAAAGATAAGAGAATGAAGTAGAATTGAATTATGCGTAATTCATGAGTCACATATGTTTTGTGCGTCAGCGTCAGGGGCGGATCCAGCTAGAAGGCGTGGGGCGCAACCCCCCCCCCCCCCCTTCCACTCCACCCCTCTTAAGAACGACCACTAAAAAAAATTGCAGTAGAGCTTCTGAATTTTTCCTAACAAAATGGTTCACATCTATTTTACTGCACCTTTTGCAAAAAGGTAACAATTTCTAGAAGCGTTCAATATAATACATTTAGGAATGGAGGCCATAGCGAGCACCTTGGCCATCGGTAATGTTTGTTGAAGCCTATAGAGAAAACCGGAAGCGCAGAGCGTCGCTTTCCTGGGGGATTTGAAGCGGGACAGAGCCTATTGATGTTAACTCGATGGAAGGTTTGTTTTAATTAAAAACAGCTGGCAAAGATCTTTGATAACCCTTTCATGTAAAGACGGCTTCTTAGAATACTATCGGCGCGGCGTGGCAAAACAATTCTAACTCGGAATTGGAAATATTCATCGAAACTACACAACGGCGAATAAGTCATTGTGCATTGTTGTAGTGAGTGTTATTACATTTAAAGCAAGAGATTAATTTTTAAATACTTTTTCTTTATTATTTCGTAAAATGTAAAATCGTCAACCAAAACAAAGTATTTGATTTGTTAGTCGGAATTAGAACACTGGGAAATAACACCAGGAATAGCTAACCACTTGATCACTGCACTGCCAAACTGAAAAGGGAGATCGAGCCAAGTCAGACTGCTGTTTATATAGCCAGAGTTTGCACACGGCACCAAAGAACGGTAGTCAAAGGCGCATGCCAACAATATTGGCATAGCAACAACTGGCATAGCAACAATAACTTGGCATAGCAACTGCACCTCATCATTTGTCATGAGTGTTACCATTTTAGTTATTGCTGCCACAGGCTGCTCTCAACTTATTATCTAGAAAATATTTTGAGTAACTTCAATTTATTGCTAATTAAATATGGTATAAGTGTAAAAAATATATAAAAAAAAATAAACTCTTACCGGGAATAATTTATAAATTCCTTAAAACCGTACCTTCAGCTGGTTTGGACGTAGCTGGAAGCGGCACGCACGAGTTGCTGCATTTGCTTTTAGATGTACTATTCCATATTCCGCTGCGCAGTGGTTTCTTGTGAGCTAGCTGCAGTTAAAGGTCGAAGTACAACGATTGCGACACGCACCTGTCGACGCCAAAAAATAATTTTCGAAGTTACGACGTAGCGAATGCTGTGCCACAAAAAATGTCGTCGTCAAAAAGTAGCTTCAATTTCGAGCACCGTCCTTTTAAATCTGGCATAAATGCATATAAGCTTTAAATACAACTAATACTTATTCTTAAAAAGATGCAAAAATTTCCCTGTAGACGTTCCAAAGAAAGCAAAACTCAACTCATTTATCTTGAAATGACGACGACAATGTCGCAATATTACGTCTGCGGCAATCAACGACGCACTTGTGTCGCATTCAAGGCGCAAGGCGGAACGTGATGTGTAATGAGAATTTCTAGCTCGTACCTCGTTTCCATTTTGTGTTCTAGTACGATTTCTTCTTTAGGCGGAATGTTCGTTCTGACATCTTTACTTCCATTCAACTTTGGCTGCTGATAAAACTATGGAAGCTGAACAGTTTAAGTCTGAAGCTTGTGAAAAAGAATATGGAGAGAATTTAAAAACTGTAATAAAGAAAGTTTCAGGATCAACACCTACAATGTTAATCTACCATGTAACTATCTATGATGTGCCCAACGCTATGCGAGCCTTTGGCACGGGTACTCAAATAAATTGATGTTTATGTTTATGCATGCAATTTCAGAAAATACTCCAAAGACATCAATTCCGGTTATCTACAGCGAAATTACACCATCGATTGTAATTTCGTTACCCTATCATTAACTCCAAATTAATGAAGTATCTCGAAACTAATCAAACCCATAACAATCGCCAATATGGCTTTTCTTTTTCTGACTTTTCTTATGGAACATTAAAGCCGTAGTCTTCTCAATTTTGGTGAGTCAAAAATTGTTGCCCTAGATATTTCAAAGGCATATCATAGTGTCTGGAATTCATCCCTTTTAGTCAAACTTAAAGCACTTGCCTCTCTCGTCCTCTTCAATTATGAATATAAAGTTATTTATCTGGTCGCTTAATACGGATTATATTAGATAGCGTTACATCTCAATCTCAATAAATGCCGGGGTGCCTCAGGGCTCTGTTATCTCTCCATCTCTCTTCTCAATTTTCATTAATAATTTGCTTTCCATTACTTTTAATCCATCCATCGTTTTGCCGATGACAGTACCCTTCATTTCGCTTACTCCTTTGACACTCTTGCGGACTACAAAGGACATGCCATATCTGTCACAGCAGATTGCATGATTAGATCCCTGAATAACCACCTTGACAATATCCTCGCTTGGAGCAAACCAAATCGCATCGAATTCAATACATCTAAGTTCCAAAGCTGTCCCATCTCTTTAAAACAAGATCATAATTTTTCCACTCCCGTTTCTTTTGATGGAGCACTTCTTGACCACACACCGTCTTTATACATTCTTGACATCAATATATATCCAGTAAGTGAAGCTGGACAGATCACATCTTCTCTGTTGCCAAATAAGCATCGAACTATCTTGGATTTCTGAAAAGGTGTAGGAAATTTGTCAGCCCATCGATTCTAGAGCTCCTATACCAGTCCTACATCAGATCTAGAACGGAATAAAATTTCCATATGTAGGCCGGGGCCGGTCCCAGAGCCGTAGCTTCATTGGATATTGTCCAAAAGAGAGCCTTCAGCTAATTGGCAATGTGGCGAAACTTGTCATATGGACTCAATCCAGCACCGCCGCAATGTTGGTTGCGTTTCGCTCCTATATTACTACATGCATGGTCAATGCTCTGATGAAATATCTAGTTCATGCATGTAGTACTCGCACTGTAAGCCGCGCACATACTTTTACCCCTCAAAATACTTTTGGCCGTAGAACAAAATTCCGTGATGATTTTTTATCCAGAACTGTGCGAACGTGGAATAGAATACCATCTTCTGTCTTTCCGCCGGCATACAATCTGCGAAAGTTTAAGGGTGACATACATCGGCAGCTTCGTCACTCTCCTCACGTTCCCTAATTTTTTTTTACCACATTCTTGCCATGATGTGCTTTGCATTATAGTTCATAGGATATCTCCTGAGCTTGGCTTAATAGCAGAGCTGTAAAATACTCATTATTTACTTAATTATCAATACCGAGTATTTAAGAATTGGCAATCCCAGTACTAAGCCTCCTGTACTGAAATTAAAATTTAACAATCCCATTCACGGAATGACAAGTAATACTTTAAAATACCGAAAAGTAATTGAATTTGCGATTCCATTACAAAAATACCTACAAATTCGCAAAAGTATTTAAAAATTATTTGGCATTACTATATAATTCCTCTCAATTCTTTTCAAATACTTTCAATTGCTTTTAATTACTTTGACAACTTCTGTATTAAACATGAATTATGAAATGAACTAGATCAATTATTGTCTTTTTAATTTTATTGTAAAAAAAACTTTTCGCTGTTTTCCATGTTCTCAAGGTGCAATAATATCAAGTAGTTTTGCGAAGTACCTTTGCTTTAAAAAAACCTGTAGAAACTATAGACTTAACCGAAAGTGGTAAGTATATTTAAAAAGTTATCAAACAAATTAGAAATTAAATACTTCATAATTGCATAAACGAAACTAATATTGTGAAACAAAACGATAAAAATTATAAGAGAGCAGAGACGGATACAAAAGAAAACGAACTGGAAACTGGAAATACAAATATGCAGAAAAAAGGAATAATAATTGAAATGTGAAGGAATTGCAAAAATAAAACATTAACTGAAATTGTTTTTGTAGTTTTGTATTTTCTAAATCCCTTGCAGCTGATTATAATTTGATTGATTAATTAATTTAATTAATTTTCTAACAGTGTGGATGGGAACACATATGAGACAAAATTATCCATATGAATCCTGACACTGATGTGGGTATTTGGAACAAGTATCTGAGACTTAAACAAGCTGCACTGAAGTACAATATACCATTTCCTTCAAAGACAGACTCATAGTGATTTTTCTTTTGAACAATTAGTCTAAACTAAGGCAAAATGGAATTTTGGGAAAATTAAAAATTAATTGAAATGGTTTTAATACACCCAGAGAAAAAAAGTAAACTAGAATTGTAAATTTCACTTTGTAAAAGTAGAAATCACTGCCAAAAAAATAGGTTTAACAACTGAGAGTAAGTATTTGATGAGCCATTTCTACTAAAATAAAGTGCATTTAACTAAGTTTAACTATTGGTTTTTATGTAATTGCAAATTTAAATATGAAAAAATAGCAAACAGTAAATATTTTCCTAGAGTGTGACTTTGTATTTTTTTACCTCTGGCCTAAAATTTTTTTAAAGCAAACGTACATCTCCAAACTAATTAATTTTATTGCACCTTGAGAAGATGGAAAACAGGGTAAAGTTGTTTTTACATTAAAATTAAAAAGACAATTGATCTAGTTCATTTCATAATTCATGTTTAATACAGAAGTTGTCAAAGTAATTAAAAGTAATTGAAAGTATTTGAAAAGAATTGAAAGGAATTATATGGTAATAGCCAAATACTTTCTAAATACTTTTGGGAATTTGTAGGTATTTTTGTAATGGAATCGCAAATTCAATTACTATCCGGTATTTAAAAGTATTACTTGCTAGTCCGGGAATGGGACTGTAAAATTTTAATTCCAGTACAGGAGGCTTAGTATTGGGAATTGCCAATTCTTAAATACTCGGTATTGGTAATGATAATAAGAAGTCACACTTTCTTAACTTGCCGATAAAGCTATATACGTACAAGGTATGCATATATTGCATCTGTTCTGTGACTGCTATTTTAAATAAATTTATATTTTTAATTCCTGCATTTTATAAAGATACAATTTATGATGCTTAGTGAATTTGAATAAAATAGATTTCCTTAGTTTTACGAACAGAAATGGATGATTGGGAAGTTTTACACTTCCACCATTTAAAAACCAAAGCAAAATGAATAATCTATCATCCCCTTTGACTTTTCGGAGTGGCAAAGAATCTTGAGCAACTTTCTTCGTTGCGAGTGGTAGCCATTTGCTAATTTTGTGCATTCGACATTTACGAGTGGTGTCGAGTGTTTTCAAACTTTTGTTCAGTTTTCAGTATATACCATTCTTAAACTATAGTTGCGCCCCCTCACAAGAATCCTTGATCCGCCACTGGTCAGCGTCCCATTTTGTTGTAGGATAGTAGTGCTGATTATACCAGCACGTGTTTTCTTCTCATTCAATAAAAACAGTTTTTAGAAGACAGAATTATGGTGAAATCAGTTAGCTTTCCATTTTGAAAATATTTTCCAAATTAAACGATTCTCCATAAATCACATTTATTTCGAAATGTTGTTAAAAATGGTTTCATTTTAGTAGGATAATCACAAAGATAAGCATAAATTGAGTAGTTTGAGCCAAAAAAGTAGACCTCATCATGCCTTTATGATGATTCTGAGCGAGAGTTTTAGTTTTGACCATTTCGTAGTTCAAAAGGAGTGCTGTTGTCATCCGAAAAGAACGCTCCCCAATTACTCATAGAATGATCGCCTTCCCTAGTAAGAGGAACTGACGTTCTGAAGTTCCAGCCAGCTAAATGGGAGCAGTCATTGTATTACACGGTATACGTGTATTACTATCAAGTTGCTTTCTGTTAAACATATTTTAGAGCAAACTCACACTTTTTTGTTAAAATGTATACAGTATTATGGACCGTCCAATAACAGAATTTATGATATTTATGTGGAAACGTGCTGCCTTGAGGTCCATAGATATAAAGGATAGGCATAAATATGACTTTAGAATTAGTTGCACATGATCAGGCGCGTATCCACACCTTCAGCCTTGGGGGGTCACAACTAAAATGTTCGAGCGGAGAAAAATGTCGGAAGCAGCCGCTTTTAATTTAATTTTTTATCATATTTAAGTTAGATATCACAAAATTCAATTTTCGGTTTGATTTGGAAAACCTGTCGATAATATTATCCACATCAACGTCGATCTCAGAGTGGACAGAAATTAAGGACTCATATCCAGATTCTCTTTCTCGTGCAAAGATTGTAGAATTCGATGTGACGCAACCGATTCTGTCGCGGGTGAAGTAAATGACTGAGAGTGAGAGCTTGCAATTTGATTCACATTCAAAGGAATAGAAGTATGTCACGGCTATATCTTTTGATGGGAACTTAACTGATCTTGCTTTCTTCTGAAAAAAATTGTCAATGGTCTTATCAGTCTTCTGCTTTACATTTTCTCTACTATTTCTACCTCCATCGCTAACTATTGTAACAAGTTTTTCCTTCTCCTACAAATTAAAAGTAAACAATAAGTTAAATTAAACAACACTACTTTAATTAATACGATAGTAAAAGGAACGCAACTACCGCAGAGGAAAGCGAATGGTTTTTATTTTTATAGTCTTGCCGTAAAAATTGTGAAGAAAATTTGTAGAATAAATTTCAGCGGCATCAATCCAACTGATTGGTTTCAGCAAGTAATAGTGTATAAAAATTTGAAAAAAAATTTCCAAGAACAAAATGTCTACTTGCCAACGCTAAATATCTTTAGCGACCCAGATCAGCCCAGGCACCTAAATCAACATAACTTTTTGGAATCATTGTCCGCCACCAATAGTGCATGAAAAATCTAAAGAAAAATTTTCAGATCTTTCTAAGAAAACTGAATGCTTGTGCCCCTGTGCGAAAGAGTGAGCCACCAGAATCAATACACCGATTCGTTTAGACCGTTATCGGTGAATAGATATTCATTCAAATTCTTAAGAATAATTTGCAAGTGTATTTCTAAAAAAAATTTAATGCTTCCCTACGAACGTAAAAATTTTGAACAACTCTTGAATCAGTTTCGATATGAAAAATAAGCGGGTGGCTAGACGTTGATTGCATGGAACTAGGGTTCTACTGGAAGATGGAAGAACCGTAAACCAAAATTTGTTAAGTCAAGCCTTAAATACAAATGCGACTGGCAACGGCAAACGACGAAATACAATAAACGTATAATAACTTTAACTCATGTGAGGGAAACTTTCGTTAAGTTTAAATATCCAATTTTCCGTAAGAATAGTGCACTAAGAATCGCGTTCTTACGGAATCGCGATGTGTCAAACAATTAAATTATTACAAAATGATTAAAAGTGCAAGGTAAAAATTAAAATGGAATAAAAATGCTTCTGCGAATTAATAGAAGGCACAAATCTTCAATTACATCAACCTCCATTTGTTAATTTTTTCACTTAAAATTGAACACATAAAATATCAAGATAATAACTACGGAATGTGATATATATTTAGGTTAAAAATATAAATTTTCCGTAAATAAACCTCAGTCTCGTTCAATTTCGTAAAATTATTTGCTTCCATTGTAGTTCAGCCTTTATGCGAATGCCCAATTTTCGACAGGTGCCGGTCAGTGGTGGACGAAGTAGTCGTCGAGATTGATCCATTTTTAATTTTGCCGTCGTCGCCAACAAAATCAAACGAATGAAATTGTTGTGGCATTTATTTTTGTCAGGGTTGTAAGCCATCGCGGCAATTTCAAAACAATGAATTTTGATGAAAAATTGATTGAGGAAGTGCGAAATAATAAAATAATTTCTGATATACAAGACAACCAGTATAGTCGACTTGACAAAAAATACATGGTTTGGATGGATATTTCGAGGCGCTTAAATACAAATGGCAAAGTTGTGATATTTTTGGCATTTAGTGTGATTTTAATTTGGTTAATTTCTGTATTTTAAATTTTTCCTTTCCACACTTTGGTCCATTGCAATTCTTTCAAAATAATATAAAATTTTTTCGATAAAAATCTTTTTCAAAACGCTCAAAAGTAATGACGAATCGCAGTATCTTCTTCTTTCACAATCGCCGCTCATTGCCTGTCATTGCAATTGTACTCCCAATTTTTCGATTACCTACATTGACAGCGAATTTCCCGCTGCCATCTACCGTCGGAAAATCAGATAGGTAAATAAAATGTATGATCGCTCACCAATTTCATGGAAACAATAACACTTCTTAAACTCGAAATTATGTTCTTTTTCATATATGTGAGTAATAGGCGCAACAAAAATATAAAAGCATCTTCATAACTGGGGCTAGGCATTACATGCCATTACTTACTATCTTACTATGACTTTTCGACGCTATCTAAAAACGCAAGGAAATTCTAAAAAAATCGATGAGAAAAAAATCGATGAGAAAAAATCGATGAGAAAAAAACAGAGAAAGGGATTTAACATGAAGTCATGGTGAAAGAATTTACACCTTGATTTATTTTAATTTCCAATTTGGACTTTATTAATAGTAATACACAAATTTCTGAACCAACCTACAATTACAAAATCTCCGTCACAACTGTTTTTACTTGATTTTAATTTTTATCATTTTCTATGAACGTGAGAATTTCCACTTGTAACTTAGCTTTTATGAAATTAAACACCGTCCCTGTATTTAATTCATAGCAGACGCTGATACGGCAAGAATTGAGTAGAAGAGTGGAAATTCTCACGGGAACCTGAATTTTATGTACATATGGAACCTTGGACTTGCGGATTATATTTTTGTGTCGTGCCAACGTGACTGGCGCTTGTTGGCTGGCGGGGGGGGGGGGGGTCAGGACCCCTGTGACCACCCTCCGGTATACGCCCCTGCATATGATACACTTTTTCGCTAGTAAGACATGTTTGGAGCTTACTTATGTTGGTTACGGCTGTTTTCATATAACTCTAGAAGAGAGATAATGCAACCAAGTTCAACCCAACCCATAGCGTTATATGGTTTTCATTATTTGTAGAGATTTCTTTCAGATCTTTAAAAAATATTATCCACGAGAAAAATCGAAAACGAAAGAACAAACGGTTTTGAGGATGGTTAGAACTAGAATTATTTCCCTTTTTTTTAAGAATTTTTATGCACAATTCGTGGCCAACAACGATTGGAAAGTATCATTCAAAAGGAATCACTCCGCATATATGTCATATACATACACAAATATATATATATATGTATGTCATGTGAAGCAAATGTGGCAAATTTAGCATTGAAAGGTGTCTTTAAAAATGGTTCCAGAAATTGATAAATAGTCATCACTGATGTGTGCCTCAGAAATAAAAGACGTTTTTACGTTAATTACAATAAAATCTTTAATCACTGATTTTGAAAACTGCCCTATCTGAACAATGCTTACATCAACCCCAAAACTGTACTCCTAACTTGTAATTACTTAATCGGAAACTTGTCAGTAACTGCACTTACCAACTGACCAAGACAGTTATATCAATAGTAACGACAGAAGGTCGTTGTTATATCCACGTTGTTGGGTTAATTTGTAAACAGCTAATTTGCCCTTGGGTTTTGCTTCCTATAGGCAATGGGCCACAACATCACATTGTCACACTTTAGCATAAAAATGTTAAAATTTGAAACAAAACTTGTTTGGGTTCTATTTTGAAATTTGTAAAAAAATAGTCAATATCCCAATACTCAAAATTATATGGCTGCAACCGAAATAAAAATTTACTTGAACTAAGTTATACTTAACCCACATATCCGGATCTTTTTTAAACTTCTTTTCAACTTGCTTGCGAGAGTAACCCTTGTGTAGGAGTCACCATTGTAAAGGACTAACCACAATCTCCATAAGCTTGCACATGCAAGCTTTGAAAATATCTCGAATTCTTCCTTATGCAAAGCTTGACGAACGGCTTCTTATTCCTATTGTGGGTTGCCGTTATGAAAAGCACTTTCTCGCTGAACTGGTCAATAAATGTAAATTTTGCAGTTCTTTGTTCCACTTTAAATTGGGAGCAAAATTCAAGATGAATATTTTATTTGAATAAAATAATTTTCTATGTTTATTTATATTTCTTTTTAAATAATTTTATTTTAGAATATTTTTTTTTTAATATTTATAACCTCTTTCTATTTTATATATAAATGTTTGAACATAGAGAAACCTTTTAAAATAATAACATTAATAGGAGATAATGAATTAATTTTTTTAAATAAAAACCTGTTTTTTTTATTTTTATTTTTTGTAAAAGCTGTTTGCCCTCTGGCGTATACTTTTGATAATCATATAAAATCCTGACAATAAAGTGTTTTTGTTGCAACTCTAACTGTAGTAATTTACATTATTAATTGTCAATGTGTTAGGGCGATCATATATAATGAACTCTATTATAGTTAGTACGTGATGAGGTGTCGGAGTGGCTACTTGGACAAATAAGGAAGTCTAAGTACCAAAGTAAGAACAAATCACAAATCTGTTATTTTAAAATCCTAAACATTATCCAGCATATATACAGTCCGCAACATAGGTCCAATCGATCCGAATAATTGATTAATCCGCGTTTTCGTGTTCGGTATTTAATTAAGTCTCCGACTTCACGGCACCCGCATCAGCGTACACGTGCAAATTACAAGTAACCTGCGTTCAGCTTACTATACAGTAGTGCGGTCATTGGAATTACGTGAATTACGTGAAATACGAGAAATTAAAGCAGACAAATCAGTGAAATTTCCTACTAAGATCAAAATTAGATAAAATTATCAGTTGGTCAATGTGAAAATTTGCGAACCAACGCTATCGCCTGAACGGGACAACCAGGTTGGTGGTGTGTGAACGTAATCGCCAGATACCATTACGAGATTGTGTATAGTATTTGCAATCAGTGATTACTCGTACAATACTCAATATTTTTCAGTTCTGTGCATATTAACAGTATTCGAAAATCTTACAGTGCTCCAAACTAATGCAATTATATGTGTGTAATTATCGGCATTTTTCAGTGCTATCCATGACTACACACATCTAAACCAAGTGGCCAGTATACATGCATGACTTGCATTATTGACATTCTCAGTGCTATATGATCAAGTGAACACAGATTTCTTGGTGCTACTACTGTAATTCAGTAATACCTTAGTTTATAAATTTTTGTTTGCGTGTAACAATTCGACACAACTTTGTGAAAGATTATCAATGCAAACGTGACACCAGATATTAAAGGTAGTCCAAAGCAGTGTTATACTAAAGACAAAAGGCAGTGTATTCTTCCCACACACATTGAAGGTGTACATCAAGGAGCTATTCAAGTAAGTAAGAAATTACATTTTATGTAACCACATATTAGAATGAAAACATTAGCCAAGCGCAGAGGTGTAATTAAGTCAACCTTAATTCGTCTCGAAAATTATGGAAAAAATTTAACGACAAATAATGCGACGGCAGAGGACATCTCAGTACGTGTTAGAAAGATTGGAAGAATTGGCAACCTAGTTTAATGAAATTCAGTGCCAAGTTGAAGACAGTATTGAAGAAGATGAATCGTTTCGAGAAAAAGAGCATGAACGCATGAAATTCGAGGATAAATATTTCGCAATTAAAAGTTGCTTACGACGTTTACTTGGAACACTAAAGACCTCTGCACACGTTCAAGATAGCGTTCGATCACCACCACCGCCCATTCTATTTAGGGAGTGCAGTGCACCTGATAAACTGCTGCTCGAAGCATTATCACAAAATCAGTCCACATTAACTGCTTTTGTATTGGGTCGCAAATTAAATTACCCCGAATAACAATTCCTCCATTTAGAGGGAATTACAAGGACTGGATGTCCTTCAGAGATCTCTACATCTCATTAGTACATGAGAATAAATGCCTTTCACTCGTGGAAAAATTTCAGTTTCTAAAAACATTACTTCACGGTGAGGCAAGCTCACAATTAAAATATTTCCAAGTTACAGAAGTAAACTACAAAGCGGCTTGGGAACATCTCCTTTCGCGGTACGATAAGAAAAGATACATTGTTGATGCACATCTCAAGAGCATTATGTCACAACCGGGAATTACTCTGGTATCCCCTACTGAATTCAAAGCACTCTACAACAATACAGTCGAATCTGTTCGGGCCTTATGCGCACTAGGCTTACCTGTTGAACAGTGGTATAGCTTGCTCATTTTTGTAATCACTAGTAAACTGGATTTTGAATCACGTCAACTTTGGGCTAGGCAGACATCTGAAGAAGATTTACCTTCATATAAAGAACTTACTAAATTCTTGGAGAAACAACTAATGGAACTAGAGAGTACACACTTTTTAAAACAAGGCTACAGTAAACCAAGCGTGAGAACAGTACAGCAATACAAGGCAAAGCAATCCTAAGTATCGATCACAAACTGTAATAATTGTCCTAGTTGCTCAGGCAGCCATATGTTGTTTAAATGTGCGACATTCAGAAACCTTACTGTTCCTCAACGTAAGGCACTTGTTATGGAAAAATCGTTGTGCTTCAATTGTTTATCTCCGACTCACAGCGTAACAAGTTGTCAACGGAGCTCTTGTCGTATTTGCGGTCGTAAACACAATTCTCTTTTGCACGTTGGAGAACAAAGAGAGAGTCAAACGAACAACTTTCGTGTATGGGTAAATTCAGCTCAAGCTTGCGCCGAAACCGTACTCCCAACAGCCGTTGCGCTAGTCAACGATGCATATGGAAATTCACCACATTGCAGACTTCTATTAGACTCAGGCTCTATGATTACTATGGTAAGCGAATCCTTTATGCAGCGTTTAGCTCTACGACGACAACATGCGCGCATATTAGTCAATGGAATAGGAGAATCAGCTGCTCAAGTAAGCAAGGGTAAGGTCGCAGTAACCCTTACACGCAGGATAAATTCTGAGACAATTCAAGTATCTGCTGTCATACTAAACCTGACGAACAGAATACCCCCACGCAACATAAAATCGTACTTGTCTGATGACATGAAGCAGTTAGCGCTTGCAGATCCTGATTTTAATTCATCTGGTCATGTCGATATTCTGCTGGGATCTGAAATTTTATTCGAAGTCCTACGTGATGGCAAAATTATAAGCCCTGCTGGAGGTCCGGTTACTCAAAATACGATCTTTGGCTGGGTCATTGCTGGGCGTTGTGTTATTCAAGAATCGAACTCAGAAGCAATGTGCTGCCACTTAAGTAGCATCGACATTGATCATTATTTGAGAAATTTCTGGGAGGTTGAAGAACTACCCCACGAAATCAGTCCCTTAACCGAAGAAGAACAACAGTGTATGGATCAATACGAAGTACAGTTACCATTTAAGAAGAACTCAAGGAAACTCGGAGATTCTAAGGAGTCAGCCTTAAGGCGCTTCCTATCCATACAACGGAGACTTTCAAGAGATCACGAACTCAGAGAACAATATACTAAGTTTATGAAAGTATATTTAGATCTCTCACACATGTCCAGGATAACCGAATCGGAGAAGTATTTGCCCACCGAGATCTCTTATTATCTTCCGCATCACCCAGTTATGAAGGCTGATAGCGTAATTTCAAAGCTTCGAGTAGTCTATGACTCATCCAGCCCAACGACTATTGGCGTTTCTCTCAATGATAACCTCATGAATAGACCGGTCGTGCAATCTGATCTAATATCAATTGCAAAAATGTATCGACAAATACTGGTCAATAATAAACATATGCAATTTCAAAGAATTTTATGGCGTCCGAATTCTTCGGAACCAATCGTCGAGTACAAGCTTCATACAGTTATGTATGGTACAACAGCAACGCCCTTTTTGGCAACCCCCACTTTAAATCAGCTCGCTAACGGCGAAAGTACAGTGTTTCCTGCCGCCTGCAAAGTTCTTAAAGAAGACTTTTACGACGATGACGGCATCTCAAGTAGCGACAATCTGCAATCAGCTATTGCACGTGATTTGATTGAGCTCTTGAATCGGGGAAACTTTGAGCTTCGAAAGTGGAAACCCTATTCAACAGTACTTCTACAGTCTCTCTCAAGTGAGCAAAGAGATCCTCTACAGTCCTTTGAATTCATATCTAATGAAGCTACCAAAACACTGGGCTTACAGTGGCATCCAACTGAAGATTTCTTTTCGTACAAGATCGAACTACTTGACACTCAACCAGCTACCAAGCGGAAAATTCTGTCTGTGATTTCAAGGATATATGATCCTTTGGGATGGCTATCACCATGTATCATTAGGGCAAAATTAATCATGCAAAAATTATGGCTCATTGGACGAGGTTGGGATGATCCTATTCCGGAATCATTGGCAAGCCAATGGACATCACTTTTCAGTGATTTGAAATTCCTTGAGATTATCCACATACCAAGATGGTTAGGCTATTGCAGTAATGTGCAGCTTCATGGCTTCGCAGATGCTTCAGAAGTAGCATATGGAGCTGTGGTTTATTTAAGATCCAGAGATGAACATAATGAAGTAGTCGTGAATATAGTTGCTTCTAAGTCTAAGGTGGCACCCATCAAGCAGTTGTCTTCGCCTCGTTTAGAGCTCTGCGGAGCTCATTTGATTGTGAAACTGCTAAAGAAGGTCAAACAAGCCATGGAACTGACCGATGCTGAATACTACGGATACTCAGACTCAACCATAGTTTTATTATGGCTCGCCGATCATCCTAGAAGATGGAAGACATTCGTTGCCAACCGCACGTCTCAAATTCTGAATGAACTGCCTTCAAGTAACTGGAGACATGTTCCTTCGCCAGATAATCCTGCAGACTATGTGTCTCGAGGCACATCTCCCCAGTTTTTGAATTCCTGCAAATTATGGTGGCATGGCCCAGATTTCCTACGCCTAAGTGAAATGTCAGTTTCATCCATCAATTCACTTGCGACTACCGGACAGGTTCCAGAAGCCAGAAGTACTATGTGTTACACCGCATCAACGCCATCACAGGACTTTTTACTACAGCGGTACCCAAATTTAAACACACTTCTTAGAGTCGTTTCGTACTGTTCACAATTTATCAGAAACTTAAAGCACCATAAGGTCAATAAAACGACTGGGTTTCTCACAACTAAAGAATTGGATGAAGCCCATAATACCTGTATCAAATGGGTGCAAGCAGAGACCTTCATAGAAGAATTGCAGGTCTGTAACACAAGTGGATGCTAACTACAACAAAGTAACTTGAAGAAACTCAACCCCTTCCTGGACGATGACTGCATCCTTCAAGTAGGCGGTCGATTAACAGAGGCTGACAATTTTTCACAAAAACATCCAATAATACTTCCAAAACAGCACGCCGTTACGGATCTACTGGTAACCAAACAACATCTTACATACATGCATGCTGGACCAAGATTACTTCTCAGCGTTATCAGCCAAAGGTATTGGATTTTTGGTGTACGTCACGTTGTTCGTCGCATAGTCTACAAATGCATTCAATGTGCTCGTCAACGAGCACAAACCGCTACACAGCAAATGTCCTCACTTCCCAGACCTCGAGTGCGACCGAGTCGTCCGTTTTCTAATCCAGGTGTTGACTACGCTGGCCCCATTCTTCTTCAAACTTGGAAGGGTCGTGGAGCTAAGGCCATCAAATGTTATATCTGTTTGTTCGTGTGCTTAGCAACTAAAGCTTTGCACCTAGAAGCTGTCAGCGACCTCTCAACAGACGCCTTTCTGGCAGCGTTCAAGCGATTTGTGTCTCGTAGAGATTATTGTGCAAACATTTGAGCGACAATGGGACAAATTTCGTTGGCGCTGCGCGGGAGTTAAGGACAGTAGCAGATCTCATCCGGTCTTCAGATCATCCAGAAAGAGTATGGAATGAATTTACCAGCCGAGGCATCAACTGGAGATTCATTCCAACGTCTGCTCCACATTTTGGCTGCCTGTGGGAAGCAGGCATAAAATCTGTAAGGTTCCATTTAAAAAGAACAATTGGTAATGCTATGCTGACCTTCGAAGAGCTTACAACACTACTTTGCCAAATTGAAGCATGCCTCAATTCACGACCTCTCTCAGTAGCACCATCACAAACAGACCAATCCAGCATACTCACTTCTAATCATTTCCACATCGGAGGTCCAGTAATGACCGTTCCGGAAGTAGCTCTAGATGACACCAATATAAATCGTTTATCACGATGGCAATACACGCAGTCTCTCCAGCAGTCGTTTTGGAAACAGTGGAGTAAGGATTATCTAGCTACACTTCAGACCCGATCGAAATGGCAAGACAAGGCTCATAATATTCAACCCAATATGGTAGTGATCATCAAGGATAATAATCTCCCCCGTCTAAATGGTTAATGGGTCGAATATTAGACGTATATCCTGGACCTGACAACCTTGTGAGAGTGGCTTCAGTTTTAACTCAGAATGGCACTATCAAACGACCAATCTCAAAGCCGTGTCCCTTACCTTTGGAAGCAATTGAAGCATTTTGAAAGGAATCCTTTCAAGGCGGGCGGCATGCTGCAACTCTAAATGTAGTAATTTACATTATTAATTGTCAACGTGTTAGGGCGATCATATATAATGAACTCTTTTACAGTTAGTACGTGATAAGGTGTCGGAGTGGCTAGTTGGACATATAAAGAAGTCTAAGTACCAAAGTAAAAACAAATCACAAATCTTTTATTTTAAAATCCTAAACATTATCCAGCGTATATACAGTCCGCAACAGTCTTGATATGAATATTTTAATTTTGTGTGTGTCTGTGATTTAAAGCTTTTGAAAGTTTTCAAAATGTTTTCCAACGTTAAACTCAAATTGATATTTTACAGTCGGCTCAAATATTAGACCGATAAATTAAATTATTATTATTTTCAGTAAAGGAAAATTGTAAAAAAATTATTAACAATGATTAATATGTAGCTACCGCTACATCAACTCCATCCTCAGTGATAACGTCCATCAAAGTAACGTTTTTATTTTCGGAGGAGGATAGCTTTGTTTCGATTAATCTAAACTTAGAATTTTGTGTAGTTCCTTGCGTGGAAATTGGATGCTTTAATTCTTTGTCGTCTTTTTGGTTTTGCGCGATGATTTGTAAATCTATCTTACCATTATTTCGCTTACAGAGACTTTTGTCGCAAACACTTATGCGAGATAAGGAAACAGCAACTACGTTAGACTCTCCTTTGATATGTCTAATATCTGAAGTGAACTGTGTTACAAAATGCAAATGTCTGGCTTTTCTGGGACTTCGTTCTGTCTTTGTCCAGATTGGAGACGTTAATGGATTTTGGTCTGCGAAAGTGGTAAAATATCGATCTTCTAGAAAATGTTTGAAATGTTTAATGGCTAAGTGTGTTGCCAAAAGCTCTCTGTCAAATGTCGAATACCTTGTTTCGGTTGGAGTCAGTTTTTTTGACAAGAAAGCCAAAGGTTTGTTGTACTGTTCTAATACAGCTCCAGCTGCTATGGACGACGCGTCGACCGTTAAAATAAACTTAGTATTTACGAGTGGATGGATCAAAATAGTTGAGGAGGAAAGATCTTCTTTAGTTTTTCTGAATACATCATCTTATTCTTGAGGGCAGACACAATTTTTAGGATTTTTGGGGTTTTTAAGTAACTTTGTTAAATTTTCATAAATTGGATTTAGCAATTCTGCTATATGATAATAATTAATCATTCCGATGGTTGGATTTGTCTTATTGACTTTGGAGAAGGATAATTTTTAATTACATTCACTCTATCTTCAGATGGAAGAATTCCATCTTTTGTGATTTTGTGACTTAAAAAATCTAAGGTGTTGACTCCAAAAATACATTTCGTTGGATTAACGTTTACACCGTATTCTTGCAACCGTGCAAATACTCTTTCAAGTTGTATGTAAAAACAAACTCCAATCCCTTTAAAACTTGGTCCATAAAGCGTTGAAAGGTCTGTGCAGCGTTTCTTAATCCAAATGGCATTCTAGTGAATTCGAATAAACCGAAAAGTGTAGTTATGGCTGTCTTCTGAATGTCACCATTGGCTACTGGTATGTGGTGATATGCCCTTACTAAATCGATAATTGAAAATATTGAAGAGCCATTTAAATTCAACGAGAAATTTGAAATATGCGGAATCGGATATCTATCGGGTGTAGTAATAGCATTTAAACGCCTGTAATCTCCGCAAGGTCGCCAATCTGACGAGTTTTTCTTTGGTACCGTATGTAGTGGAGAGGAAACTGGTGAAGAAGAAAATCGACATAACACTAATTTGACCATATGCTCGAATTCTAATTTCGCTATTTTTAATTTTTGGATATCATGTCTACGTGGTCTTGAAAAAGGTAGTTGTCCTTTTGTAGATATGTAATGTACAACATTATGTTATATGGGAGCGTCGTAATAAAGTGTTTGTGTTAACAATGGAAATCTTTGCACAATTTTACCATACTCATTATCAACTGCATAATGACGTGGAAGGAGTATTTGCGTTTATCGTGATTGCATTTACACATAAGACGTGTTCCCGTCAATCAATTTTTTATTTTTAATGTCAACCAATAAATTAAATTTTTCTATGAAATCAGCTATTATGAACGGATAAGTTTGATCTTGTCTTAATCCGAAATCTACCTTTAATAATTTTGTGCCGTACGTATTAATTGTTGATCCGTTAGCTGCGCTTAATATCAAAATTGGGTTACTTTTAAATTTGTTAAAATATGCGTTAGGTAATACTGAAAGATCTGCCCCAGTAACAATTAAAAATTTAAATTTATTTTCTCTATCTAAAAGAAAAAGTCTTTTTGAAATATTAGTATTAGACGAACAGGACGCTGAGGGGATATTTATTTCTTTGAATTACCGTTACCAACAAAAGCGCAAGGAGAAATGCATTTATTAGCTTTATCTCGGATTTTAAAATGATACCAACAATGCTGATTATTACTCCCAAGTCTTGAATGACTTTCTGAACGACTTCTTGATCGATATCTGAAATTGTTTTTAGAATGACCAATTGAATTGTTGTATTCATTGTTACGCATTGTAAAATTTTTTTAGTAAATTTTCTATCTATTATTATATTATCTATTTTATTTTCTAAAAATTTTACTTTGTTTGCTATAATATTATCAGTATATATTGTTAAAATGGTCTGTTGGGGGAGAGGTAAAGAAAAACTATTATTTATTGAAGATACGTATTAAAATATTGTAACATGAAATATTTTATCGACTAATTCTATCCAATCCTAGATATTTTCTTTACTGGATGCAACCAACGAAATGTTGATATTCGTCGGAAGTTTTTCATCCATAATTTCTTAATCAAATCTGTTCCAAATGTTGTGGATGTAAAAGCTAGAGTCTTGATTGATCTATAGAACTCGGAAGGTCTTTTATCTCCCATCTCCAAGGTGCAAAGAAGTTGTTCCAATCTCTTATCTTCCGACTCGCTGAATCTTTGTATGAGAATCCTTTTTAGATTTCCTTTTATTCCTAGGAGGAGCTTGAGGAAAATCTAGTACATTCATAATTACCTCCAATGGAACAGCTTGTACTACGTGACCAAATTTCGTCTCGTCTGCTCGAATACCTTTATCGTGGAATTCAGCTTCTGCTTGCACAAACCAAGCTTGTGGACATGGAGGCCAAAATGTTGGACGCTTTACAGAAGCTGCCGCAAAGAAATTCTGTTGTACATTGTTTCCTTCGTCTCCCGGCATTTTTGGAGTAATAATTAGAAACAAACCTTCTTCCACCGACAAAAATTACTAACACTTTCTAAACACTATTAAAAACATTCGCGATACTGGGATGGACTATAGTTATTTGTCATTCAATACTAGAAATGTTTTGACGTAAAAAATTTCAATCTGTTCGTATAGACAGAAAAAAAATATATATATATATATCTATAAACTTTCAAAGCCTTATTAAATATAGTGAAGAATTATCAGTAACGTTTCAAGAAAAGAAAATTATTTTTCCTATTGTCTTATTCTGGACATTTATCATTACATAATCCTTATTTTAATAATTAATTACTAATCCGTAATCCGAATTGATTTAAGCTTACAAAATTCTCTTAGTATTCTTTCTTTACTTACTTTTTTTCTTCTATAATTTCGGTTTCGAATCTTTTGAAATGTTCTTTCTTCTAATTAATTTTTTTAACTATCCTTTCAAATGTACTTTCTCGTAATTTTTTTCCTTTATCAACTTTCAAATACTCCTTCTTTTAATTATTGTTCTTACTATCTTTTTCAAATGTTCTTTCTTCTAGTTATTTTCTTTATCTTCTTTCAAACCAAATTTTCAGTTTGTTTATTTTTGTCTTGATATGAATATTTTAATTTTGCGTACAGTGGCGTGTGTCTGTGATTTAAAGCATTTGAAAGTTTTCAAAACGTCAAACTCAAATTGATTTTTTACAGTCGGCTCGAATATTAGACCGATAATTTAAATTATTATTATTTGCAGTAAAGGAAAATTGTAACAAAATTATTAACAATGATTAATATGTAGCTTCCGCTACACTAGCGTCTTTGAATATGCTAAGTACATTGTGGTTAGCCCTTAAAGATCATTGTTTTAAAAGTATCTTGTGATAACACTCTGATAAGGCGAGTGAAATAGCCTTGAGCCTAATGATCGAATGTTCATCCTTTTGCAAGCACCCTCCTTTACCAGGGACTGTTGCGTTTTTCATTTAATCAAATCACTCTCATTGGCTACTCATTCATAATCAAGTCAAGCACGAAAGTACCTACATTTAGCCTAGATATGTAAAAACGGTTCTATACATATTCATCAGGAGGGATTTCATTGGACTTATTTAAGCATTTAAGAAAATAACCTCGTTATCAGACCCTCAAATAATCCTCGGTAATAATATCTGCTGGTGTAGAAATTGTGAAGTTCGAAATCGCTCAATTCTTAATAGTATGACATAAACGACCTGTAGGTAAAAACAAAGATGAAAATTGGGCTCAGCAACTCCGAATTACAATATCTGGGCAGGTCAATTTCTTGCATTTTTGGGCTTATCGAACAGTGGAGTGGGTTCTACTATATTTGGCATATATTCCTCGACGAATTAAGGTAGCAGTAAATAAGCAAAGGAGATCCCCAAATTTTTCGTCCAAATTATCTTTTTTTATTCCTATTTCGTTACTTATTTGCCTCCAGTAAAAACCAGACTAAATTTTGGACGATCTAATCCCAACGCCTTCTTTCCTTTGTCACGTATCTGTCACTTTCAAGAGGATAGTTAATAAAGGTCTTACGTCTTTATAAGTAATTGCCACTTGCTTACATAAGAAAGTGTCATGTGTCTGTAATCTGTTGTAAATGGACAAATGTCGTGATAATAATTTTACAGCTAACATTTTACGAAGGTGCTTTCTTATATAAAATTATCCTATATTTTATTTAAACTGACAAAATGCTTTAGGATGCAAAGTACATAAATACTTACTTACTTACTTATAAAATAAAAAAAAAGTGTATAGAACTTAAAAAGGATATCTTATAAACCATCAATCTTTATACAACAGAAATTTCATTATAATGCGGGTTGCGCAAAGGGATTTCTTAAAAGGTATAAACGGTTGTTATTAGCATTCTCGTATTTACATAAGACTTATAAAATGATGGCTTGATTTACAATTTCGTCCAATTTCCATGTCATCAGTGAAATTAATGTAACCAAAGCTTAAGGATGAACTTCGTTTGCATTCAAAAACAAGAATATAACTGCTAACCCCTTTGCATATAAATTACTTTTAGGATCACAATGTGTAATGCGTATCAAGGAAATGACAGCATATCGATCTATATTGAGCTAACAAAACTTCTAATAAGCAAAAACCTTCATCTATGAAAACTTTCTGCATGGATGAGAAAAGCATCGATGAAGGCTTTGTGTCCATTGAAATTTTAATTCAATTAAACATATTTTTAAGTAGAATAGACCAAACATTGTTTAGTACCAAGTTTTTCTTATCCTTATATACAGGGTGTTTCAGATAAGGATGTCATCCTTGCAGGAGGTGATAGGGAAACTCGAGAACCGGAAAAAATTGTCTGGACAATTCTCAATTCTCCTAACGATTTTCGAGGAATTCCACTTAAAAGGAAATTCCACCTTCAAAGTACAAGGTTTTGCATTTTTGCTTATATCTTTGAAACTACGCAACGTTGGATAGAGATATTACACGCATTTTAAAGCAGACGAATTGTTCTTGAATTGAGGTAGTTTTGAAAACTTTTTTTAAAATAGTTGTCGAGATATCAAAACTTAAATTCAGACTTTTTGCACGAAATTTCACATCTTTTGTACTAAATTTCCTATAACTCGGGAATGTTATTTAGTACGTAGGTTACCACAATTTTACAACGCATTGCATAATAATCCTTATTTACTATCTTAGAACTAACTACTTAGCACTCAGGTAGAGACTTGTATTGCAAGGCATTGCGCTACTCTTAATCTGTATCTTTACCTAAAATTTTATGACTGTTGATGAAAATGGTTTAAAAGATATCATGTATATACATATTATTTAATACTAGGTAGGAACACTGCTGGAACCTCAAAGTACATTAATAATCTGAATTTACCCATCCCTTAACAATCAGATAGTTAGCTGAACCTGAGTACCTGTATCGGCAATTGTTTATATTATAAGTATCCTTTTTTTTGTGTAAATTACAAACAATTGCCGATACAGGTACCACATTTTGTACACATTTTTTTTTTTTTTTAAATTTCATATGTCATTCTTCAGTATACATTACCGGTAAAAGAAGCTACTGCAATGGTTTTGGTATTTTGAAATAGCGAGTTTACAATACAGCTGAAATTTTTTATATACTAGAACAAACTGGTATATTTTTGTTAATATTACTTTAGAACTTGGATCTCGAACTCCTATTTCTATTTAAGTGAAAAATTAACTAATGTTTTTAATATCTACAGGTATTCTTATTCAAAGATGGCTTCATTTTGTAATGAGGAGAATGCAGACATTTTCTACTGGTATGGTTTTTCTGATGGAAATGCCCAAGCAGCGCACCGTGTTTGTCAGGAAAGATTTCCGTTGAGAAAATTACCTGATCGGAGAGTTTTCGCTACAGCATATCGAAGAGCAAGAGGAGGAACACTATCTCTCTGACCATCGAAGAGATCGGTCCAGAACCAGCTTTGTTCAAGATGTGAGAGAGCGGGTATTGGAACTTGTAACAGAAAATCCTGAAACAATTATCAGCCGGATTGCTCTTAGCACCGGTATTTCAGCAACGCCTGTATGACGGTTATTAAGGGATGAAAATCAACGATCATATCATTTTACTCCTGTTCAAGAACTGTTTCCACCTGATCTTGAAACGCGGCAGGAATTTTGCAACTGGCTTCTTGAACGGAACTTCGATGATTACACATTTCTTGAAAGGATAATGTGGACAAATGAGAGCCAGTTTACAAAAACTGGGTATTTTAATTTCCACAATCTCCATACCCTCGAAAACTAAGAACCTTTTCAAACTAGCACAGATTTTCTGTGAATGTATGAGCAGGAATAATCGGGTAGATACTCATCGGTCCTTGTATTCTCCCTAATAGGATTAATAGCGAAAATTATTTAAGTTTTCTGAAAACCACAATTTCTGATGAACTCGAAAATATTCCGTTGTCAAGGAGGAAAATGTGGTACTAACATGATGGTGCTCCAAGTCACTGTGGACAAGGCGTTAGACTGTGGTTAAACAACAACATTCCCAATAGATGGATCCGTAGATGGGTCCCATTAAGTGGCCTCCCAGATCTCCAGATCTTACACCCCTGGATTTTGCATATGGGGACAAATGAAAGACATTGTCTACCAAAAGGACTAAGTTCCAAAGAGGAGTTAGTATATCGCATTAAGGAAGCAGGAAACGACTGACATAATGAAGTCCATAAGAAAAAGGTCTTTGTTATGTCTACAGTCAGACGGTGGCCATTTTGAAAACTTGCTAAATTAGACTAAATCAGGTTAGTTGTTTTTCTTAGTTTGTATGTAGAAATGTAGTTAGGATGTAAGCAATATGATCAAATTAATAATAAATTGTATATCACGCAAAATTTAAATGTTCTTTTTTTAATTTTTGCATTTCCCTTCAAACTTTGGATTAAGGATTAGAAACAATGGCAGCATATTATGTTCGGTAACTTTCGCGAGGACAAAGATAAAGGAATGAAACAAAAAGCAGTTGAAAGATCTAAGGTAATAAAACAAAAAAATTATAAGAGATTTCCTAGTTATAGGACTTTTAGTACAAAAAATGTGTATTTCGTGCAAAAGTCTTTAAAACTACCTCAATTCAAGAATAATTCGTCTGCTATAAAATGCGTGTTAGATCTCAATCCAACGTTGCGTAGTTTCAAAGAAATATGCAAAAATGCAAAACCCTGCACTTTAAAGGTGGAATATCCTTTAAAGCCGAATTCATCGAAAACCGTTAGGAGAATTGAAAATTGTCACTACAATTTTTTTCGTTTCTCAAGCTTCCCTATTACCTCCTGCAAGTATGACATCCTTATCTGAAACAAAACACCCTGTATATGAAAACGAAGATGTAGGGCAAAATTAAGAAAATATTACTGGTATATCTGAGATTTGGAAATGGGCTATGAAAAGTGCAAGCTTAGAATTATGTAATCGAGTTCCTTTTTGAGCAAAATCGTAAGGATAAAAGTGCGAGTCGGACTCGCGCACAAAGGGTTCCGTTCCATCGTACAAAATTTACCACTATGTACTTTTTATTTATTTTTCAAATGAGAGTAGGCATTTGAAAAATAATGCTGTCATTTGAAAAAATAATAATAATAATGCTGTCATTTGAAAAACAAAATGCCTACATATGGTAATAATAATGAATGATAATAAAACGAGGAAAAAAACGCCGAAACAATCACGTTTCTTGTATGGGGCCCCCTTTAATTTTATTTTATTTTGTTGTATCGCCAATAGAAAAACACAGTTTGTGAAAATTTCAACAGTCTACCTGTTACGGTTCATGA
This sequence comes from Dioctria linearis, assembly GCA_963930735.1. Lineage (NCBI taxonomy): Eukaryota > Metazoa > Arthropoda > Insecta > Diptera > Asilidae > Dioctria > Dioctria linearis. The sequence goes on from OZ005740.1 coordinate 80,494,383, forward strand.
GATACAACCTGGTGACGGACGGACAGCGAAGTCTTAGTAATAGGGTTCCCGGGTACGGGACCCTAAAATGGATTAATTCCAGAAATTACATATTAGCTCAGTCAGTATATAGACATTCCCTATATTGCTAATTCAAATGCTTCAATGCCGACAATATTTAGAGGGATTATTGGGGGACTATTGGAGGGTGTACTGCGGAGTTTTCGGAAATTTCAATTGGTATTGGTCGACGACATATTGGAAAGTATGTCGCCGGCGGTTTTATTGGAATATTATAATATTCTGAACCAATGCAAATTTGTTAATGAGCACTTTGTTCATATGACTAATGGTTTTTTAATTATATTCCGTTAACATTTTAATGTGTGCTCTGAAGTTTTTTTTCTAATTTTTCCTATTTCTTTTGGTGAACAGCAATATTTACAAGAAAAATACAAGACATCAAACTAGTAGCTCCTGAAAAAATCTTATTTGTTTGTTTGACGTGAATGTTCAACTGCAGCCCGTAATGCGCCCGGAATAGTTGCACAATGGTGCGTGCATGGAAAAATCGTTTCCACGCCACCCGATAAGTAGAGTCTTTGGTAAGGTTTTCTTACGTGCAGCCTGTAGCTCGTTCATGAGTCATATTCGCCGTACTATTCCTAAGAAAAATTAGGAACTTCAAGTTTCCATCAAATTACTTAAGGATGAAAAATTTATCCCGAATTTCCCACAAGAGTGGGAGAAACATTTCTTTATACAAAGAGAACTATGTCTAACAAAATCTTGAGGTACACTCTATTCGTAAAATTATCCATAAAACAAATCTCTTTAGTCTGCTTCCCATGCGATAAAACAACACAGTCTCCGCACGTGTTTGCAAGTGCAAGCGTGGTTTGGGAACGAACTTGATACTGAACAAGTAAAAAAGCTAGAATTGGTCTAAGACCAATTTTTATGATACCCTAGATGAATGCCCGTATGACATTTCGTATGGTCACCCATTTGAACAATTTTGATTTCTGAAGTGGTTTTTCGCATATACTTCTAGAACGGCTTGCCGCACAGAAAAAAATTATAAAAACCAATTTTTATACGATTTCGTATTCTGGCGAATTTCTTAGTGCAATAAAAATGTATTGGACTGATCGTTTTCAAAGTATATGTAAAAAACCTAAATTTTTATATGGCAACATCAAGAAGGAGTTTCCCGATTTATTGATTTTTGAAATTTTATTTGCTGGTTCAATGGAAACACTATGTAACAAATTTCAGCTCTCTACGTTGACGTGTTCTCAGGCAGTGTTCAAATAAATAGTGTAACGGGTTTTCCTTGTGAACCCTTGTTAGGGGTTCCGGGTGCTCTTGAGTTACGCCAGGGCCAATAAATAAAAAGACCCATTTACATAAACAAATAATCAAAATATATTCTTGCTTAACATCTACCTTAATATTAAATTTCACTCTATGCAACTTACTCTAATAATTTCTATAAATATATACATACATTTATAGCATTTACATTTATACTTGTTTATAAATTTCTCTGTATCTGTCCTTTATTTAATTACAATGGTAATTATAACGAATGCATGCAAGTCGAAACCATTTCGTAGCCAATACTATTACTCTCTATTCTACCTTACTGGAAAGAGGGGGACAGTAACACCCATAGAAATACATCACGAGGGCGTGTCGAGGTAATAGGTTAAAGGAAACACTCAAAGAAATACATCACGAGAGTGTGCGGAAAGGAAACAAATCACTTACAGAAATACATCACGAGAGTGACAGGAAAGGAAACACTCACAGAAATACATCACGAGAGTGTATGGACCGGAATATACCTACAGAAATACATCACGAAGGTGTACGGAGGAGAGGATAGTAAACTCCCACAGAAATACATCACGAAACTGTGCGGAAAGGAAAGAACTGGAGCGGGCTACAACCAATGAGCCGGTGTGCAATAAGAGAGACGTCACCAGAAATACATCACGGGAGCTCCTATCTTGTCGGCACCCAGCCACCAACTGAGCTCTTGAATGAATGGCGTGCATACTTCTATACTTTTTCTAGCGGCAGTTACTAGAACACTTCGGTAATTTATACATTGTATTAGAGTAGGGATTGGAATGAGAAGTTTACAGTAGGTTATGAAATTATGAGTGACTAATCTCAACTACAGTGAGGTCGAAAATTATACATTTATGTTACTTTGGTCAAGAAAAGTGGTGACTTGGAAATGGTTCGTTACAATAGTGGAAAAGGAAATTTTTGTATGGCAACCCCACGAAGGAGTTGGCCGATTTGTCTCATTTTTGAACTTAATTTTACTTTTTTTTTAAAGTGTGTGTACAAAATTTCAGCTCTCTAAGTATACGCGTTCTCGAGTTATCGTGCGCACGGACGGACGGACAGACGGACGGACATGCACAAATCAAAATAACTTTTAATATTATGCGTGTGTGACCAATCCATTTTGCTCTACGATCATTATTTCGAAGTGTTACAAACGGAATGACAAACTTAGTATACCCTATAGATTTCATCTAAGGTATAAAAATGGAGCTGAAGAAAGAAGTCGTAGTGAACTTGAAGTGGGAACAATCACGGGGAACGCTGCGTCAGAAACAATTCTGAAACTAATTGCATGCAAATGCAATGGAAACATTGTACAGGCTTTCGGATGTCAAAAGTCGGGGCTGAAGTGGTCGATCATATATTGAAACTACAATGGTGAAAATTGCAAAAATACCGAGATCTTCGTTGATAATGTGAAGAAGATGCAATAGACATGCACAGCCTAGATACCACGAAGAACACATACGTGAAACGGCAAATTGAAAACTTTTTATTTTTACGATTCAAATCAAATTACCGCCTCGTCCGGTTTTTGGATGCCGGGACCTGCTTTGAATAGTAAAAATAAAAAGTTTTCTAAAAATTCTTCTATTCCATATGACCGATTCTTCAAGTGCGAGTCCACCATTGGACGAGATCAAGAATAAATAGAAAACATTGAAAACGAAAGAATATCTATTGCAGTAGAATCAACAAAAAGAAGGAAAACAAAATATTTCCAAAAAGAATTAGGAATAATGTGACGTAATATCAAACCTTGGATTAGGCCTCCAGAGAAAACCACGTAAAAAATAATCTACCTCCCATGTCGTGCGTAAACGAGTTTCTCATGCGCGCGTTGTGAAACAACTTCTTTTGAAATAATTTGTCACAACAAGGACTGGGAGTGCTTTATAGAGAAGTTCACCAGTTCTTTAGTTATAATAATCTTCACACTATTGGTACTTTCTTTATATATATAGTCAACACAACTTAGTTTTTCTTTTGTAATTTTACAACTTATATTGTTGCACTTTGTATTATCTCTATAAATTTGAGAACAAGAGCCTTTACCATGGGTCGGAGTCTCTTATTCACTTCTTGACTATTTAAAGAAAAACGGTCTTTTGTCTAGCGATGCACCGGCTTTTTATTTTAGATCATGGATCGCTTTTCCTCGCTCTCAGACGAAATTTGGTAGAGTGGCGAATATTGGGAAACTAAAGACCATAGAGGAATTGTACATGCCTTCCCTATATATTACCAATAGTCAATTTCGCTATGTGAGCGATATTAAGTATTTTAGTCCACTATTAAAGAAATTATTGCAGGTTATTGGCTTGCAATATGTACACGAAAAATAATATGCAGTGCCAGACATGTGGGTAAGACACCAAGCTTATTCATCATAGTATTTCATATATGTGATTAAAGCAAACAGCGTGCATTGGCTGTAGAGAAGGTGAACAAAAAATACCATGTTGTACGCTTTTTAAAGAGCTACAACTTTGATGTGTTGCGCTTTTCTCCTAAATGTGGACTTTTACGAGAAAAAAAAAGACGACAAAATTAATTACGGAGCAAAATTAAAATTTTGACGCGAAATAATTAAAAATGTCAGGAGCTCAAACAACAAAAGTTACAGTATACTTTTGAAAGCTTTAAAAGCCCTTTTTTACATGTTGCCTTAGCTTGAATTGGTGCCGAGTTATTCGAACAAAACCGCCGGCGTCACACTTTCCAATATTCCGTCGAACGTGACCAATTGAAATTCCCGACAATTCGGCAGTACACTCTCCAATAGTCCCCCAACCAAACTTCTAAGTACTGCCGACATCAAAGCACTTGCAAAGTCAACTGACATACTGACTGGATTATATATCATGTGCCAACTAATGAGCACATGGCAACAAAGCACCAATTTCTTAAAGGAAATTTCTCCTTTAAGTGTCAAATGAAGCTCCTTCAAACTCTTATTTTGTATAATAATTATTCAGGAAGAGTTTAATGATTAATGTGAATATAAGTTTTAATGGTTCTCAAAGCTTTCTTACGTAAATTATAATCCCGCTCTATTAGCATTTCTGAAAATATCTCTTTAATTGCAAGATGAAATTACGATTTTTCATTTCAACGAGATCACTTATGAAATATAAAAATGGGGATGCTAAACATTTGGGCTGAACAAAATCACCTTTGATGGTCCTGTTTTGTATAAGCCGTAATGTATATAATAATCTTCTTTCCTGATTAGATTCTTTTCTAGGATACCACAAAGTAGCACGAATGCAATCATTAAATGGAAATTTTTTTCCATGAACTTAAGAATTTCCTTTCTTTTAGCCCTTTTAGCGGTCTGTGAGCGCTTTTCGTTGTTGCTGTTGAATCTAAATCAATATTCAGACACTGTTGAGCCATAGGCGAGAGTCTACATAAAATTATCTTTTACTTTTCGTGCCTTATGAATTCAAATTAAATCTACATTAAGTTAAGCCGCTTTTCTCAGATGCGTCCTTTGAATGGAATTTGCCTAAATAATACATATATTATTTCGAGCGAATCGTGCAACTGTAGGATGTTAAGCATTGAGCTCCATTCCTTAAATGACTATCAAAGACTTTCCTTCGATAAAAAAAATCCTTTTCATCTTCGCGTGTTACTATTTCTTTTACTGGGGCTCCTTCCGCAAATAAAATAAAAATATATTACAACACCCTCTGCCGGGTTTTTTAGCTCTTTAAACAATGAATTTTTTTTTGTGCTTCTTTAGATGTAAAAGATTTTTTGTGCCTTATAATTTATTTAGCATTATTATTTCGTTAGATACTTCCTTTCCTCATCTTTTTTCTTTGTGCATTCAAATTTACCCAGAGCTTGTGTTTCGGGTAATTTATGAGTTCCTTTTTGCTCCTTTATGGAACTCATCAACAATATGCTCCAAAGAAATGTTTATATTTAGGATAAGGACAAAAAGGACTGGAGCTTGCTGTTGGAAAACAATGTCCCTTAAACTCTTTAATTATTTTGTGTAGTTCAATTTTCTCTCGGATTTTGATATTTAAGTTTCGTAGGTTGTTGCTTTATGGCAGTAGCATGTGAATTTATAGGTATATACAGAATATAGTTATCACGCTGATTTGAACAATATCGGTGTTGTAGACAAAATAAAGCTCTTAGTTACAAAGTTATGTCTATAAAATATTCAAGCAATGCAAAGAGGAACTTTTAATGTCTATCTTCTTATATAAAATGATATTCGTGTCGAAGAAAATGACATTGACGTAAGTGTGAATGTTAAGGTTCGACGTAAAAAAAGTAGTACAATTCTCTAAATATAAGACACGTTTTTTCCTAAAAATAAGTGTCATTTTCTCTGATGACAAATCACAAGGAATTCGCAAAAACGCTTAAGGCGCTAGACAACGGTTTGTGCGAGAACGAGGGCGTATTTTCCGTAATTATTTTCAAGCAATCGATGAATGCATTTTTTTATTAATACTCAGTCAATATATACGTACATATAGAAGACTGTATACATGTTTTTGTACTCGAATCTAAAGTATAGTTTGCCCCTTTCAAGAGGATACTCCGACGAAATTGCTGCTCGGCGGTTAACAGCAATTTAGCCATACGGTTCATCAGAAAAATAAAATAAAAATATGTTTAGAAACTAACTAGACACATAGGTTTACAGCATGATACAAAGATAACAAGGTATGGCCGATTCGAGAGGAAGTTTTTGTGTTGCTACGTCATGAGGTGACAATGTCATTTCCAGCGAATTTGTTTTGAGTTTTTCGCATTTTATTGACTGACATACGATTTGAATATATTATAATATTTAACAAAACATTAGTTTCTTCGTTTAAATCAGTTCGGGAAAAGTAATTATATGATAGTGGGTAAGCAAAGAAATATCCAAATACCAAATGTTTTTCACTTTGATAAGAACGATTGAAATCGAGACGAACAAATTTGTGACAATAGTCGCCAAACGAGGCAAGCAACCGATTGACAGATAATTTGGCCATACCTTGTTAATCTTGTATCATGGTTTTACAGCACCACGTATGGGAATATCGATTACTTTGAAAAAAATGGCGGACCATCGAATTTTATTTTCGATTTTCAGCAAATTCCATCATTTATAAAAAAAGAGTAGTACATAGAACCATAGAGACTGGATTTTCCAACCGTATATTAGTTGGCGCATGCAAATACTGTATAGTTTTTAGGGTACCCAAAGGGTAACAACGGGAACCCTATTACAAAAACTTCGCTGTCCATCCGTCACCAGGTTGTATCGCATGAACCGTAATAGGTAGACAGTGTTTTTTTATTGCCGCTATAACAACAAATAATAAAAATAAAATAAAATTAAAAATTACAGGGGGCCCCCATACAAGAAACCTGATTTTTTCGGCGTTTTTTCCCTCGTTTTATTCTCATTAATAATTTTTATCATAATGACGCCGACCCTTATTTGAAAAAATAAATAAAGAGTACAGCTTACAGAAAAAAAAAATTACCGTGGGTGGCGCCTTAAATCCATTTCAACACATTGAAAACGGAAAAACATGTTCTGACATTTAAGTAGCCATATTGCTAACAGTGTGAAGTGACCAATACTATAATATTAATTTGACATTATCTTGTACCATCATAACCTATTATTAATTAATTAATTATTGTTAATCAATATGTTGAAGATGTTGAGTTAAGACTATACCAGTGGAAGCGGACGCGTGCCGTACTCTTAGCCACTTATTGGGCTTATCAATCATTTCGACGCAAGTTTTTTGGTTTTCGGATAGTGCAGTGAAACCGTCGTGACTTCAAAGTGGAAGGACTTTTATACCCTATATATTTTAATAGTAAAAACGGAGTAAGTTTCGCCCATTTCTTATTCTGTGCATCCACATTCAAGGTCGTGTGCAGTACCTAGAATGTTATTAATCGGTATACACAACGAACCATCTGACTGCTTGTTTCGGTGCAAAGTTAAGCATATCAGGCATAACACTACTGCTGCCAAGAACTAGATGTCGCATGGCATACTAGAGCAGAGTATACATATTGTGAAATTGGTAGTGCATTCTGGAATGGACCATGACATGCTTATGAGCATGCTGATAGAAAATGTTTTTATAATGGCAGTTTTGTATACATTTGATCGACTTCCTCAATACCTCAGATACGAAAAAATATGAATAACTCGACGTACACATCATTTCAAATGTTGTGGTCCATTCCGGAATGAACCACGCAGCCATATAAATTTTGTATACTTTTTGGTACTGCATGCGACATTCAGTCACAATTAGTTTGGTAATGCAGGTACTCCCTTCTCCTGCTTTTCAAGGTTTTCTAAACACTCACATATTATGCTGGCTGAATTTGATATCGATAATTGATCCCGTACAACTAATCAGTGAATCGAGCGTCAGTTGCGAAGTACCTACTGGTGCGGGTGTGCGAGGCGGCGAAAGTGGAAAACATTTTTTTTAAAGTGTAGTACGCCTTCTGACATTTTTTATAAATAGTTGACATCATAGTGAGTTGAAAAAACTTCGTCAGCTGCTTCGCGCAAGGAGAATTATGCGTCAGCTGCTCACATGACTTGAAAAACAACACGTAAAAGAAGTAATAGTTATATTCTTAGAATTCGTTGACGTAAAGTGCTATAATTTGGTACATGGTCTTTGCATAGCAATAGTAAATGAAGTTTTGAAAATGGACTAAATCGGGCAACTCCTTCTTGATGTAAAATGGCAAGTAGGCAGATGTTTTTATTTATTTGAAAATTAAAATTATTTATTCAAATAATTGAAAAATCTGTATTGAATTCCTTCCCCATACTTTTAAGCTCTTCTTGTACAATTTCGTAAATTATTTAATGTCGATGTTGTAAATTCTGGGCCATCAAGATTATTAACTAACTGTGTAGGATATCCGGGTATTGTTGAAATCAAAAATTATGCATAATACCCACAGCTTTCACATTAGTTATTGCAGTTTCAATTTTTGCTTCGACCGGACTATGAAATATCCTCCATTTTTGGCTTAAAATTCCTCATCTCTATATCCACCTGCATTAATGCAGTGAAATTGATACTGAGGTCTAGCAATAGCCATGAGGACAAGGGAAAATTTGTTTAAATAGCAGTACTCATTCGAACCGCTCTTTGAAGAACATTTCATAGTCTTCCACCTAAGCTTCCAAGACAGTTTGGAAATTCCCAATCTTTTACAAATCCATTTACAGCTTCTTCCCATATTTATATAGTAGGTTCGGGTATATTATATGTAGGTTGTAGTCGTTTCCAAATTGCGTCACAGACTTGTTCAACAATGACATTAACTGCAGAAAAGCCCATATAAAACTCTGTCCAATAGTTTTCTTTGAATCCACAGTAGCTAGAAATATGAAATTAATATAATTTAGTTGAGGATTTAAAATCGAAATGGAAAAATTTCCGAGAAAAATGTGTGAAATATTTACGGTTTCAAAAAAAGAATACTGGGCAAGCAACAGTAAGGGTTCATGATGATGGATCAGAATCATTCAGATCATTTGAAAATAGAAGTCGACTTTTACCGGATGATGAAAATACTTTTCCAAAAATGCAGAAATCTAGGAAAACAATGCCTTCCACCATTTGTACTAAAGAAGAATTTTGCCAGCCTGAAGAATCTGTTTCAAACAAAACTTCTTCGTCTTCTTCTAGAAAAAGGAAAAAAATACAGGAGCAGAACCCTCTCAACCTTCTCCAGTGGAAAAAGTCTTAGCATATATTGAAAAAAAAAAGACTGCCAAACCAACTGATTGTCATGATACATTGATCTCATATGCTTGGATTATACCAAAACACAGAAAAAAATTTCCTGCAGACGGCATGCAGAAATAAAATTGCTCGGATTTCAATGCAAGAAGAATTAAATCATCAGTTGGAGTGAAATAATACCGCCCCTGAGGCCAGAGCCGCTTCTTCTTCTAAAAGCAATTCAATTGACTTTTTTTCTCCAATTCTCCAACATATAAAAATTCACCAACAAATACTTCTTCTCAAAATACATATAGTAGAAAATACGGGCAATTCATTTACAATAAATGGTTCAAATGATTCCATGCAAAATAAACAATTTTTCAGAGTTGAGAATTGTATTAGTTATGACAATTTAGTGAGCCCCTTTTCGTAAGTAATTCTCGATTTACGAATGGCATTATAATGAATATAATGATCTATTTGGCTTAATGAATTTTACCTCGTTGAAGAGACGAAACACTATATTTTTATTTATGAATAAAGGTATGATACGACACAATAATGGTTTTTTCTTACCTTAGTGTAATCGGCAAATGTTCTTCTAGACCACAAGGTTGTAATTTGATTAGCAGAATTCTTGTTCTAGTCCTTCCCCGGAACAAGACACTTTACTTCAGTCGAGACCCAAAGCAAAGTTGTAATTTGATTAGTAGAATTCTTCTTCTAGCCGTTCCTCGGAATAAGGTACTTTACCTCAGTCAAACCCCAAAGCAAAGTTGTATAAGTAGTATTTATTATAGTCGGTACCCAGAATAAATATCTTTATCTCAATCGAGACCCAAGATAAAGTGATTATGTTAACAAGATTTATTCCAGTCGAAATCCAGATTAAATATCTTTATCTCAGTATACCATTATAATATGCTAATTTATAATACATTAATAATACATTTAATTGTTCAGATGTTTTAATCTAATTCCATTTGATTTGCGTAATGTTATCGAAGACAAGTTACTTTCCACGCAGTGGATTGTGTCCTGGATTTGTTTATGTGGAATGCAGCCCTAATGTGTCGATTGTTATCTCCACTAAAAAACTGCCTTATCGACGTGCTTGTAGGTAGGTATACATAGTTTCGTTCCCAGCCTATTTTCAATAATTAGAAATAGAATCTTTTGAACGATCTTACGTGTCGATCTGTCCACTTAATCAAGGAGTTCTTAATCGGGCGATCACAAAAGGTTACTCTTGGGGGCTGTAAGCACTCAAATTTCCTTCCTCTGTCTTCTGGAGTACCACAAGGCTCCATTCTTGGTCCTCTACTCTTCAGTCTATATATTAACGATCTGCCGGATATAATTCAAGATGTCGACATTCACATTTATGCTGACGACGTTCAAGTTTATTTCAGTCGCCCACCTGGTCTTATCGAAGACTGTGCGGCTCGGATGAACGACGATTTACATAATATATACACCTGGTCGATTACCAATAAACTTGAACTTAATCCAGGCAAGTCACAGTGTATCGCCTTTTCCATCGGCACTCTTGACTCTTCATCGCTTCCTCCGATTCTTTTGAATGGATCTTCAATCCCCTATGTGGATAAAGTCCGTAACCTTGGGGTCACCCTTAACTCCAATATGAAGTGCTGTGATCTCATCAACTCAAACCTATCTAAGATCTACGCCATCCTCCGTCGTCTATGGTTGTTCACTAAAATGCTCACCCCTAAAATGCGCTGTCATCTTGTCAAGTCCCTAATATTACAGCATTTCACACACGGTTTACTTGTTTTCCCGAAGCTAGATTCGCACTGCTCCAGAAAATTACATGTTGCATTTAACGATTGTGTAAGGTTTGTTTTCGGCCTACGAAGATTCGATTACGTTTCTCACCTGAATTTTGCACTACTAGGTTGCTCCATTGAAGTATATCTAAAGCGTAGAGCATTATTCTTCCTTTTCAATCTGTTGCATAACTCTCAGCCCGCTTACTTGAGGACGATGTTTCAACCCTTGAACTCTGCCAGAGGCTATAAACTGCAAATACCTCGTTTTCAGTCCTCTGTACTTGATGGATCCTACATTGTTCAAGTCACTCGAATGTGGAATTCATTACCACACAATATCCAGAAGGCTTACTCGATCGGCACTTTCAGGCGTCTTGTTGTAAATTTTTTGACGTGAGTAGTTTTGCTGTTGTGACCCACACGCGCAGATTATATTTTTGTTATCGCAGCTATCTAATTTGGTTTTATCCTATTTTATTTTCATTTACTATAATTGTTTTTCGTAATTAATTTTTGTATAATTTATTTGTTATTATTGTTTATATTTTTTTTCTCCCATCTATTATCATTGTTGTAGTATTAATATTTAATTTAGTTTACTTATTTCTATTCAGTATTTCCACTCTAATTGGTGCTAAGAAAAGATATGTAAATCTTGTAGTATCTCTTCCAAATAAACAAATATTCTATTCTATTCTATTCTATTCTATATTTATACTTTTCTGGTAATTCATGTCTTATTTTCTTATTACTTCTTTAATCAATTTTAAAATCATATTAAAGTTATCAAACGTCTTTCGAAAATCGGTATACGGTCTTTCATCATGTTCTCGTAAAATTGGGTAAAAAGTACAGTATTCTCCTTCTTCTTCACGCCCCAGCTTCAATTTATCTTTACACATTTTCGTTTTCTCTAAAATATAGAAAAACACTGATATTTTTCTATTAATTCTGTAAATACCTAAGCGGCTGTTCTTCCTCCTCTGCCAACGCTGCCAGAAGCAGCAGCAAAGCAAACAGATATCGTGTCGCGGGCCGGAAGGAGTAAAGGCGGTGGTGGCGGTGAAATGCATAATTTTGAAATGATTTCGAGCATTCACACCAAACGCGGAGGCGGTGACTAAAGCGGAGGAGGTGAGTTGCTGCATGTTACATTCTCTCCGCCACCACGATAGCGAAACTCATTTTAGTTGAAACAGTCTTGTCATCACAATGAGTGAAGAACTGGTTTCTGAAGTAAAATTAAACAAAATTCTGTATGACTTGACACATCCAGAATACCGGGATATACAAAAAAAGCTAGAATTGGTCTAAGACCAATTCTTATGATACCCTAGATGAATGCACGTATGAAATTTCGTATGGTCACCCATTTGAGCAATTTTGATTTTTTGCGTTGGTTTCTCGGATATATTTCTAGAACGGCTCGTCGGACAGAAAAAATGATTATAACCAGTTTTATGGGACTTCTTATTCTGAAGAAGTTTTTAGTACAATAAAAATGTCTAGGACTGATCGTTTTCAAAGTATATGTAAAAAACAAAAAAAAATATATGGCAACACCAAGTAGGGGTTGCCCGATTTAGTTCGTTTTTAAAATTTTATTCGGTATTAGTATGAAAACACAATCTACCAAGTTTCAGCTTTCTATGTCGACGTGTTCTCAGGTAGTGTCCAAATATATCGTGGAAAACGAAATTTTTGTATGGCAACCCCACGAAGGAGTTGCCCGATTTGTCTCATTTTCGAACTTAATTTTACTTTTTTTTTAATGTCCGTGTACAAAATTTCAGCTTTCTAAGTGAACGCGTTCTCGAGTTATCGTGCGCACGGACGGAGGGACGGACGGACAGACGGACATGCAAAAATCAAAATAACTTTTAATTTTATGCGGGGGTGTCCAATCCATTTTGCTCTACCATTATTATTTCTGTGCGTTACAAACGGAATGGCAACCTTAGTATACCCTATAGATTTCATCTAGGGTATAAAAATAAATATTTTGTAATGTTCCGCAGCCGCGCCACAGCTTACATTTAGTATGTGCTTGCCTTAATACCTAATTTATTGAATGTTCTTTCCTTATATAACATTTCAGGAATTTTACGTATTATAAATGTTTTCTGGTGCCAAATACCTAAATTTTTTAATGTTCCATTGATTTGAAGAAATGAAACTGGTTTCTCTTTCTATGATGCATTTTTGAGTTAGTTATTGATACCGACTTTTTAATCGAGTACTCTTTTAACAAAAAATTAAACATTTGAAGACGGCTCAGAAGCAAACCTGACAGGCGCGGATCTAGCGTTAAAATTAGGGTGTGGTGTGGGGGGGGGGGGGAGTCATGGTCATCTTACTGCAAATTAAAATACAATTGTAAGGTGTTTAATTTACCAAAAACGAGTATGTATTTCAACATTTAACTATATAACCGATATGTATTTATATAACATTTAAATAATATGGTTACGTGCCATAGTGCAATTGAAAAGAAGACATCTATTGGAAATGGATACTTTGATTGAAAGACTAATTAAGAACGGACATAAACAACTTTCGGAAAAAGAAAGGCAACATTTATAAAGTACGGACATAACCAACTTTAGGTTCAGGGAATCAAACATAATTTGTGGTTTTGGAAGAGATTTTGTGGTATGCACTGATTTTTAAAAAACTTTTCAGAAGCAATAAAAACAATAACAAACACAAGTTTTCCACCTTTTTTTGGTTCTTTTATTTATTTGGTGTTGTCTTCCAAAATACAAAAAAAGTATAAAAATGCTTTTCTTATCTATACCGCGGTTTCGGCTGTTTGCTTCTTAAAAGTTTGTTAAAAATGAGTGCATACCACAAAATCTCTTCCAAAACCACAAATTATGTAAAGCACGCAAGTTTATCGAAAAATATGGTTTTGTATCACAGACTAAGGATAAATCTAACAAAAGTAAATAAAAACATATGGTTTAATAAGCAGTATTTAGAGGGGAATTTGTGCCCTAATTATGTAAAGAGTTTCTGTCGGAATACATCAAAACCTGCACAGAAATTAGTAGTGACCGCACAACTCATATGGATTCAACAAGAATTGAGAGGGTGATACAGAGCGAGGGACAGCATAGCATTTTATTTGTATATTCTACACAGTATATTGGCAAGCAATATGCACCCAGCAGAATTCTCCACGTTCGACTATCAAATTAGAGATGAGGCTGAAATAGAAGGTAGGAGAAAACAAATCAATCAGGAATGTAAGCTACAACGGCTAGCATGGAATAAATCGATGACACATCGGATGGGGATGACGTCACGAGAGACCAAAAGCAGTCCTACGCTCGGGTCATTAATGGACACAAATTTCGACTAGACAGAACGAAAATTACTCAACAAAGGTTTAAAGTACAATCCTAACAGAAAATTCAAAACAGATGATCTCGAATACTTAGCAGCGCAGACAGAAGTTGCAATTAGAACAATAGGTAATAGGTAGGTCAATAGATCAAATGGTAATTAAACAAACTTAGTTAGGCGAATTACAAAAAAAAAACTAGATGACAATGAATTGATAATACGAAAAGCAGACAAAGGAAATACTTGTGTAATTATGAAGAACGAGGATTATCTTCAGAAAGTTGAGAATTTTATTGTAGAAAATTATTTTACTAAACTTGTCAAAGACCCAACTAAGAAATTTAATTGCAATATTATGCTTAGCTTAGAAATTAGTAAAAATATTTTAGACTATAAAAGAATTTGGCTGTTAAAAGAAATGAGCCCTCAAGCACCTAAACTCACGGGGTACATAAAATTACATAAAGAAAACAATCCAATAAGGCCGGTCGTTTCCAATATTCAGAGTCCCACGTATAAGGTATCAAGAGAAATAATTTATATACTCAAAGAAGTTTTACCAACTTTTAATTACACAATAAAAAACTCATACGATCTCATTAATAAAATTAAAGATATCGAATTATCCAGTAATGACAAACTTGTTTCGTTTGACGTAAAAAGTTTATTTACAAACATACCGGTACCTGAATGTTCCTCTGTAGTCTGTGATATTATTGATAATACAAATCTAACCACAATATAAAAAATTGAATTAAAAAGATTGATTGATTTAATTTGAGATTATAATTAATTTAAATTTAATGGAGAATTTTATAAACAGGACGAAGGTCTGGCAATGGGAAATCCACTCTCTCCATTGCTGGCTGAGATATTTATGAATTTTATAGAAACCAACATTTTAAAATATGACTCCAGTTTGGTAAAAAATGTTGGTTATTGGTACAGATATGTAGATGATGAGCTGTGTCTTTGGAAAGGCAAACTACGTCAGCTAGAGAAACTTGTCACACTCATAATCAAGATACACTATAAGATACAGTTTACATATGACCTATAAATTACTTATATTTAACAATAACAAACAAAAACAATAAACATGAATTTTCTGTGTAGAAAGGAAACTTACACAGATACGGTTATCCCTAAAACACCATTTACTTTTAATGGACATAAATACGCGGCTTTCAATAGTATGATACATAGTAAGTAATATATAATAATATAGTAGTAATAGTATGATACACAGATACATAGATACAGATACCGATGAACCAAAGGGATAAAAAAGAGAAAATAGATATAATTAAACAAATAGTAATTAGTTAGGGAATCGAAGTATCTGGAATGGAATATTCGGGGTTCTAGGACAATTTGCAGAGTATAAATATGGCACTTGTCACCAGCAGGAGGCAGTCTTATTTCAGAAAGTGCAGTGAATACACCTAAAAGTATAAGTGATAATTTGAACGAGAGTGCAAACGATAAGTAAAATAGAGGTGGTTGTGTTTGTTTGCGAATTTATTAAACAGTAAATAGCGGAGTATAATAAATAAAAAGAATTTGTGAATTATGCGTGAAATAGTTTTAATATTTATTTCATTTTTTTATCTTTAATTAATGAGAACATTAAATTATGAATTCAAGTCTTCTCTGCTTTAATTGTGCATATTTATTAATGATATCATCGATATCAATCTTCAAATCTCGATGTACACAGAGTAGAGCAAGACCATTTAGACCTTCCTTAGCTATAGTTGATCGAAGCCACGTCTTCAGACGACAGAGAGTTGAGAAAGAGCGTTCTGCTGTGGTTGCACTAACTGGAAGTGTAGCTAATATTCGCAAAAATAATTGTATGTTCGGATATTTTTTTGGATCACACAGTCCTATAAACTGAGGCAACGATTCTGGAATAGTAGTTCCTTCGCTTTTTTCACGCTTCCATTGTGTTATCCACAATTTAAATTCGTTAATTACTATTGAAACCGGCTGATAATTCAAAAGCTGTTTGTAGCTATCAAAAACTTCTCGTACAGTTACTAAGTTAATTTATGTGTAGGAAGAAGACTTTGGCAAAAAAACTCCTAATTTAATTCTGGAGAGAGTCGGTCTTTTAGATCTCTGATTATTGAATCTAATAGAGGAATGTAAATAGCTCTGCGGAAATATTCCTCTACTGATTGATTTGGAAGATTGTTTGGACGATTTTTTTGATTAGAAACAAATCGTGGGGCTTTTAATTGCACATCTAACTGCACATAATGCTGAAAAAAATTGTTAGAAAACAGAATCAGCTCCAGATCTCTTTTTTTCAAGGACACTAATGGTGTCTTTTATTGTGTCCGTTTCTGTTTTCAAATCGATTGATGAAGTTTGAAGGAAACGACTTAGTGAAACAGTTGTACCTATCAAATACATTAATAAAATAAAATTTATTAATACGTATGTATATTATTTATTTTTATATATTTATGTGAATACCTAGAAATATAATATTCTAGTTTTATAACATATATAAATAAATATTGGGTAAATACAGCAAAAAATATTATAATTAAATTAAGAAAATATAGCAAAGGTCTCAGTAGCTTACCTAAAACATCGCTTAAAAATACAGAAGTTATGATAAACTCCGAACATTGAAGAGCTTTTCGAAGGCAGTGTGATTCATTTGCACTTCTACTATCTTCCCATTGCGAAATTATTTCAAGAGCATTGCAAATTTTTATTAAGTTGCTGTCCTGAAATTGCAAATGTCCCTCATGCCTTTCTACCCAACGAGTTTCACATATTCCTTGCATATTATTTCCCAACTCTTCTTTGAAGACTTTGTGTCGTTTAGCTGAGGCATTTGCAATAGCTGGAACTTTTTTCATGATTGCAGTTGCATTACGACACTAGATTACAGTTGAAAATTTTGCCAATGAATTGTTTAAAATGTGGTTGCTGCAAGGACATCGCTTAGCGTGAATAGCTTTCTTTGAAAGTTCATGAACAGCACCAACAGCACTAGATGCCATTACCGAACAACTATCTGTGCCAATTTCAATGCAATTATTTAAATCTAAATCAAATTGATGACAAAGGTCCTGTGCTATATGAGCTAATGCAACTTCTGTCAACTTACGTTCTTCACTAGCACCAATATCCTCATCACGAATTTTCTCATAAGCGTCAACAAATGTTACAAAATCTCCTCTGATTTTACCATCATAAAAATATCTAAGAGAGAGACTTAAGTGCTCTTTATGCGAGATGCCAGTTGTCTAGTCAAATATTATTGAAAAAAACTTTGCTTCTCCTGCTCTACTCAAAATTTTATCTTGAATAACAAATTTGATTGTATCAAATTATTCATTTTGGGTTGTTTTACTAATATAAGTTGCGTTAAACTTTGTTGTATTTAAATGATTGCTTAAATTGACATCTCCTGCTTCTACACGGAATCGTAATAATGCTCTAAAATTTCCTTCTTGATTTGCTACTAAACTTTTTCGTTGCTCATCTTTTAAATATGTATTTCCATCAGCTCTGTGTCCTCGCAAGGCAAAATTTTGGTGACCACATAAAGGAATTGTAGTAATAATTGGTCTCAAACGATCTCTGTTTCCTCGCCAATTTCAACAGCTTTTTGGTGATATTGGTTACGTTGATGAGTGGAAAGAGATCCTTTTTCTCCAAGAAGATTATCGAACAATTTTAAAGGTACTTTGACGAACTTTTTGAGATTCGCTTCAATACCTCCAACTGGCTTTATTGCAAACACAACACAATATTTGCAATAGAGACCCTTATCTTTGGGTGATAATACGAGGCAATGGAACTTATCAAAATCAGACCTTTGAGCATACTTTTTAGTCTCTTTTCCACATTTGGTAACTAAACAATAAAGAAATTCTAAATTTGAGGGTGGCATCGAGTGCTGCTCAAGTAATTTAGCTTTGGTAGAATTATCAATATCTTTGAGACCAATATAACATCCTATATCCGATGAAAAACTTGATTTAGCTTTATTATCATTTTCCCATTCAAGTTCAGAGGTAGATGGAGTAGAATGGAATTGTCAGCTTCAACTCTTAGTTTCTTGATAAAGTATGAATCAATCGTTTTGCTTAATTCACCACCTTTAGAGCGTTTTAAATTTTTACTCTTTTCAACTGAGTCACCTTAAAATGTAAATAAAGAAAAAGTGGCAGCTAATTTTGAATTTTAAATACTTTATATTAATTAACACTATTTATATTTAATAATATAAGATTTTTTTTTCAGGGACCGAAAGAGTTATAAGAAATATTTCAAAAGTCTGGTTTTAACACTTTGTTATTGATATTTTATATTATTCCTCTTTGTTTCCTTCAGAGTATGACTATGAGAACTCAGAAACAGCTTAAGACAAGCTCGCTGTAGTGACTCGTTTAATAAATAAACGGTCAACAATACATGTTTTTTATCACTTAGTCTGTGGTAGTAGTAGTATATAAGACTAAACATAAACCAAATACCGGATGAAATTATATGCAATGCAGCGTAGAAATAGAAAACTAGGTATTATATAGACATTATTTTTATTTATGCTTAGAAACGTCAACGTCAAAATGCTCAGCCTTAATACAGTAATACTCATGCTATTAGTGGGTTCGTGCATGCAAAAGTTAAAACTTGCGGAGTTGACATGCAATAGACGTAGCCTTCTCAAATTGTGCCTACTATCACGGAAAGAGATTTTGTCAAGTAGCAACGGGGAATCAGCATTCGCGTTTACAAGTTGGTGCAGAAAAGTTACATCAGCAACCATCCGACGTTTTTGAAGAGAATGCATATTCAAAAGCTGCAAACGATCCTCATAGGCTCGAAGAATCAATGAGTTATTCCAGGGTAGGTGCCTGAGAGCAAATCGTAGGAAGTTCCGCTGAACAGACTCGATACGGTCGATGTATGTACATACCATAGGTAAGTAGGTAGGTAGGTAGGTCCGGTCGCCTGGCTAGCGTATTCAAGAAGACGTCTCACAAAGCAAGTGTACAAACGCAATGTCATGGTGGACCCCACATAAAACTACTATTTGATATACCAAGTAGTTTATGTGGGAAATAAAATTCAATCTTTGGTCACATTTGACACCCAAGTCACAGAGAGAACCCACACTGGTTGCTGATTCCTGTGAAGGCATAACCTGGCATTTGTCGATATTGAGAGCCAAATTATTGGTTTTGCACCAAGCGTAAAAATTCTGAAGCTCATCTTGTACTTATTCACAATCGCTAAAAGATTTAATCTGAGCAGCGAAAAGTTTAATATCGTCAGCATAAATCTAGACTTTGCAGTGCCTCACAACAGAGACAATTTCGTCAATAGATAGAAAAAAAAACAACGGGGGTCTAAGTGACGCCCTTGAGGTACGCCAGACGAAACTTACGAGATGAAATGTCGGAATAATATGTGATATGTTCTATTATCTAAATAAGACACCGTCCATTCTATAAATGTTGGGGGAAATCCATACTTCTCCATTTCAAACAGTATCCCGAAGTGAGATAACTTGTCGAAGGCTTTACTAAAGTCTGTATAAATACATTCCGTCTGGTGGCCTTTTGCGAACCCGCGAATTGTATCCGAGACAAATTCCAACAACGAAATATACCCATATTGGATTGAACAGAGCAACTTCTTACAGCAAACAGACAGCAGAGTAAATGATTTTGCTCAGCTTTTAACAGTAAAAAATGATTGTTTCGTCATGCTATTACATATTTTTCTAATTAATTACTACTTAATTTACAAACTGTAATTTCTGCATTTCATATTGTGTATTTATATTGCATTCCATGTTAAATACAAAAGTTAAAAATTGCGCTTGTATAGTTCTTTTAACGTGTTATACTGTACTAAAAATAGAGTTCAGTGGATTTTTGTATTAGGAACCAGTGTACGATTTTGTAACTTGCATTCGAACCTGTTGTAGAATAAACATCTTGGCAAGAAAAGTATTTTTTAATTAGTCGGCACAAACTAGAAAAAAGCTTATAGTTTGTAACGAAGTCACAAATTTGAAACCGAATTAAATTATTTTTGTCCGCCACTGGGTTATTTAATTAAAACTTGAGCTTAAGTTCAAGTAACTATGCAACTGGGGCATGCCAATAAGATGCCATAGTCACAGGCTGCATGATCAGCATGCCAGCACATGTACTAGTCAATTACAAGAAAATCTTTTCAAAGAGCTTGCAAGCTATTTTATACTTACGCCAGTAGGAGCATCAGGCACACAGAAAGGGGTCTGGTCAGCGAGCTCGACGAGTTAGGTGATCAGACCATTTTTACTGTGTTACTTGTGAAGCGTGAAATTCCCACACGAGTGAAAACCTAGCACGCCGTGTGTGTAATCCCCGTGCATTATCTTAATAATGACTTGGTACATCGTGTGATTATTCCCCGTACCATCCGTCCTAATCCTCTGTGTTAAGGTAGCGTGAACTATCTCGCTTTAACATTTCTCTGGTACGTCGTGTGAATATTCCCCGTACCATCCGTCCTAATCCGTTGTGTTAAGGTAGCTTGAACTATTCCTCCTTAACATTTCCCTGGTACGTCGTGTGAGAAATCCCCATACTACCCGCTGTATCCCCCACCCAAGTGTGTTAGAACTAAGGCATAGGTACGTCGTGTGAGAAATCCCCGTACCTCTCCTGAAAATAGCGAGGTCCATGTGAAAAATCCCGCCTCCGCAAGTAGTCTCATATACGTCACCTCGTCTCCCTCTCAGGTTATTATAGTGTTAAGTTCAGAACTTTTATCATAGTGGTAAGCCGCGTGAAGTTCCCCTTACAACTGCCTAGTTTTCAGTATAGGATAAATAGATCTAGGATGCATATTGAATTTGTAAGAACAAGGTTCTTTAGTGTTAAGTCCAGAATTATTCTCATAGTGGTAAGCCGTGTGAAGTTCCCCTTACCACTACATAGTGTCTAGTATAGGCGATAAATAGTACTAGATTAAGTTAGCTGTGTAACTGGTAGGCTGTTTCGTTAAATAAAGAATTATTTTTATTTGTATTATAACTGAAGGAGTTTCATTTTTAAGAGACCCTGGTCCGACGAGCTATCCGCAGCCTTCCCACCGAAACTCCGTTACAAATTTTTATTTTTTTTTCTCTGGAAATAAACATGAAGACGAAAATGTCAGCGATACTACCAGTTTGAAACGGATAACCAAGGAAAAGACGTAATTAGCTGAATATAGTTTCATTCGGAGATCGTAATTTTTGTAAAAAACTATATCGACCGACGACCCAGTCATTACTACTCCGACCAGGACGACATAGATTACTTATGCGACCAAATATAGACAATTGAAAGTTATCACGCTATTCAAAAACATTTAATTTTTACATTATAGTTTATGATATATCGGAGTACGATGCTAACAGTAGCTCACTCGCATTGAGAACTATACATACAAGCTTTTCCTCAAAATTACAGAATTTTTTAGTTCGACGATGTATATGGCATAAACCAGTTATCCGTAAAAAAATTTGCAAATTTTATTTTTCAACAAATATATGACAACAAAAATAGAAAACGTCAATTGTTAAGATTTATTTCCATTATTCCGCGAACCTCGCCTCGCCCTGCAACATTTTGCACTCATTCCATTCAAAATAATGATCGTAAGTGCGCAAGCTTTGTAAAATAATGTTTATTTGGTTATTTTAATAAACACAAAAGTGAGCATGCGGAATTCAACAAATCCGAACTTTGGGCAAGCTCATGAAGCAGGGAAGCGATGTCTCTTGTAACTCGTCGTAACAATCTAACAATTTCAAACCATATATTTTTTTTTAATTAATTAATAGGTATTATTATAAGGAAGGCAACATTTTACCAAGTTAAGCAAGCGTTGCAACAAATTTTTACAAAGCCTGATTTCTGTATATACTGACATCACCTTAATGGATCGACGATCAAATTACAGCATCATACAAATTCTGCAAAACTAATTTAAATACAACAACAAAAGAAATCCTAATGTTTGATGGAAATGTTGTTGCTCCACATGGAAAACTTATTATTAAATACTAACCTGCAAAAAGTCATATTTGAAGAAGTCCCTAAGTGGTTTGTACGATGGAATTGCCCACCATGCATTATAGTTAAGGTTCTATATAGAAAGAAGTGCAACTAAAATCAGTGCTGACAATTTTGTTTTATAACCGATTACAACAAGAACCATTAGTTGTGAATAATCTGAAAATAAAGAAAGCCAACCAGAACAAAATTGCGTAAGAATTGTTTCAAAATAGAAAACTTTAAATTTTACTATACCTGTATAGAGCTAAATTCAGTTATTATTACAAATGTAATAAACATAAATGCAAGTAGAATTAGTCCAGCAAGCTGCATAACTTTGTTTTCGGCTAGTCAAGGAACACCAGCTAAAAGACTGCGTACTTCTATTCTTGATTCAGCTAAAACCAATGCACCAATTAATGCTAAATTGCCAATAAGAATGGTAATTCCCATAAAATTGAGTAGGCTATTCTGCACGAATAGAAAATAAAAAAAAATTGATAATTATTGGTAACGAAATGAATTCATTTTATCGCCTTATCTGCAGTGCCACAATAAATAATAATAAACCAACGGTAATTCCGATCTTAAATCTATATATAATCATCACACAACCACCGATGTGTCCAAAGAAATTTATAAGAACAAAAAGTGTAGCTAGAAACGAACTACATCGCCAGCTCATGTCCATATATTCACGTTGTTCGTTCCATTGAAACCACATTTGTAAGCAGTCTTAGCAGAAAGTGGCTAATAGACATAGACGCGCACGCTCTACGGTACGAAGGATATTTTTGTCTATTCGAATTACCTTTAAAAAAAAAACGAAAAATAAGAACTAGATTTTCTGAACAAGTCGCAGGAGCTAAACACATGAAGCCTAAATCGGGTCTCTCAAAACATCTTGCTATAGAAAATCATAGTACAAATATCAATAACCTTACTCTATTACATAATTTAAGCAATGGTCCTATATTTGACAAATATGAAATTTTCGAAATTAGACGAGCTCTAGCTAATGGCAATGTATTAGTGAATGACCAAATAGATTTTTCAGATAGAAGTCCGCTATTTAAACCAGGCCTATTTTTATAATTTGCAGTCAGTAGCCAGCCCTTGATAATGCCCCAATAAGGCGAAACGCGTCGGGATTTTGTATTTAGTAGTTTATAAATTAGTTTTAAATTTGTTAAAACTTAAAAAATATATCTGTGGACTATTTACAGTAAGTGTTTTGCTTTCGTTTTACCCTAGTTCTGATATTGAGGGTTTTACATAATACGATCATGTTCCACCAAGTGTCCAAATATTCCTCGATTGAATACATTAATAAAAAAGTAAAAAAACAAGAAAGTTCCGCACAAAATAGATCAAAAGGAAATTGCATAAAATCTTTCTACAGCCTAGAGTGAAACAAGCTATGTTTTGAGGTCAGCAAAAGGGACGTCAGAAAACTCTCCTAGATAATAAAATTAATTTTATCATTGGTGTTGTACTAAATAAAGTCCACTAGAGTGAAGCCCATTTTCCTCTTTGCTGTGCGGTTGGGAAGACAACTTTGTAGTGAGTGTTCTACAGAGGTTATAACAGACTTGCACCTGATGGTCCGCTGTCCAGAGGCTTGTAGCTTTTATTTTATTTTCTGAAAGGAGGAACAGAACTGTTTTTATTCCGAAAAAATAATACATTATGCTTATTAAACTTAAAGTGATACACTATTATATTCCCTAAGAGGAGTACAAGGCAGTTCTGAAGCGTAGAACATTTAGCATTTTCAGCATGTTTACGTAGCAGACGGACAAGGAGCTCAGATGTAAAGGCTATCCCTTTCACTTCAGTTTTTTACACTCACAGTCCGGATGGAATTGTGTTAAAATAAAACACTCCTTTGGCTGTACCAGCACGGCAAGGACTCACCAATACAGATTCAATGCAACCTAAATCCGAATTTGAAAGTAGCAAGACACAATTTTTATCTCCACGCGTTCAATTCGTAACCTTCCTGAACTTTTCATTTCTGTACACTTGTTAGTTCCTAACGTCCTGAAATTTTATGAGCTGTTCAAATTATTAGCAATATTTTGGAATATAGCAATTACCAATACTCATTTCTGATTTAGTGAAAAGTGAAATTGATCTGCTTACTATTATTAAAACCAGGTTTATTTCGTTCAGTTCCGGAAATCAATATAATATGTGCAATTACAACGCTGTTTGTTTACAACAGTAATATAAAGATTGATGTGTCGGCGAAATTATTTCAATAAGTCCCAATACTTTAGTATTTGTAAATAACTTAAAAAGTACTACTAATGAAAAGACCCAGGTCTTAGACTAACCCAAATTCTGAGTTTTCCGCGTCATCTTGATACACGCTACAGAATCCTATATACGTAGTTAATAATCTTTCATAACTAATTGAAAGGAGATTCTTATTTTGCCCTGGAACCTGTTATTTAAATACTAATAAGATTTTACTATAGATAGATAATGACATGAATCAGCCAAAATCGAAAAATTGGAAATTACAAATACCTGATCATCCACATCTCCCATTTTTTAGATGTACTCACTTGGAATATTCATATTTGAGTCTTTTTATATTTATTCTATATATAACTACGATAAATACAAAAATACAAAATTATTCTGCGCCCAGGCAATGAAAGTGCACATTGAACGAACTAATGAACTAATGAAGAAGAAAGAGAATCCTGCCAATGCCAGCCAACAGCAACAGCGGTGGCGAAAATTGTGAAGATTTTCGATATTCGAAACGAGGAATAGTGTGTTCGAATCAAGTCTCGATTGTTGGGAAAAATGTTGGCTTTTATCTGAACACTTCCCAAGTTTTGCGAAATGCTCATCGGCCAACCAACACACTTCACTTCTAGGGAAGTAAGGAATTTGCTGGCCTCGTGCAGAGGTGTGTTATCAAAATAGTTTTGCTACACTGTATTCCTTATATGATTACCAGGTTAACTGTGTAACCATTCAAACAAGTAACAATTTTTGATATAAATAATAAGTGTATCACAAATTCACAGCACATAATGAGAATTTTATTATATTATCACCTCAAATCGGATGTAAGCCAGGGTCCACACGCGGGTGATTATAGGCAGCTTTTACGGGTGAGAAGTATTCGGGGGTAGGACAAATTCCGAAATGCCAAATTTCGATCGGGAGGACGGGCAGTATACCAATAAAACTACTGAAAAGAAATTGATTCGGTCATTTTAAAATTGCGAAATTTCTAATCGATCGGTTGTATAGTTGTTTACTTGCGATTTGAGGTGATAACATAATAATTAAATTATCATTACGTGCTGTGCGCTTGTGATACAGTTATTGTTTATATCAAAAACTCTATATATTTGATGGAATCTTTCGTGACCGATTTGTGAAACATTATTAAAAGAAATTAAAGGGTAGTCTACATGTTTTTACATTTATTTCACAAAAAAATTTTCTTCTCGTTATAAATTTACTGACAGCTGTTTCGATCCCTATCGGATCATCCTCAGAGGAATAGCACTTGTTTACTTGTTTGTCATGACCCCCCCCCCCCCTTTGGATCCGCCACTGAAAGCTGAAGCAATGCTTGGCAAAGGCGCTTTAGCTTAATTCAATTGAATGTTTTTTCGGAAAGGTTAATTGCAGGAAGGTTAAATAGTTTTTAAGGTTCTATAAAGAAAGTATAAAAAAAATATGGTGCTAGGAGATTATTTGTCGACAAAAGAAATACCTATTGTTACGAGCGTGGCCTTGGTTCGTTATTTAAAACACAATATTTCAGATATAATTCAAAAGTTCTTTCTTTATTTAACTTTACTGTTTACGCTCACAAATTCACAAATAATTATCAAATCAACTCCTTATTTATCGCTAGTACTGTACTTCTAATTATCGCAATGCAAATAGTTTACTTCGTTCACTTCGCTGTCTGAAATAATACTCGCCTCATGGATGTAAGCAGCGCCGTATTTATCCTCTACGAATTATCCTAGAATCTTCCTGAATATTCATTCTCCAAACCCAGTTTACTGGGATGTCACTAACCTAAAGTTGTTTCCAGTTCCAATAGATATCGCATGTATCACTTTGTGGCGCGTAACACTATGTATGATTAAACAAGAAAATTCTGAAACTTTAATGTGTCTGTTCTAATTTGTCCGGGGACTTTAGACGAAAGAAAGAAGGTAGATTTAATGGAACATGGATTTGTACAAACATCAGATTAGATACCAAAAATAGTTCTATGTGGAACTATACGATAATATACCTGCGCGAAATGTGCGCTATAGTTTTTTGATTAAACGTCAATGTAATCTTGGCTGCACTAAAGATACCAATATTCATTAAAACCAGAGAGATATACATATGAGTTCCCGTGACCATCAAAATAAATATGTGCTGGATGAAATGATAAATCAAACTTGAATCCTAATTGTTTTATTCAATAAAAAATTGAAAGACTTCGTTTAAGATTATTAACTTTAAAAATTAATATACAAACTTCCTGGTAGGACTGAAACGGATTATTTTAGCGACGGTTTGAAGATTGACTTTTAGAGTTCTTTCCTAGTCTGAAAATCTACACGATCAGAAAAACGAAAACCTGACTTTTGTTGTTACTAGGTTCTTGTTACAAAATTTGTTGTAAAAACGAATTTCCACGTTTCATGGCATCTTCACAAGAATGTCAGGGACTTCGATTTTTTTATTTGTTGATAATTAAATCTTCCCACGATGTTGTCGCGTTATTTAAAGAATTGTTGGAGTTAGAAATTTCGTGACCTTTGACCAGATCCTGGGCGTTAATGTTACTCGTGCATGATCGTCTAATGATAACCAAATAATGTACATGTGTGAATGTTTATTATTCCAATTTTATAATCCTTTGGTATTATTGGTTAATTTTATAATATTTTGTGGTACATAAGTAGGTAAAATAAACCCGTTTTTTACTGAATCTATAAAAAAAATTATGAATATTTGATTTGCATCAGATTCACAAAAATCGTATCTTAAATTATCATAAAAATAAAATTCCACTCCTAAAAGGGGTAGATATCTATTGGTTTGAATCCAGATCTCCAGTTATATGGGTAATTCTACAGACCAATTAGGATAATTACATTCTGTGAACTGACAAATGAAGTAACTCTAGAGCCGTGAACTTGTTTACATAATTAGAAAACATAATCCTCTGGAGCGGGGCTAATTAAAAGATTTGCAAATGAAGTTGATTTCACAAAGACTCCTGTTTTTTACAGGGAATTGTAGAAGACTGAGAAAAGTATAAAGGAGACTGGAGAGGAATTAAAACGAATAGATCTGTTGGTAATTAAGTTCGTTAAAATTTTTGCATTTCTTCTTTAATCTGGCAAATTGTTTTACACCTCACACCTTTTGGTTGAAATGCAAAACTTTTAAATTTCTTTCGTTTGCTAGAATTAGGTATGCGTAATTAATCTTTTTGTTTTTTGTAAACAAAAAGATTAATTACGCATACCTAATTCTAGCAAACGAAAGAAATTTAAAAGTTTTGCATTTCAACCAAAAGGTGTGAGGTGTAAAACAATTTGCCAGATTAAAGAAGAAATGCAAAAACAGTTTGTCTGTATATTAATGTCGTATGCACATACATATGTTAGGTTAGCATTTGATTTGAGAGGAAATTGTACCAAATTTATCACATAGTTATCAATTGAAAGTTTCCCCGTTGATGACAAGACTCTACCTACGTACAGCTTTCACATATGCTTTTTCTCTGTCTATAACTCCTGCCTTCTTGGGAATTTTATTAGACTGATTTATTTTAGTGCGACATCTGTTCGAAAATTATATTATTTTCCTTGGAAGGTGAATGTGTGCACACCGCATTTTCTGCTTTAAGAAACTTTTATAAGATGGCTTTCTGACATATTAGAATTACAATCCATACTTCAGGATATCTACAAAATAATGACGGATTTTAATTCTTGTTAATCAAAAATTGCTGACAGGCAGTAAAATTTGGAAAGTATAGATAGATTTTCCGAGTTGTGGGTGTTCACATTTCTCCGGTATAATGTTGAGTGTTTTCTTATCTCTAACATGTACTGGTAGAACTCGTGAATTCTATTTGGAAGAATTTTCTATTAATATTTATTTGGTTAGTCAAAATGTGGAAGGAATTCTGCATTCTATTTTGGATGGACTCAACTCAATATAAAAATATATTCCTATATTACATAAATTTCTATAGCGATCCTGCAGGAAGCTACCGGAATTTACTTTTTCGTGACTGACGGAGCAATTAGTATGAAAAATGAGAATTCTTTTTATAAAGCTATTCTAAGCTCCACCTATAAATAGTCAAAATTAATAATTTGGGTGAGATGAAATTTCTAATTTGGAATGTATATTTAAAAGAAAATATCTGAGGCAAAGAAGAAATCTACACAGGAGTGAATCCAGCAATAGTTGGCTCATCTTACAAATCAGTTATTACCGGAAATTGTTTTCTTATCGATAAAATTATTGAGAAGAATTGATCATTGGCTTCAACTCGCTGAGCTTTGATTGTCAGCAGCCACCTTACATCTTCACTGCTTATCGAACTATTTTTTATGTAGCGCTTCCCGACCGACATCTAGTTCCTGGACACAGATCTTGTGATATCTGGTCTGTTATTTACCTGCTTTGTCATGAGTGTATGTTTTTTCAGCCTCTGCCGCCGATGTTAATCAATAATGTAATTGAAGCTATTCTTGACCTACTTTTCCCGTTCGATGTTTTCTTTATATTTTTGTTTGCCATGTGATGACGTTCATCATTCGTTTTCGTATGCCACTTTTAACTTAATGGAGACTTTCTTCCGCCCTTGTTGTAATGGTAGCTTGAGCTGCACTCCGTACCACGTTAAAATCTAAATCCTCTTGAATACCAAGTATTCTAGCAGAGGTTTTTTGTGAAAACATTTTCTTATACTGTCCTGATGACGTCGTCCGGTTAACCGCTCTGTGTTCCTGTCTATGACGTTTCATAGCTTCATGCTGTGCCTATGCTATTAGCTGTCATCACTTCCAACAGTTGCTTCTGTGAAATCATGGACATCTTCCACTATAGGTGTTCACCTATAACTAGTTGGCACGTAGCCAATATGTCTTTGGGCTGTTCTATCCATTTTTTATAGTTGAAGAAAGTTCCACGGCAGCAAGTTGGTGATGGTTACAAAAGTTATCGCTATTATCATTAGTTTTGAGCTTATTTGAGCTCATTTCCTGCTTTTAGATGATGTTTTTAAAGCCAGTGTTAACGAGGCAAAATTAGAATTTTAGTCATTCATTAAAAGGACGATATGAGATTAGAATTAAGTACCTTATTGATTGACATTTAAATTTGTCCTTAGACTCTTTACCACCTACAATGCATTGCACCATAGTCATGCTTCATAATCTAGATCGCAAGTGGCCAGAAGTAATCCTTTCTGAAACTTATGACCAAAAAGAGATGAAGCCCGGCTGCTCTTGTGAGTATTACGCCAACGCCATCCATATGGTGATCTATTTTTTTCCAACCTAAGTAAAAGAAGTATTCTTTACCTGGGAAAATAAATATGTTTTCCCGTATCGTCCTATCTATCTATCCTTCCCGTATCGTCCGATCTAGTTTGACTAATCAACGTGATATTGTATCGGATCTAAGTTAATTTTATTGTTCGTCCGTAGGTTCTAAAATTTTAAAATTCAATACGAGTCTAATTATAAATCGTGCTTAATTTTTTCAATTTATGTGGACCATGCGTAGTCAATATTCAACACACCATTAAAAGTTGTGTTTACACCTCGAATGCTTTATGTAAGGTAACTCAATGGTACTCCTTCTAATCTATAAAACCCAAACTTGGCCTCTATGACAGAAATACCTGATGACCAACCATACGAAGTCACTAAAAATTTCCCACAGCACTGCTCTATAAGTTGATTATGGGCCCTATCTTCCTATCTCCAACGGTTTCCGAGAAAAATTCACTAAATTCAACGAAATAATCACGCAATATTATCATATTATAATTGACATGGAATGAGTTCTCGTTTTGTTCTTTCTTCAAAAATAAATCTGCAAAGGATAAGTTGCTGAGTTACCGATGAGCAGGTAATTATTGGACATAGTTTCAACGCGTCGTAGGCTCTAAAACCAAAGTTAGAAAATTTGTTTTTCCTACCCAACGGGAAAAACAAAAGGATCATCCGTAGGAAGCAAATTAGAAGAGCTTCGTAGAAAATGGAAAACTTCTAGGAAGCTCTTAATGTACTCGATGATTCCTGTTCTGACATGTGTAATTACGTAATGTTTACGTCTGGAGAAGAATACTGCATTTAATATCGAGCATTCATATGATAAAGAAGTCAAGTGAGCAGATGCAGAAATTTTTAAGTTAAGTTCTTGCGTTCTATTCGTTAAAGAAGAGTAATCCCAATTTTTGTTTTTACAGTGTAGTTGTTTTACTGACTACGAATCAAATAAAATATGTGAGAGGCATAGAATTGAGTCGAGTTATTTACATTGATTTGTAAACATCAATAGTTCCGGATGGAATGCAAAATAACTGGGATTAATAGAAGATATTGTTAGGAGCGTGGCCTTAGTTCGTTATTTGAAACACAATATTTCAAATATTATTCGCAAGTTCTTCTTTTATTTAACTATACTGTTTACTTTTATAACACTCACAAACAACAATCAAATCAACTCTACTTTTGTTATCGCTAGTACTGTACGTCTAATTATCGCCATCCAAATAAATAGTTTACTTCGTTCACTTCGCTGTCTGAAATAATACTCGCATCCTGGCGGTAAGAAGCGTAATTTCACTCTACAAATTGTCCCAGAACCTCCCCGAATATACCGTTCTCGAAACATCGATACTCCGAGCCTGAAGATCTCGCTTGCTGTGATACATTCTCCAAAATTAATTTATGTCCGTACTTCAGGCCCGTGCGCAGGATTTTTCAAAGGGTTATGAGATAACAACCTTCAAACAAAATTCTTGTATTTGGTACTGCTTAATGAAAACTTTGTACGAAGAATATATTCAATACATACATATAAGTACAAATTCTGTTCTTCATTATTTCAATAAATTAGTACGCCAACGTACAGAAAAATACCATTATGAATTGCATCGACTTTTATGCTTATGTGCCGATGTAAGTTTAGAGTAGCTAAGCGGTTGAAACGAGAAGAGAAGTTTGACAAAACGTTGTCTAAATGCGTAATGAACACATCACGGTAAGGTTTGAAGATCTGTGGTGGCTTATATCACTCGCTGTAATTATTTTGCTTTAATTATTTTTTATATGTTCGCTCCTCCGAATCTTCGGGCACTACTTTGCAATATAAATTATTTTGTTAAAGTTCTTTCCTTATCACTGTGTTACGTATTCGAAATAGTTTTCAGAGTAGGTTTTCATATTGTTTTTGAAAATATTTCTGATATGTCAGTCTAGTTTTTTTTTTGTGAGCAAAAGGCGTATGTACGAACCTCTGAATTGGTTGTCCCAATAAATTATAACAAAGGTGCAAGTTGCAATGATAAGTCATTCAATTTTGAATAATATATATTTATTAGCACAAATACAAATAACGCTTAATAACAGGTAATATTACAAACACAGGAAAATTATTTCAAATTAGTACAAATATTCGATTTAATCTTATTTAATACTGCGGTTTAATCTAAAATATAAATCCAGGTGCTAGTTTCCTTTACTAGGAAAATGAATCTCCAGATCCCATCTCCTAAGTTAAATGGAATTGCAATAGAATAATCCAAAGAAGGAGTAAACCTAGGAGTAAACCTAGCCGGCAAGCTTTACCTGAAATCCCCACCTTAAAATGATAACTAACAATGCCATGTGGGAATTCAGCTCATGCCACAGGCAGAGCCCTTGATAACTGGCAAAGAATGGCATATTTAGGCTCGCGTAATGTTAGAGGTGGCCGGCTCAGGAAGATGGGAACATTGAATCACTAAACTCTCGAACTCTGGATTAATAACGAGAGAAGGATCCTATTTTATGAAAGGGATATACTAAATTTGGGCGCCACGTAATTTAGGCCAGTGGGAAAGAAATCACGAAACCACTTAAATGCGAATAGCGAAGATGCTACATGGAAGGAAGGAGTGGATAAATGAGGAAGGAAATAAAAAAAAAAACTTTAACGAATTATTAACAATAATGGCATGTAATTAATTAACAGTAAAAAGAAGTGATACAAGTTACAAAAGGGTGCCAACGGCGAACTAATTATGAAGAATCTCCATCAATTACGTGTACTAGGGCTTGCAATCCCGCGTTATATTTTCAATCCCGGGATTTCGGGATTACATTTTCCAAATCCCGAGATCCCGGGATTGCTACCGGGATTTGGATTGGACGCTGTGTAAGAAAATGAATATCCAATATTCAAACAAACACATTTTACATAAAAGAATGAATAATTGTTCATATCTTAAAATACATTACTGTTCATTCATTAATTGGTCGACGCATATTTACATACAGGAATAAAGTAAGAAGGTTTATGAAGAGTGCAATCGATTTGTTTTGCTATGGTCTCTTCTCATTTTCTCAATATACTTATCAATATGAATATAATCGATGGATCTTTTATTATTTGCGGGCTTTTCTTATTGAAAAATAATATGCAGTAAAAAACTTCGCAAATTTTCTTACGCGTGCCCAATTTTCAATAAAAACATACTAAGATGTGAAAGAATGGTAATTAAATATATCCGGCATAAATTAAATTATTGGAACATTTTGTTGTGAAATGTTTTTTTTTTATATACATATTATTAAGCTAAACTCAGGGGATACCCTATGATACAAAGCACAGCATGGCAGGAAGGAAATAGGGAAAGGATTAGGGGAAATGCGGAAAGTGGCGGAGGTGCCGATGTATGTCACTCTTGAACCTGCGAAGACTGTAAGCCTGAGGAAAAACAGAAGATGTTAGACTGTTCCAAATTCGTACAGATTGGGATAAGAAAGCACCACAGAATTTTTCTGTACGGCCGAAAGTATTTTGAAGGGTGACAGAATGTGCGCCGCTTGCAGCGCGAGTATTACGTGCAGGAATTAATCTACAAGGGGTTAGGTTAGATATTTTATCGGAACATTGGTCATGCGTGTAGCGATAAAGGAGCGAAAGACATTGCGGCGGTGCTCATAAAAAAAATATATAAATTTTCTGAGAATAAAAATTTGATGAGAAAAAAGTTTCAAAATATAATTCAGACAAATATTAAATCCCGGGATTAGTTATTTCGATCCCGGGATTTCGGGATTTGAAGAAGCACCGGGATCCCGGGAGCTGCAAACCCTAACGTGTACTAAATAAAACTATCTACTAATACCTTTGATCATGTACATACGATAGTAAATATTTAACTAAATCACAAATATGCCACCTATGCTAAATAGGTACTACTATAAGAAATCCTTAGTTATCAACCACAACTATCAATAGACAAAATACTAAATACAATTATGTAACAACAGGTAAAATTATAAATAAAATAAAAAATAATATACATAAATAATCACTCTTATTGCTAAGCATGCAACTGGAATAAGATCAATAATAAAGAATAAATAGATAATAAGGTTTTGTGCCAAGGTCAACTCTCATAAATACTCGAGCAACAATTCTAAAGCTTATATAAGGTAAACGTACCGGTAGTTGACCACTGTTTCGGAAGTTGCCCATTTAACAGTTTTTTTTCCTAAAAATAAGCATTTTTAAATTTAATTTGGCTCGTGATTTTGGTAAATGAGTAGTCATGCTAATTGCGGATTGCTTGTAAACGAACCGAACAGCCATTGTGCATTTTAATGTCACATCGTACGTATGCAAACAGTGAGGTGAGTTGTGCTTGCAATTATTGACAATTTCTTAGGCAAATCGATAAGGATAGACTTGCTTTTATGTACAGGACAGCTGATGTGATACTAGAGCGTAATGTTGATAATACACATTAGATTAATCTGTTAAACGTTTTTGGGTTATGTTGTTAGGACTCACACCCAGCGGCGTGTTAGCATCTAAAATATAAATTACTTGCTTTTTTAATAAATTGACCAGGGGTGGTCAATTTTAAAAACAACGCAATTATATTTGTTTAACGTTAGAAATCTAATTTCCTACTTGAATGGTAATACTGTTTAGAATCTATTTTTCATTTGCCTTTAACTTGATGTATTTCAACAGATGACCGTATGGTCAACAACTTATACATGGTGTGATCAA
Organism: Dioctria linearis; assembly: GCA_963930735.1. Lineage (NCBI taxonomy): Eukaryota > Metazoa > Arthropoda > Insecta > Diptera > Asilidae > Dioctria > Dioctria linearis. The sequence goes on from OZ005740.1 coordinate 80,528,991, forward strand.
CTACTTAAACTAATTTTAAGGTTCTTGATCATGCCACCAATAAAAGGACTATTTCGGAATTACACGGCTGAGGATATGGAACGTGCTATTCACGATGTGAGGGAAAATAAATCGTCTACTAGAGCCGCTGCCAGGAAGTTTAATGTTCGGCGGACTACGTTAAAGTACAAATTAAAGGGGAAGTCGCCTATTGGCAGGTGCGTAATGGGTTTACTTATAACTTATGACTTTGGATACTTCAATCTTTTGCGGGCCTGCTCGGGTCTTCTGTTTTGCAATTTGAGGAAGGACTCTAAAAAAAACTTTTGTTGATTTCAGGAAAATGGGCCCTGATTCTGTGCTTTCATAGGGTGAAGAAAAAATGATTGAAGATTGGATTATAAAAATGGTTTCATTGGGATTTCCCGTCACTATGCCCCCGCTCACCTTCAGTGTTCAGACCTTGCTAAAAGAAAAGGCAAAAGGCAAACCCCATTCAAAGATGATCTGCCCGGCAGGACTTGGATTTTTCCACAGACATTAATACTTGACTGCAAGGACGGGCCAAATTTCATTTAATGATCCAATGTGAATCGTTCGCGACTATCGAGTCCCCATAAAACATGAATATGCTCATATAATTGTGCTATTTATAAACCCAACCTTACTTAGTGATTATAGTTTCTTATCTGGTTACTTTCCTTGGCCCTAAACTGGTTTACGTATTTGTTGTGGTGTTAAGGCTTTATCCGAAAGTCTTGATTTACTTTCTGTCGCCCCGATAAAGACTGTTGTAGTTCCAGTATATTAATCCATCTCTCCGTCTTTTAGGCATCGCAACACGGCTCCGATGACTAGCTTCACTGACTTGCAATTGAAATATTTGGCAGAAGTGGATTCGAGTAAAATTAGGACAGCACTGGACTGCGCCCCCATGAAGATTCACCTATAAACACTGGTAGCCTTGGACAACACGGAATCGCATGCACATTAGGCCTTTTGCGTTATATAATAACAAGATTCTTTGTTTATCTATATCCGCCTTCTAATTTTAGCTTTGCCCCGGAACTAACTCCTCACCAGGATGTTTTAGTCTCGCGTACCAAAAGGTATCTGTACTGAAAAGCACAGGCAGCCGCGTAACACCGGACAGTATAGATGGAGTTGCCCTATTGAGTTTTCCAAACTAGGTACTATTAGCATTTCTAACTGTGTATATATATACACGGTGTCCCAAGAAATCAATGTCAAGCCGGAATAGGGCAATAGACCAAGTCGTAACAGTTATCAGAAAATATAAAAAAAATCTAAGTCAGGTATTTTTCAAATTATAGACATTTCATTTGTTTTTGAGAAAATGTACATCCTGTGATGGTTTTTTAGCTCCTGTTGCTACAAATCTTTACTTTTTTTCAATTTTATTTTTCTTACGTAATCCCGAATAGTGCTTATGTAACCTGTTGCTTTAAATTCTAAGCCAACTGTTCCAGCTAGAAAGAAAATGTCACATTTTGTCGAGCCAAGAATAGAAAATTAATATTTCACTCAACTTTAACTGACTGTAATGAAAAAAAATGTGCTACGCCCGTTTGGCAAGTAACTTCAAAAGTTGACGCATTTAATAAGGATTTTAAAATGGTATAACACTTGCTACAATATTTCTTAGATTACGGAAAAAAAATTGTTCCTTCAAGAAACCCAGTTTATAAAAATGTCTTTTCACCTACTAAAAATGATTCTAGTGTACCCAAAGCTTGCCGTAAGACCGTAACTTTAAGATTTAAGTTTGAGTGAGACGGAGAGTCATTACATGAAGTGTGAATGAGACAGATAGTGACGATTTGAAGGTAGAGATCTTAACTTTTTGCTGTACTTAGGACAAATTTTCCTTAAGTGTAAAATTAAACACCAATTATTTGGATGCTAAGATTTATTATTTACAAAAGATGTTCAAACTGTCTTCCTTCAGCTGCAATTTAAGGTCGACATCTTCTTAAGCAAGATCGGGCTATCAGACGGGCAAATCTTCCTGTTGACAAATTCAACTGCTTCCGTAATTCTGGAGCTTATATTTTTGTAAATTCGGTGAGCTATACTTTTAGGCACTCCTGTGCTTTCCTGGATTGCACGTACCAAAGTACTTGGGTCTACGTCCTCGTAACGCAAGGAACTCTTCCTCCACCATGTACTTGGTTTGGAAGTCGGCCCTCTGTGGATAGTACAAGATGCACATCTGTGAAAGCACAATGATTTGAAGAGCTAGCGTCACTATATTGCTCACTCACATTTCATGCAATGACTCTCCGTCTCACTCAACCTAGAATCTTAAAGTTACGGTCTTACGGCAAGCTTTGGGTACACTAGAATCATTTTTAGTAGGTGAAATTTTTTTTTTCGAAACTGGGTTTCCTGAAGAAAAATGTTTTTTCCGTAATCTAAGAAATATTGTAGCAAGTCTTATACCATTTTAGAATCCTCATTAAACGCGCCATCTTTTAATGTTACTTGCTAAAATAGTGTAGTACATTTTTTTACAGTACAGTCGGTTAAAGTTTGGTAATGTAATTATTTTGAATGCAATGTTGGGCCAAAATTTAACTTTTTATTTGAAACTGAGGCAGTTATGCTTTAACTTTTAACTGTAATTTACAGAAGTGTTATTCATGGTTGCATCACCGAAAAAAATCAGACGAAAACTTTATATTTGCAGTCAATGGACTTGACAGGTCATCACAGGGTGTCAGTTTTTAAGATTTATTTTTGAATCCTTATAATTTGAAAAGTACATGACCAAGATTATTTTCCATATTTTTCTGATAACTGTTACGACTTGGTCTATTGCCCGATTCAAGCTTGACGTTGATTTCTGGGACACCCTGTATATATATCTAGATCTAATCCGTAACCATTTTATCATATAGGAATATAACTATGTAATCGTGTAGGTACTATTAGGCTTCTAATGATGTATATCTAGTTTTAAAAAAATATAATCCAATTATGACAGTAGGTAGAAATACACCACTTCTTCTTTTGGTCATATTTATTTAAAAAATTTTTACATCTGATTAGATTGTTTTAGTTGCCAACGTTAAATTTGTGCATAGCAAATTAATTTAATTTTATCTGAGATAAAATAATGTAGGTAATAAAGAGGATATATTTAGTCAGTTCTTTAAAAATTTGGTCCCAAAAGTGGTTCTTAACCTTTGAGTACCGATGTTCTTCTACAGAGGCATAGTCTGATAGACCACGCAAAATAATAGACTAATTATAGACTCTGGTACCTTAAAATTTGCACGCACCCTAATTTATTAATTTGTTTACATTTGTTTATAACGATATAAAATAAAAAAAACAATTTTTTTCCATTTTTATTTACTTTTTTGAAACATAAAATGTAGCTGAACTAATTTCTAAAAAAATTATATATAATACAGTTCTTGGGTTATTTAAAAATAATACAAATAACGAAAGAAATAAAAAAAAATATATAACGTATATTTTCTGTTATTCAAGGAAACAAATAACGAATTCGGGCTTTTTCCGAAAATCTACAAACAGTCTGTGCAAACTTTTTCGTTTACACGGGCATAAATGGCCTATTTTTCTTGATATTTTGTTGCAACTGGTCTAATGGAGGAATTACTAGTGACCTTGCTAAAGATTTCAGGAACAGAGATCGTTCAATTTTTTGCCATGGTAAATGTATACTACATATACAATGGGTGCGTTCACTGGCACGATAGTGTCCTGTAGCGTTGTGATAGCGATGTGTTGTGAACAAATGTCAAAAGAATTACTTTGACAGTTAGTCCACTACAGTGATGACCCTTGTGTAAGCAAAATGCAGTGAACGCAAAAGAGAATAACGTAGTAAATCAAATATTTTTCACGCTTGCAAAAATAAGTAAATATAAAGTAAACATAAACGTCAAATTTCGAATAGCGTTATCGTTGGGAGATGAACTTTTTTCGACATTAAAAGGAAATGAAGTAATGCATTGAAATTGATTTGTAACAAAGGTGTTCATTTATCGAATAGTTACAGGTTAGTGAAGTTACATTTGTAGAAGAATTAACCCGTAACGATTCGGATGATGACCACGAAGAAGAAGAATTGCTAAATATAGCGGCTGTGGGATATTCTAAAGAAAAGCCGAAGAGGATAGAGTTGTATGTGGAACTTATTGTCCAGAACAACTCCAGGGAGTAACTTTCGAATGACTCATGACACTCGTATTCTTTTAACAGAGAAAGTAACGCCGATAATTTTGGATTCATATGATAAATTATATATTAGTATTCCTATAGCAAACCAGTTATATGGTTGTTAGCAGATCAGGGGTCGTACAGGTGTAAATTATAACCATTTAAATTTGGAGAAAAATATTATTCCTTGATATCATCTTTCAGATCAGTGGGCGAGAGATTTGGCATGGCCAAATCATCTATATAAAAAGTGTAGTTCAGAGTAATCGACGCATTAAACAAACTAGCAGCCTCAATAATTAAATGGCCTTCATGTAATGATATGGCGGAAACTGCCAGGTGTATAGAGAAAAGCACCAAATTAAGGAATGTTATCGGGGAAATTGATGGAACTTACATTCCACTAAATGCTCCTGCCGAGCACAAAGATTCTTACACAAACAGGAAGATGTTTACAGCTGTTGCAACCATAAAATGCAAAAGATTCTTACACAAACAGGAAGATGTTTACAGCTGTTGCAACCATAAAATGCAATTTATGGATTGGTTTGCTAGCTTCCCAAGCTCTGCACATGACAGGAGGGTATTTAATAATTCGCCGATATACGAAGACATTATGGCGAATCCCTCTTTATATTTTCCAAATGGACAATACATTTTAGGAGACAAGGCATATCCGCTTGTTGATTGGGGTTTAGTACCATTCACTGATCGCGGCAATTTATCAGATATTGGAAAAAGTTCAACACTGTTCACGCATCTTCTCGGCTAGTTATAGAGAGAAGTTTTGGTCTTCTATTAGGAAGATTTGGAAGACCCAAATATTTAGAGATGAACCGCTTCGAATGGGTTCCTCATACTATATTAGCTGCATGTGTACTGCACAACATTTGTCTTCAAAGATCAGATCCAAGTGCACATATGTACATAGAGGAAGGGTTGCTTGAGGTAGAACGAAATAATACCAGGTATTCACAAGTTCAATTTCAACCATTGCAGCGGCAAGCAATAGGTAGTGAAGAAAAAAGAAGGAGTATTGCAAAGGAGCTGTGGAGAAATAGAAGACAACGGATCGAGTGAAGTGGAACTAACCAGTAACATGCGCGCGATGTATTACAAATAACAATTATTACTTTAAAAATTTCGTATATTATTACGTAACTTTTATATACATATATTAATACCTTCTGACAAAAATGCAGAATAAACTTAAGTATAATTGATGTTGTTGTTTTACTTATGGTGGCTAAAACAGCACTAAAATATATGAGTAGGAACTTGTGTCCCGTTTCGTTAAGTAGTTCCACTTTCAAATAAACAGTTCTTTTTAAAAGCTCCAAAAACACAGCAAGATGATGAGTCAGGTGGTACAATACGCGCTGCATGAAACAAGTAATTCAATTATTTTATTTATTTTTTATAGAAAAGTCCTTAAATGACTATTTATTGCGTTAAAACTATAACCTATAGCTTCTCTAATAGTTTACCCATCATCTCTCTGTAAGTTTCCACTGCAGTCTGCGGGACTTCCAGTTGTTTTTTTTTAACCTCAAGCATTTTCTTCAAAAGTTCCTTCCTCTCCGCTTGTCATTTTCTTCTCTCTTCCCTCCCTTCTTCAATGAGGTACTCTATAGTTTCGGGTATAGTCCTGCGTCGTCTCCTCTATGAAGTAACTGCGTGTGGAGTATCAATGCCATTGCTCAGATTTTCAGGAACGTTCCTTGGCTCTGTTCTTATATTCGTCGCTTCTACATTAGGGTCTGTCTCCAGAATTGCATTTTGTACTGTTGGCACAGAATAAGTCTTTGAACTTGCCAATGATATGGGGTTGGCAGAGTGGTTCTCTGCAAAAATTGCATGCATTTGGTCGAAGTATGCGAATATATATGGAGACGAACCCGGAGAGCGAAGGTTATCGTTTTTTTCTTATACTGCCCTTTTAAATAATTGAATTTCCACTTGCTGTGGAGTTCAGTATAGGCAAATCCTGAAGTGGTCATCTCCTTCGATATTTCTTCCCAGATTTGGGAGTGTCTCTTTCGCGAATTCAAAAATTCTCTCCGCTTGTTTTTATATAAGTCTAAAAGGTACAAAACAGCACTTGATTGATTACAAATTATATGTTACTCCACAAGCACCTTCAGTCAAATTAATTTTGGGTATCATATTGTTTTCTCCTAAAAATGATATTGTAGCCGGTGTCACCTCCTTATATATTTCTTGGCTTATAGAGTAATATTTAAGAAACAGATTGATTATAAAAATGTTGTTTTTGTTCTTACCATTTTCTACTACTAAAACTTTTTGGCCCATCAGACAGGCCATATTGTTCTCATCAACCAAAATTGATATGTTTTCTGCTTCCATTTCTATATCTATGTCACTTTGACAACACAAATTTAATATCTCACAACTTTACTATCCTAAATAAGGGTAGTGAAATAATGCGCTCTAACTTTTACTCTTGGCCGTCTCAGTGAACGCGTGAGAAAGTAAAAGAAAGTGAGTACCTGTCATTTTCTGTGTACAGTGAACGCACAATAGCGTTGTGTAGTGATTCGGTCGTAACATTATGTCACTATTTTTTGTCAATGAACGCACCCAAAATGTAGGTATGTTTTTATACCACTAAGGTCCAAGATGCGGTAAAATAGAGCCATCGGCCAACGACGAGCTCTGCGAGCACTGCTGCATATGGAACATTTCTTGTTTATTTCATCAATCTTGAGTTGTAGTAAGATATAATTTCTGGTTTATTATTTTCGCAGTCTGATGCTTCACTATGATGCATTGAAGATACTGCCAGTACTGCTCTGCTCCTTGCATAAATCCATATAAGGTAGATTGAACTTCACGAGTTCTCTTCGGCGAAAATTCATTTGGTATTTCTCGTTTTTGTTTTTAAGTACCTACATACCATACATAAGTCCTCTTTTTTTTAGTTCATCAATGAATTTGATAGAACTATACCAATTATCAGCAGTTATGTTACGGGTACTATCATGTAGTTCTTCTTCTCCTTTTCTTCGATTGTTAGGTCCCTTCCATCCGATCCTTTAGCACTACAAATGTAACCGCCATAAAAGTAAAATGTTTTCGAATCGCAAATCGCTTGAATTTTTAACGAAATGCAAGTAACATCTCATCTACTGTGGGATTTATACCCATATTGTAGTACTTCTGGTATCTACTCACAAACGTGTTGAAAATAAGTGATAATGGTGCTGTCTTATCGTCATTTCGCCATTCATTTCTGGTGTTGAGTTTATCAAAGCGCACATAATTTAAATGGTTCAGGAATCTGTTCTTAGAGATCATGGCTCTAAATATGTCACGACCAGCATTATCAGTATAGCATATAAAAGATCACAATCTTCATGATTAGCCTTGAAAATTGACGAGTAGTATAGAATTCCAAGCAGAACCATTAATCCTGTTTCGTCAATGCCTTGTAAGCTCTAAGGAGTGATAGAAAATCTCCCTGTGTTTTAGCAACTTAACATTAGTCCAACTAATAATTTCGTGAAAGATTGCGTCATCAAAGAACTTACGCCAGATGTTAAAGGGATCCTTTATATCACTTTCAGTTTCGAAGTAGATAATATAGATGCTACCGAGACAATATTGTGCCGAATGGTTCTCACTCCCAAATTGCGAGAAGACTTACTACATTTGTATCGGTTTTTACCAAGAAAGCTGTATTTAATATTTTCAGGTATTTGTTGTTCGAGAGATCCTTGAACATTATCCTCGATATCTGAACATTCCATTCTATTCCCGATTCAGTATCATGTTCACTTCTACAGCAAGATCGGGGTCTGTAATCGTGGAATCCATATCAGCGTCCTCTGCATACCATTCGGATCAAATTACTTCATGTCCTCTACTACTTGCCCTTGAGTTTCCTAACCATTTCCATTTTATTAATTTTCTTACCATATGTGGAATAAGCCGATATATATAAAAATCTGCAAGTCAAAATAAAACTGATAAGTATCGATACATGGTCTCACAGCCCACGCACGATTTACAAACAGTTATAAATTACGTCAACAATACGTGGCGACACAACCATGCTGCTCGCTAACTCATAAAGAACTAACTCAAGGGTAGACCGACGCGTGTGACGGTGGCATATAATCTTCATCATAAAAACCGAGAACATAAGAACGGCGTGGTCTGTGACACCACGGGTCTGTACTTAAAGGTTAACATAATTTTTGGTATTTGCAATTTCGTTATCATTCGTTCGAAATTCTAAGTTTGAAGCCAAATTTAGGATTTCGCCATATGGTTGTCTTTTCAAATTTCGATAGGTTTTTATCTCCCCTAAACAGCAATATCTAAGATACGAGCTCATATTTTATGAAGAAATACATAAATATCTTAAAAACTGAGAATTTATTTCGTCTTTATTGCAACGCTTATTCCTACGAAGCTAGTTATTGTGCAGCCATCTATGCAGACATAGATAGGTTATCAATCAGGATAGTTAATAAATGTAAATTCGATATGAAAACTACAAAATTCGTTTTTGGGTACTATAACAGGTATACCCTAACTTATAAAAAGCTAACATTCATAGTGCCGTCTCATGCTAAATACGAAATAATTTATTATTCGCCTTTTCCTCCCATCTCATATATTGCATAGCTTATCAATCCAATCAATCACTCGCCACCTAGTTGGCTTCAAAAGTTTTTCAAGAAAGCTTAGATCGCTGATCATTTGATCAATGTTAAAGAGCAAAAGCTCATCATGTGCCAAATATGCTAATTTCGAATATAAACTGGGTTTGCTCCACCCTCTTATTTCTAAAGAATTAGTGCCAATATTTCTTTTACGAACAATTAAAGAGCCCCAGGATACCAAATGTTAACTGGGCTTAATGTATTTGAGTGACACGGGAGATGACTTTTTAGTCCCTATTCCAATATAATTAATGATTGTAATGCCCGAAATTTGTAAAACTTCCATTAATTTATAAGGATTTAAAAATTACTTCAATTATTGCGCATCACTTACCACCTGTTCGAGTATTATTGTAAGCCATTACATACTACTGGAGTGGAATTCTGTAAGGTGATTTTTGATAACGAACAATCATTTCACAAAGATTATCTTTCCGTAAGATGACAATCAATATAAATATCACTTGAAGTTGACATTTTTGCGGTGACTGCAAAAGTGGTGTAATTTTGTCAGAAAACGAAGAAATATTTAAAACAATGTAAGTATTTACGTTTTAAAAAATTATACAAATTTATTAATAAAAAACTTAGGACACAATCTATACAGCAGCAGATAATATTTCTTACTGAATTTATGGATCATCATCCCGACCTTGCACGCAACAAATTAAAAACCGCAAACACTAATTTGAATGCATGTGGTCCTCCAACAAAAACTGTAGCTGAATGGAAGAGGTTGAGTAAAAATCACAACACACCAATTATATAAATTTATGTACTAATACGCCGGTTTGGACATGTCAAAACTATAAAGTGAAAAAAAAGCTAGTAGATAATAAAAAGAGCTTAATTAAAACAGGGGGGGTCCATTCATTGGGAAAAGGATGACGGATATTGAAGAAATTATAACGGAGGCATGCGAACTCGAATCCGTAGTATCTGGTATGCAATCCAGAACATTTGGAGCTGCATCAAGCCCAGCTATTGACGAATCCTCAGATCCTTTGGATAATTTATTACACTCAATCATTACTACCATGACGTTCAAGCTATGTCTCCCTTTTCTGTTATAGAACATGTGTTCGTCTTGTTGTGGGCCTAATAATGACACAGATGTACCATCAACGCATCCAATTACTGAAAAGTTCTAAATATAAATTGCTTTCATTTAACTCTCTTATAGTTCATACCTCCTGGGAACTTATATTTCTCTAAAGACCATTGTTTTGTACTTACATCAGGTTCAAACTTTATCCAGGATGAGCAAAGGACTTCTTCCATTTATAGTATCTTCCTCATTTTCACTGCTATCGGTATAATAAAATGCAACACTAGAAAACATAGTTCTTGAAGTAAAAACGAGGCTGACATCATTTCAATTTGATAATTAAGTTAGAACAGACAATAACTGCGAAGTTGCTCGCATTTGACACAACGCTGATAACAAAACTGATCACCTTCAAGATAGCCAATATTTTCGGTGATCAATTTTAATAATCACCTCAGCGATTATCAACCATCACCTTACAGAATTCCACTCCTGTATAATGGGTATAAGTTGAGCATGACATCGCAGCCTATATAAAATGTTTTAGGACTTCTAATTTATTAACGTTATGAGGTATATGAGAGACTATTCATCTTGGTTTTATTCCTTTTTTATTTTTTAATTCAACTGTTTGTAAGATGAAATTGGTGAACGGAGATATTCCATTCCTCTTGTTGAACCCAACCATTTAACACTTTCTGGATTCCGTGTGATATTTATTATTTGTTAAAGTTTTGCTTAATTACCTATTACTATGGGATACGATGGCCGAACATTGGCGGATAAGATATAATTGGAAAAATGCATGGATAACATCCACCACTCCTCCTTAATGTGAGATGTGAACAGATCTTTTTTCCTGCCATTGTCGTCTTTTTGATTAGCAGCACATAGCAGAGACTGCTCCGACTTATCGATTTTAACCATTACTTTTGAACTCTGCACGTATCATATAAAAAATTGCAGCTAATTTTTTTCAAATTCTTTACGACTCACAATCTGCTCGTTTAAATGAAACTCATAAATTGTCTATTTTACTTTGTACTAAAAGGTTATTATCTTTCGGTGAGAATATAAACTTTCGCAAACCTAACGCAAATAAGTTGACGACAAACAACTATTTTCCACTCGTAATGTCACGTGTTCATCTGTCGTTCAATTATATTATGCAAATAAAAGCTAACTTTCGCAAATAGGGCTGACAGTAGGATTTTAGCCAAACACACCCGGCTATGATTGTTTTTGTTTGTTTTTTTTTTATCAAAACAAACTCTCCAGTTGATGCTCTGTTGAATCTTATAATAAATTTCTCGAATAATTCAACCTGTGTAAAGAGCATGTATGCTTTTGAAATTTCATCAGGTTGAAGCACAACACAATATCTTTGAGTCCTGCAGGATTTATGTACCCATTATGCTTTGATTTTTTGGTTATTATTTAATTTTAATGCTTTTAATTATAAATCTTAAAATTGCCAAATTAGAAGGTTTAACAGAAAAACCCGTAGCCTGACATCACTTTGCTAGTTAAAAATGGTAATTGTTGTTCATACTCAAAATGAGTGAGTTCACTTCTACAGTTTATGGATTTCAAGGAAATAAAGCAGTGACAGAGTGCGGACGAAAATTATTTCATTTGGTATATCATTGATAGCTCTTCACTGTGAGTAAAGATCATGGAAGCGAAAATTTTAATTAAATGGTATTAAGGAAATTTGCGAGAGACTGTCACTTCTGACATTATTTCCACATACAAACTCATTTTAATACGATAATGGAACTCTTACTGCAAGTTGAATAAATGGAGAAAGTCTTATTCTATTTGAAGATGTAGCGAAGTTACAAATTTGAAGCCGTATTAAATTATTTTTAACCCACACTGGATAATTTTATTGAAACTTGAAGTTAAGTTCAAGTAAACACGCCACTGGGGCATGCGAACGAAGCTGTCATAGCCACTTTTTGCATGAGCTGCACGTCATCACATGTACAAGCCAAATACAAGAATTTTAATTCAGCATGTCGTTTCATCGAAGTGTTGTATTACATTTTATATGGTGCATTCTTTGTAAATCTGATCCTTTATATATGTACTTAACCAATTATCAGTTTCTCCATCGCTATTTTTCTTTTTTTACACCGCCCCTCCAGAGGTGGATTAAAAAAAATTTGCGTTTCATTTCATGTACTAAAAATTCATTATGTTTTCGACAATTTGGTATTACTTTATAGTAATCGGGGGTGGGGGAATTGGTGTTCTGCATTGCCATGTCTACCAATCCAAAATCGTGATCGTTTGGTAAGAATGAATGTCCTGACAATAACATCTTGTGATCACTGATATCTATTTCATTGTCACTTGTGATCCCCTGAATGCTATAGTTGCTTCCTAAATGTATATTTTAATTTTATCATTATAAAAATTGTGGAAACATTGATTCAATACATACATATTCCGCTTATGATATGCAATAGTTACTTTCAGCTTCGGATAAGAAAGTTTCGTTTGTAAATCAAAGGAGAAAGCAAAGTATTTTTCTGGATTACTTAAAACCAAATCCCGGTTTTCCAACAAGGATTTACTAGCCAGTTCAGCACTAATCAAGTGAATTTCATGTTGTTCTGTCAGGCTCTGTTTCTCTTTGACATTGCAAAAAGCTTTAATTTTCATATCAAGCATATTGCATTTTTGGCAGAGTCTTCAATTTTTCAAAATCTGCTCTACCAAAGTCAAAATCCATTAAATAATCACGTGTAGCATTATAAGCATCGTCGACATAAATGCGATACATACCAAAAGAAATCTCATTTCATTTCTCATCTTTGATTTGCCTTTAGCTTCACCTACAAGCAGTCCATGTCCATTTAGCTGTAATCCTGATGACACAGACAAGGATGGGTAGGCATACATAAATCTAAATAAAATTTTTCTAATATAAACATCTGGTTTCATATACTGCAATATAGCGTCATCTAATAAAGGAAAAATAATAACAAGTTTTTCATTTCAACCCAGAACAATTGGAAATTGCACTAAACAATTTCAACGTTCTATCTTGTCTATTTTGGTAGTATAAAAATGTATACGTAAAATTCTACATAAAACCCAGCCAACTCTGTATAGATTAAATTTAGAAAAATTTTCTATGATGTTGCATCGGTAGAGCAGCACTCACGAAGAAAATCCGATTAGACTCTCTACCTTTGAAAATATCTAACAATACTCTAATCAAGGATTTACAAAGAGAATTTATTTTAAAAATGTTCACGAAGTGTGCATTTCGTTGGAAAATTTTTCGTTTGAATCAGTAGATGGTGTTGAAAAAATATCGAAGAATGATTGTAAGTCCATACATCCATCTCGAGCTATTGAATGTAGTTGTAATCTCTCTCTTTTGTATATATTAGTAGATGGAATTGTTAACTATATGCATATTCAGTTAGTTGTCGAGATAACTTGAAGCGGTAAAGCCGAAATATAAAAGTTGATGTCATTCGCATTTAAGTAGTCTGTATCATTTATAATAAAGTCTATAATTTTGAATTAACAACCGGGTGTTTTAACGTTAACGTGATCGTAATTAATTAATCATTTTTCATAGATGGTTATATGTCGGAAAATCGGATAAGCAAAAATCGAAAGTCTAATGGTGGGCGAAGCCTTTACTTTGAACTGTACAACTAGCATTTGATAGCATAAACAATAACATAACAGTAAATAGGGTTACATAGATATAAGTTTTATTTTACGTGATCGTATCTCTCTTCACCGGTAGATCATTGGTGTAACTGGACGAGTCTGGATGGAGACCAAACCAGTTTGCATATACTGGTTTGATATGCATAAAGTTTTCGTTAACGTGCTCGAATTGCATAACCTTATAAAGTGTGCTATTGTAAAAGCATTCCGAATTCTATGTTAAATACTGTCAATGAATCGTCTATCCTTACATATCCTGGTATGTTTTGAAACATTTTAGTGTCCAACAGCACTGGCAGCATGGCTACTGGTATGGATTGAAAGTGCTTGGTCTCAACTATTTAAAAGTACCAACCATTTCGGTGCAGTTAATAATTACGTGATCCGATTTTCACCTATACACGTTCCCTATATATTTAGATTTGTTCAAGAAGGAATTTATTTGAATTCTCCGGTATATAGCAAAAGCTAAAAAATGTTTTTAATTTGTTATTTCATCACACAACCCATTATATTTTTGGTGACTAGTTTCAAGTCTTGGTTTTGACTCATTTAATAAAAAAAAAAAAATCTTCTATTTTTCTCAATTTTTTTCATTTCTCCATTTCTTTTCTTTGTTCTATTTTTCATTTGTTTTTCAAGTCATTCATCTGCGCTATTTGGGACCTGTTGATGAGTCAAAACCAAGCCTTGAAACTAGTCACCAAAAATATAATGGGTTTTGTGATGAAATAACATATTAAAAACATTTTTTAGCCTATGCTATATACCGGAGAATACAAATAAATTCATTCTTGAACAAATATAAGTTTACCCGGTAAAAAATCCTAAAGAGTAATCTCCACTTTTATTTCTATATATTTAGGGCTAGAAATTTAAGTTTCAAAGAGATTTTGGATACAACGATATCGTCGACCACATGACTTAAACATCATTTTAGAATCACAGATTACATATGTATATATTGCAGAATTTATTTTATATATAATATAGGTATGTATATATTTGTTAATAAATAGCGATTTTTAAATTTGGCTTAATAAGCAAAATCTCAACGCAGATACAAATATATATGTAGGTATAATCTACATTGCGCCTGTTGCACGTCGTCAATAATGCATACAACTTCTAAAGGAAAAATTGTTAATTAATTTAAAAAAACAAAAAGCAGGAAAGTTTTAATTGATTTAAGATCAATTCTTACACATATGTATGACTGTAATTTTTTCTGCGCAAATTTGATTTTTGAACTCATTTCAAGCACCTATTTCTAGAATGGCTCTCCGAACAGTAAAAATGATGTTTTACCACAGCTGATGTGTCAATTCCAATAATTGACAACTACGAAAAGACTGCGTGCGTAAAGCACAGCTTAATGAAATTTGTCAATTCCTATAATGGACTTTCGAATAAACTGCAATCACAAACGAGAATGCTGAAATAAAATATTCTTGTGGAGTGTAGCGGTTAAATAATAAGAGGAAATTTGTCATTCAATTGTTCACCCAATTATTTTATTGCAAGAAAACACTAATTTAGCAAACAAATGTTAATCTTATGCGAAAATTAATTACTTTGAACAAATTCACTTAATTCTCTCAATGTGTAAAATTTACTTCCACTAACTTACACATGTACGCTTATAAACTTCACTTTTAGTTCAATGATTCAAAGTATGTTTATATGTATTTAATAACTAAAAGAAACTTAAATATGCAACAAAAAAATACGTTTTACTCGAATTTATTCTTTTCTTTCAATAATGACAAATTAGACAAATTATGCAACGTTAATATTTCATATATACAAAGCAAAGGAAAATTTCCCTTTCTGTGTATCTTAACTATGATATTTACTAATGGCTAACAGTAAATAATGATTAGAACTCAAGGTAGATATAGTTTCCAATTATTATGTTGTGTAAAACTGACCTAATGGCATATTTTTTACACGATAAATAATTGTTTGAAATTTCGATTTACTTGAGTTAAATAGTTAAATGGCTAAAAGGAAGAAATTAATTAAAGAGAATTCAATCGTTCTTGTTAATTTCATACATGTCTGTATGACCAACACCTGGCATGCAAACACAATGAAATTTAACGCAAATTCAGAAA
Organism: Dioctria linearis; assembly: GCA_963930735.1. NCBI lineage: Eukaryota > Metazoa > Arthropoda > Insecta > Diptera > Asilidae > Dioctria > Dioctria linearis. Next base: position 80,544,737 of record OZ005740.1, read on the forward strand.
AAATGAATAATTCGCAAAGTTACCTTTAATTTGATTGAATACTTTGTGACTGATTAAATTACACAAATAAAATGATTAAAACTTCCTTGCTGTGAATTGCTTTGTAGAAAATTTTCTGTTTCTGAAATATTGCTGATAATTCTATTTCCTTTTGCTGATGATGACACTATTAAATTGCAAATATGTGGGAGGAATGCTCTAATGACATATGCTCGCACCTTGACAACTTTTGAAATAAGAAGGCAGAATGAAGAATGAACCCCCTTTTTATAGAGAATTTTGTTCCGATTTCGTATCCATAAAAATAAATTTTGCAATTTTCAGGCTAAGTTTGACTACAATATGTGAATTTGTTGTAGTCATTTGATGTCAAATTACAAATTGCATTTTTCGACATCTTTCCCATAGAAATTAATTTTAATTTAGAGGAATTATGATAAGTTTTCATAAATCTTGGCATAACTTATCGTTTCGCCATCTTTGATGTCAATTTACAAAATTCCTCTCATAATTCATTTTGTTCATCTTCATCCTTGTCCCTTTCACACCTTTGTGTCTCTTTCGCACTCATTGGTGTAAATTTCGAAAATTTGCGATTATTCCGTAAACCGTGGAAAATATCGCAACGCGAACGCGCCAATTAGATTCTGCGTCTCTTTTCACCCCGGGGTGATATGTCAAACACCGCGAGAAATTAGAGTTCGATGTATTCATGCTAAAAATTGTATTAAAGTCAGTGTTTATGTGTATATTAATTATTCATCGAGGGAATTATATATTTTAACACAGGTGAGTACATACATTTCTTACGTTTTATGTGTTGATTAGGTATAATTCTTGCCTTTTTACAAATGGCATAGTTACCTGTCAAGGTGAACTTATTTTGCGAAGTCTACATACAACTTGTTATTGTTGTTCTTTCTTGTAAATTAAAAAAAAAAATTTTATTAAATTCATTTATCTCTATAGTATATTTATCTTTGAAGTTCATGTTTTAATTCGTTTGTTTATTTCAGGTCGTCGTGGGACCCTTAGCATCTGTGAATCTCCAGATGCTGGTAAGATTTTTCAATTTGATCTTAATCTAATTTTTCTTTGATTTTTAGGTTGGTCGAACAAATGATTATATCAAATTTCATAGGATTTTATTTTCTGAAGAAATTTTCAGTACAATAACAACGTATAGGACTGATAGTTTTCATAGTATACGTAAAAGAACTTAATTTTGTATGGTAATACGAAACACGGGTGTAGCGGAAGCTACATTTTATTTTAGTTTCGTTCATATTAAAACATTTTTTTTTGTTTTAAATAAAAATAATTTAACATTTATCTATCTTGTCAGCTTAATATTAGTACTGACTGTTTATAAGAAAAATACATTTCAGAATGACGTCTGTTCTAAAATGCTTTGAAAAACTTTTAAAAAGCTTTAATCGCAGACACATGACACTGTACACTTTCAGAAAAATTCAAAGGAGACTTGTTTAGAAGCTAAATAAAAAATTAAAATTATGGTTGTGTCAGGCGATAGATTCAGTTCTAATTTAGACGCAAGAAGAAAAAACAGCTGTATAAATAATAATAAGCTTTCTTCTATATATATATAAAAATATTTATTGTTTGGTTTAAATATAAATTTGTTATCGACATTAAAATAAAATAAAAAAATAATAATTAAAAATAAAAAATCAAATAAATATTTTATTCATAAATATAAATATAATTTATTAACTTTTACAATTTTACTTATTTTCAAGAACCAAATAGAAATAATAGAAAAATAAATGTACGAAGGACTTTTTGTGAATCGAAGAAAAGATTCATAGAGACATATACTACCTCTTAAGGTACTGTAAGGTACTGTCCGTCTTCACGATAATTCGCAAGCGCGTACACCTAGAGAGCTGAAATTTTGTACACGGCGTTACCATAAAATTAAAATAAAGTTTTAAAAATGGAGTAAATCGGACATACAAAAATAACTAAAAAAATTTGTATTATGCATGGATGTCCCATCTATTTTGCTCTATCATCATAATTGCTACGCATTACAAATGGAATGACAAGATTAATACTTTGATCATATTGGATATGAAAACAATGCTTGTCTATGCTCACCAACATTTTGACGACCAATCAGATGACCATCTTCTAGCAAGTTAAAACTGCGTTTTTGCTGGAATGACCTGGATTGCATTATGCCCAAAATTTTTTGACGATCGGCTATCCTGAGATTTCCTACGGATAGATTTACCACCCTTAGAGTAAGTTCGGGTAATGTGGAATAGGCGGGTAATGTGGAGTGGTGCCCTTATTCCGTTGTTATTTAAGAAAATGACGAATTTCTGCCATTTTATTCCAGTTTGTACAAGTTCAATACCATAACAGCAATGTTTTTCAGTATTCAAGTGTATTTTTCTTTGCGTCAAAAGAATTCTCGATAACTACTGATGTGTTCATAATTTTTCAGTGCAGTCTTAGCAATTGCATAGCGTTCACGGTGCTTTAGTTCTCACTGTGTGTTGGTGTTTTTCTTTGAAGAGTTTTGAATTTTAATTTGAATTACCAGCTTAGCATTGATAGGGTAATTTGGAATACTGCAATGCGTCTAATGTGTATCACCATACCACATTACCCACAAGGTTCAGCATTATAATGTACTTATTTTATTTCCAGATTCTATGATTTGCGATGCCAAAACGAGGTACAAAAGTGCGGTAATGGGAAGCAGACCATATGGAAAACGCGACGGAGGCTGTGAGGAATTGGCGTTTTATTAGCAGTAAAGACATTTTATTTACCCCGCAAAACCTTGCAAGTTCCAACGAATGGCCAGAAGTAGTAAAACTATTAAGGAGCTTTTGTCTACTTCACTAGGTCGCAAGCCTATTTTCAAAAAATTTACTAGAAATGGAAGCACGATTTTTTGGCTAAATCGTTCAGATGTCCTCTTTGCCAGTTCAACTTACCGTAAAGAATAAATACCAAATCCATTTTCACTCTTACGTCGGGCTGCGAGAAAAGTTTTGCTTTACGCATTTCAAAAAAATTTAATATCATTTCGAACGGCAACCGGAACATCCTTGGACCGAGCATATGGCTTCAATAGAAAAAATGTTGGGAACTTTGTTGATCTCCTCAAACAAGCATACACCCTACATCAGTTTCCTTCTGGAAGAATCTATAACGTTGACGAAACAGGTCTTTTGATTGTGCAAAGTACGCAGCCTAAGGTAGTTGGTACGAAAGGAATACGGAAAATAAGAGTGATGACATCCACAGAACGTAGTTCATTAGTATTTGTGGTATGCATGAGCTCTGGAGGAAATTTTGTGCCGCCATTTTTAATTTTCCCAAGGAAAAAGCCAAACCCTTCTTTAAAACATGCGAGCCCCGGATCAAAAGCTGAGTATCACATATCTGGATGTATCCAACTACCCATTTTTACAGAATGATTCCTTCATTTTCTGGCCATCACGAAACCTACAAAAGACGATCCTATTCTCCTTATTTTGGACGGTCACTACAGTTATACTAGGAATATTCAGGTCATTGATCTGGCGCGGAAAACATGTGTAACAATTATCTCCTTACCACCCACTCGACCCATAAATTGCAACCTTTGGATAAAACCTTTATGAGTTCGCTGAAGGGATATTACAGTGAGGAAATAAGAAAACTCATAAAAGGAAATGGGCGAAAATTTAGCCAATACGATATATCGGAGCTTTTTGCAAAGGTTTACCTAAAGGTTCAAACAGGCCAAATTGCTGTAAATCGTTTTAAGTGCACTGGCATTTACCCTTTAGAACGAAAATTTTTCGATGATATTGATTTTATTACTACAGCAGATGAACAAACAATTAAACAAGTTGATACTGCAACTGGAGAAATTCAACCTGAAATATCGATGAGGCCGACACTACTACCACCTCTTCATTCACCCGGAAATCGAGAAAGTCAAACTGAGATTACGGTAGTTCACCCCAATACCGCTCTTGAATGGATCACCTTACAAACGATCACTGGACGAAAGTCTTGCTGCTATTCAAAAACGTCGAAGAAGAAAGAAAACATCACTTAAAAACCCGTCTTGTTCGGAAATTTTGTGAGGCACTTATTGTCCCCGAAAGACCACAGAGAGCAATCAAGCCTACTAGATAAAAGTATCCAGCGCTGAAAGACAGATGTGACAGTTTTAGCAGTGATTCTTCGTGCAGTCTTAGGTTTGTGAATTCTGAAGATGACATTGTCGATGATATTCCTCCATCTACAGATACCATTTGCATTTTTTGCAATTTTTCCTGAGGCAGTGACAACCTACAAAGGAAGTGGATGCAGTGCAATCAGTGCAATATAACCTGGGCTCATCTTGTGTGCACCCATGATTAAGGGGGAGTTTTGTTTGCGAATCTTGCCAAAATGTATTCATTTAAATTCTTGTTTTTATGTATAGATATGTACAGAATTTAAAATAGATAGTAAGTATTTTTGTTTTTGTTTGCAGACGGATTCATTTCTTTTTTTTTCTTCTTTTATGAAAATCTTTTATATTTTTAATAAACTTGTTAATATCTACTTCATAATTTGGTTTATTTCTCAGTACAAAAAACGAAATCTTTACTTGATCTGCCTGGGCAATCTGGAATAGTAGTCCACGTTTACTTCCATAGATATTCAACATTACCCGCCTAAAACTTTTACCTGACATTTTAACACAAATTGTCCTTTCTTCAATGTCGCGTTTATATGTACATACATATAATTATGTTTTATATTTTGTTGCAACATATAGACCCTTCAAAGTAATATTATTAAGAAAATTTAGCTAGGCTTGCACCATATAAATGATATAAGAGCTAAAAGAATCATTGGTATTCCACAATATCCGAACTTACCCTAACATCGTAAAAACCCTAGCAATAGTTTGACTTTGGGGAAAACCGTCATGATATTCCTCTGATGCATTTCCATCTGCCCAAACATGATGTTTTCTTGGGTCGTCGAATACAATATTTGAGAAGCTTTCTCGATGCGCAATTTTAGTATAAATTAAATGTACTTCCCTTGTTTGTAAATAATGCAGTGAAAATTCGAATACCTTTCGCTTTACCTGATTCGATAAACTGAAATTATTATAATCAAAATGTGTTTTATTACATCTCTCACTGGCTACCATAGTGGCACAACACAAAATTCGCGAAATTTGTGCCAATGCCTGAACATAAAGAAAAATTTGATGCTCTATGTTCCTAGGAAACCTGCGTAATACTAGTCCACTAAAAATCCGTCAATAATGGAATCTTTTCTTTTCTGAATTATTTTTATTAAAATTATTTCATGTTGTTTCTCCATCAACGCACATATAAAAAAGGGCGAAAATTTCAGCCCATCTGATGAATATGGTCAAAAACCATACCATTATAATTTAGAATACTATAGTCAAACAACAAACCCTTGCTTATTACTCATTGTAACTAGTTAGTGTCCCTTAAATCATCAAAACTTGTTATGACGATTATCTCGAATAATCGATACATCAGGAAAAATATCAGTACAATTAATGGCCGCCAAAACAACAGTAGCGTCCATCAAACAACTGCGAATTCATTCCTTGTTTGGAATTATGCACAGCACAACTAGCTACTCAACTTTTCATGAAATGCCAGGAAGCACTCGATATTGAAGAAGTGGAACTATTTGCCTGGACAAACCCTATGATTGTTATTGCGTGGCTATCAGACACTCCAAGTAAATGGAGAACGTTATTGAAAACCGTACATCATATATCCTGCAACGTAAAATCACAACAAAATCCTGTTGATTGCGCGGCCAGAGGCATTCAGGGACCTGTTTTTTTTTATAATGAACAGTTGCCACAGACAATGTTGAAATCAACTAAAGCAGTTACTAATATTGAGGTTAGAACCACACCAACATCACACTTGATTGTAACTGAACCCTTTGACATCCTCCAAATATTCTTATCACTGTGGAAAGTGAAAAGAGTGGTAGCTTATTGCATGCATTTTTATAACTACTGCAACTCACCTAAAATTCAAAAAAAATACAAGCAACCTATCTGCTGCGGAACTGAGTACAGCTTTGAACTTCAGTATACGACATGCTTAACAATTATCATATCCGACGGAAATATCCTGCCTCAGTAGCACTGTCAAGTAAAAGCAACCTTATCAGCTCAATCCATTTATCGAGAATAATAATATTTTGAGAGTAGGCGACAGGGTGCAAAATGCTAATATAAGCTACTCACAGAAGCATCCAGCTAATCTCGGCAATCTTGCAAATCTTATTATCTCAGATACGTATCGCAGAAACTTCCATGCCGGTAGAAACTTAACATTTGCAATAATTCGCATACACTGTTGGATTACAGGATCTTATTTGTCAACACATATACCAATGCGTAACCTGCGTTCGGCATCGAGGACACACCTGCCAACAACACAATGTCAAACTTACCAGCACCGCGTGTAGAACCAGTACCAGCAGTCTACAACACAGGTGTCGACTAAGCGGGACCAGTCCACATTAGAGCCTGGAAAGGAAGAGGTCCTAAAATGTACAAATCGCATATTGCACTATATATCTGCCTTCCGACAAAGGCTATCCACCCGGAACTGGTGTCCGAAATGACAACAGACGCTTTTGTAGCAGCATTAAAATGCTTCGTAGCCAGACGGGGCCATTTTGTACAAAACGGCACTAATTTTATTGGTGCTAAAAAACAAGTTACATGAATTTAGGAATCTACTCGCTTCGAAGCATGACAACGAAATAGTCCTTACCGAACTCAGTAAGCGGATGATATCATGGCATATGATAGCTCCAAAAGGGCCCCACTTTGGCGGTATACTGGAAGCGGGCGTCAAACAGATAAAATTCCATCTAACCAGGATAGTGGGTATCACTCATTTGACCTATGAAGAGCTGAGCACTTTATTATGCCAAATTGACGCGTGTCTGAACACTCGACGGCTTATACCAGAATCAACAGACCCAGATTTTTTCGGGGCTTTAAGACCAGGAAACTTTCTGGTTGGGCGGACGCTTCTATCTTACCCAGAGCCGAACATTGATGACACCAAAATCGACCACGGATCGCGATGGCAATACCTATGGACTCTTCAACAGACATTTTGGTGCAAGTGGAGTGGAGAATAAATAAACTATTTACAACAATTCACAAAATGGATGAAACCACATAAAAACCTGTGTCCTGAAGATTTATTCACCATCAAAGAGGATAAGGTTCCACCATGTTCATGGCTATTAGCGCGGATCCAAAATGTCCCTCCAGGCAAAGACTGCTTTGTTTGAGAAGGTACTTTACGGACTAAGGCCGGTGTCATCCAGCGACCGATACATAAACTATGTTATCTTCCTACTACCAACCAGAACGATATTCTTGAAAGTTCCTTTCAAGGGCGGCAGAATATTGGTACGCTATTAACCAGAATATGAGTTAGAGTTAAATATATTTGTGAGCGTGTAATTAAGAACAATACAGTTTTTTGTGAATTCCTATAAAAGAAAAGTAGAGTCACTTACTGTAAGAATTTCGTAGAGATCGGTCATATTTTGAATTAGTAAGTTTGCCGGGAGTTTTATTGTAAGCCGTGCTAAAAATAAATTACTTGAAATACACTTATCGTTTTTGCATTGGTAACATTCCTAATATCTCATAACCGACATGTAAATCGAAAGAGTTCATTGTTTCTTGTACAGATGTAAGATAGTCTTTCAGACACTTCACGTTTTCGTATTTTGTTTGATTCGAATGAACAAATGTGGTGTTGATAGCATAAGATGAGGTTTACGTGAAACCCGGTTTTATACTTCACATTAAGTTTCCAAAAGCGGTTATGTAAGTTTCATTATTGATTGTAAGAACTAATAGATATGTAAAGTCTAACTTGAGAATTGGTCAAGAGATAGCGATACCAGAATTCTGAATTTTTGTATAAGTGAAAGACTCAATTCTTGAATATTTCGAAATTTAATTCATTGAGAGAAATGATTCGTTCTGTAAGGTCTATGGTGAAATTGGATATGGATCTGGTATACTTGTTTTTGCGTATGAGTATCTGCTTTGTTATAGGAATTTGATTGAGTTTTACCTTATAAAATACATAAACTATAGTTCGATTTGTATTTTTGTATCCCGGCAAATTGTTTCTTGTATAATTTGAGAAAAGCATACTTTGCAGTGCATCCGTCCTCTCATTATAATGAATTCGAACAGATTCCAATTTAATGTAAAACATTGACCCCACATCCCTGCAACACTGCTTTGACAGTTTATCTACGACCCATTTTCTATAACCGTAGCCTGAAAATCTAACTTCTTAGCTCAGTCTATGTTTTCTTTTTCCATTTCCGAAATTTTCTTTGAATTTTCTCATACATGAAAACAATTTGCTCATTGCAGTGCAGAAGTGAGCAATGCATTCTCTCTCAACCTTCCGTCTTTCAGCAGCATTTCATCATAGAACACTATTTTGAAAATCGTCGTACTCGAGCCAATGCAATGTACGCATGATTTGGTACTATAATGAAGTGTGACTCCATTCGCCCACTTACGTATTTATTTTTTTGTGAGGTAAGTTTTGTTTGGTATATCTTTCAAAATTTCGACATTTTATAATATTTTCGGATGAGTTCTAGCGAAAATGTATAAAACGTGTGTTGAGATTGTAGTTTTGAGTCAGTGTAGTTTTTTTACTCTACTCCGAATAGTGGTTACCTTTTTACATTTCTATAAAGACTGGCAAGAAGTTCCTCATTCTGTAATATACAAATATTTTTATTTTATTTTTGTGTCAACTTAAAGAGAAGTTATTTGTTTTTCAGTTTTTCTTAAAGCTAGAAAAATTAGTTATCGAACTGCATTGTGTTTGTTATTGAATATTTTGTGGTTTACTTAATTTCTAGAGTTCACTGCTGATTTTGCTAGTGCACCTACTTAAGGGTTAATAAGACTTAAATAAAATCTCAAAGTACTATTACTAATGCTACTAGAACTTCTAAACCGTCTACTCTTATAATAAGATCGTCTTTGTACTCTTGTTTTGAGTGCCAGAATATTTGAAATTTTTTGAGGTTTTTTTTTAAATCTTAACTATCAAAGAGTTACTTTCTCAAAATTATGTTAACATTATTGAAAACTGATATAGTTCTTATGTACTATAATATGATAACAAATTTAAGAGTTCAATTATAAAACTACTCAGAAAAATTAGAGATCAAATGAAAAAAGCAAGAAACAAGCAAAACAAGAATACTGTTACGAGTACAAAAAGATTATTATTTCTATTAAACTAATACCATAGACTTCACTTATTTTGAAGAAATATCGACGTTGATCTGTCAAAGTAGATTAGAAGACAGTAACAAATTCAACTAATCTTCGAAGGAAAATAAAAAATAATTTATCTTGAATTAAATACGCCTGGTTACAGTAACTGTGTATTTTAAATGTTACTTTATTAATATATTTAATAATAATAATGAAGTTTTTATTTTCTTCCATTTTAAAAACAATTCATACAAAATTTTAGACTCTGATCAATTATGGTTCGCCTTGCTTTTTTTTTTCGAGGTGTTACCAATAAAATTTCAATACCCATAAAATGTTAGATGTCAACGAAAATGTAATATACTAATTTTCTAATAAAATAACTCTTATGATATAAGATCCCCGAGAGGTATTCTCTATATACAGCTTTCTTTTTAAAAGTATACTAATAAGGAAAGTATTGCGCTTATAATAAGGTTATACTAATTATTATGATATCCTTATAAGAAAACTTATACACTCGCATAAAAATCCAAATAGTTAGTACTATAAGAGAACAATAAGTCGTTAAAATGCCCCATTTAATTCTGACAACGCATTCATAAAGCAGTTGTATTACTCTACAAGAATGAAATAAAAAGGGTAATAAAACTCAAGTGCGTATAGCGGCTCATAAGGCGCTTGCAGAGTTTCATAAAAATGTTAGTTGGCTAAGAACACTCATCCAGTGACAAGGAGATTCAGCCCATTATTAAATTTGCGGGAATCATTCTTTCTTTAGTTACATAAAAAAAAAGGCGCTAGCATTAGAGTATAAAGTCACAGTATCACAAAACATAGCAGTATGAAGTAACCAATAAAGACATAGCTTTATTGAACTATCCTAAAGATGTTTCAGTCTCGAGCAATGTGGTTCTTTAGCGCCTCAGCATGTCGCTTGAGAAATTTGCACACCATACATTCCAGTGTCATGCAGTTTAGTATGCCCCTTCCGCATTTTCATCGCAATTAAGCCCAGTGAATTTGTTCCTTACCATCTTTTCTCTGCACTCAACTGTGGAAACACCGCCAAAGATTCCACTCCACTATTGCAGTTTTTAAGTATTGTGAACTAATCTCCCAACAGTCAAATCTGGATCTCTCTTGAAGTGATAAATCGAGTGAGCAGTGTCTTTTCTCTTACCTCTTGACCGTGCTTTATTTATTAAAAGAATTAATTAGTGGCAATAAAAGTAGTAGCTTATACCCTAGGCATACGATGGCCAACTATGATCATTATTCAATTACGTAATAGATACCAATGATCATACCTTGGTAAGGCAAGCACACGATGAAATTATGACGGTAATTCGATTTGATAGATGACAGTTGTCAATTTGGTAAATTAAAACTGTGAATTGTGAAGAATTTGTGAAAAATGGAATTGAGTCTTGTATTAGATAGCATAAATATTATAAATAAAATACATCGTTATAGACGAAAATCAAAAATCTTAAGACAACTTGTGTAAATAATAAAACTGTAAAGCCCACCTGCAAAAAGACGTAAGCTCGGGTGCAGTTATAAAGCGGGTCTTTTCCACTTGGGCTTGTTCTGAAGGAAAGCAAGGCAGGCTCGATGGTGGATTTGCTTTGGAGCTGACAGAGATGTTTTGTCGTTGCTAGGGAAGGCGTGGTGATAGTACGAAGTTGGTCGACTTGTGTTTTAAATAATTTAAATTAAATAATTCCTTGTTAGCTTAAATGTGGAAGTTATAAGCACCACAGCTCTACAATCTTTACCAAAATCGACTGCATACCTTCCCATAAGAACCGATTCAAAGGAACTACCTATATCAGCAATCAGATCAACATTAAATTCGGCAAGTTCCTCGACATCGAGTACAACAACAACACCCACAAATTTAGGATCTATATCAAATGTATTTAGTGGACGTCGTCTTACTTAGACAAAGGCAAGGCAAAAATTACTCAAAATCTCAAAGAAGGAATTCAAATTCGAGTACAGGAACAGTATGTTCGAGTACTGGTGGTGGAGCGGCTGTCATTGGTATTCCAGTATCACCAAACAAGAGCGGCAATCAATCAGATGTATCCCTATCGGAATTGAAAACATCTGTCAACATATATTTTGGTGCCGCTAACCGCTAATGGTGAAAACTTTGTTGTTCGCGCTAAGCGATACTACCTGAGTGGTAAAGTTCAGTATTTAATAGAATGGGAAGGAATATCGTAAGTTGTGTTTCTATATAATTATACACTTTCAAAAATGTTGATACGGACGAATCAAAGTTCATTAAATTATTTATTAATCTTCGTTGTCATACTTGTGAAGGCTTCAAAAGCTGCATATAATATGTTCATTCCATCACAGTGTTGAACTTTATATTTTTGTTTTTGATTATATAATTACGCATCAAAATCGTTATTTTTAACAAATTACTGCCAGAGAAAAAGAAAACAGGTTATCACGTGCAATGGCAGATTAGAAAATTAGACAAGAGAGTGTTTTATAGTTGTGGCGATATTAATGATATTTCTGGCAGGTTTTGCTGAATCTTTATTACGTTTAGCACAATTCACGTTTTAAAGAATATATTTGGCAAAATTACCAATTCTTCTTCGAATAACAAGTGAAGGAATATCAGATTGCAACAAATATACAACCATGAAAATAATAACAATAATAAAAACTTAATGTCAAGCCATTGCTTTTTGTTCCATTTTGTGCAGAACTATTGGGAGTTATAATATTATCTTGTTCTATTCTGTGGAAAATATTGGAGTTATGTAATATTATCGATGTTGTCATTCCATGTGCAACTTTATTCAATTTGAAATTTTCAATGCTTAACTTTGTCTTTCATAGTAAATGTATTCGATGATGTAATGGTTGCGAACACTGAGCAGATCTGAGCCAGTGTTTAGATAATAGTACAAAGTGCTTCGCATACATCATCATTCCCCTATAATATAAAAATAGGAGAGCGGTCACAGAATGGGTTTGAATTTTAGATTTCAACAATATCATAACAAGGTGAGTGGGTTATATGAATTAAAAAAAAAAAAAAAACTGAGGTAATCTCTCACACGAAATGTGCAATAGACGACAGAGAAATGTCTGCAAGAATCAAGTAAATGAATAATAATAAATAATAATAATTTTTATTAGCAAACAAGCTTTATAATAATACTATATAGTTCACTGTGTCTAATTGGATAATGTTCCAACATAAAATCTACAATCATCTGTTTAAAACTTCTAAAATCCGTTTAATATGGCAGACATTTAAGCTCTTATTAAGAGAACTAATAAAAGAGATCAATTCATGTCCAAGTTTATCCAGATGGGATTCGATATAATTGTGCCGATAAACGGTTTTAATGAATGTTGTTACAAGTTACGTCAGGGTTTTCCGGTAACTGTTTTCATGCATGGCTTTTAACATTCTCGTTTTAAAAATGAAAAATTTGGAAAGAAGTGACAATAGGAGGAAAGAGATACCTCTCGAAAACCGTATCGCTATTGCAATTTATGCACTTTCAAAATCCGCGGTGCCGGTAGAACAACGGTGGGGAAAATTGTACAAGAGTTCTGTAAAGGACTCTCTTCAAAAATGAAATCCAAGTTCCTAAATGGATATCCGCCAAATCAAAGTAGAATAAAGCAAAACGTTAAAGAGTTTGTAAAAATGAGATTCTAACAATGTGCAATAGGTACGAAAATAATTCTTGTTTAATTAAGAATTGATACACTAAAATTATATTTTTGAAAATTCATCATTGAAAAGAATTCACGAAACCAGCGAAATTTTCAAAGTAACCAAAGTAACCTATTGTCCTTCTCGGTACTTCAGCACTCCGATTATCTGCAATAGTATTGAGGCCATATCCGTTCGTAAATAATTAGCCGTCTTCAGAAATTTTTTTTAATAAACATTTATCAAAATGTGGTGGAGAATGCTTTCGATTATTTGAAAGCTATATTTCGCAGATTAGGAAAAGGTTTGGAGGCTTGTTGCCTTCTGAATAACTTTTGTATGGAGCAACAAGATTCCGTTTGGAAAACATGGCTAGACATTCGTGAAATATCTGCTTATCAACAACTATTTCAACCACATCGTTCAACAACACTAGGTAACCGCGATGCATCAGCTAACGAAATAAGAAATGCAATAATGAAATACATAGGTTTTGTAAAGCCATGACCACGGTCAAGAAATATAAACAGTAATCGGAACAAAAAATAATTAAAAACAAACAAAGTTTGCTCCACCTCAAGAAGAATTTGCAACGCAAGCAATTTCTGCTATTCAAGCATAATTCTTGATTCAGAAAATCTACACACCTGAGCACACCTTGCTTTACCATATCAATATATTGTGATTCATTTAGAGATTGTGTGATCACAAATACTGACACTACAATTCTGATTTTTAATTTTAAGTATTGCAATTCTTCCCCTTCAGAATTATAAAGAAATATTGATTCATTTGTAATCATTTTATATAAATAAACAGCTATTGTTCAATAAAAATTAGAATTGATCTGACTATCGAAAGGTGTCTTTTAATTCTCTAAAAACATGGGCATACTCTGCCATCCAGAATAGAGCGGCATACTCTTCCTCTAATATAAATATCGGCATACTCTGCCACACACTTTACTGTGGCATACTCTGCCTTTATATAATATTACAACAGCGGCATACTCTTCCATAGGAAGAACTCTGACATATTCTGCCATTTAAATAGTACCAAGGGATATCATCGTAACAGCGGCTTCTTATCCATCGAAGGTAAGTTCGGCAGTCTTCTGCCTTTTCAATATATTCTTGGTACAAATTATAACGAATAAATAATCGTGGATAGATCATTGGGTGAAACAATCGTATTATTACAGTATATAAGTTTTATAAATATATATTTAAAATTTTTTATCTGTTGGTTTCACACTATCCAGAATTTTTTCTTGTATTTCTAAACTTTATCTCATAAAATTCTCTGTGATCTTTAGCCATTTTTCATCGAGTTCGTTTTCTTTTTTTAACATATCTTTAGCCTCTCTTGAACTCGATTCGATTAAATTATTAGTTCGTTTTATTTCTTTTATTTTACCTTGATGCTGACGAAGACAGCTCTGACTCTGATGGTGGGGACGGTGCTGGTAATGGTGATGGCAATAGAGAGAGTGCCGGCATTGGTGATGGTGGTGATATTGGTGACCTTTGTGACAATGAGGACGGTGTTGCTGCTTCAGATAATGGTGCTGAATCAGATGGTGATAACATCGAGATTGAATCAATCGAATTTGAATCTACATTTACAGTATAAGTTGATGACTTCTAAAAGGATGTAAAAAAGATTAAAAAAATTGTACTTTGAATATATTTCTTAAACCTTACAAATGTAATATTTTCGTGCATGGTGCTCACCTCATTGGAGCAAAATTTTCCAATTATTTTATGCACATGATTATAATATTGCCATTCTGATGATGAGCGTCTAACGGTCCAATTTTCTTTTTCTCATTTCTATAATCTCTGTGTTAATAAAAGTTATAAGTTGCACATTTATAGTACTTACCTATACTTTTGGGTTAAATTGTTAATTTTCATTTTAATTTCGAATGGGGTTGTTATGAGGCTATACCGCCTAGTTTTACGGAGATCTAAGACAAAAGAACTCCATACATCAAATTATTTCAAAACATCGCTACTTTTCCACATATCCATTTTTTTCTTACTTACATTTCTCGCATCCATCTTCTCATACACAATTCTCTTTTTGTACAGAAATGGAATCAGTAAATTGCTGTCAAACTTTCCAAGTAATTGGAATTTTTTCCAAAAAAAATTGATATCTTACCACCGCGAGCGCCTCTGCCGACAAAAACTTTACATAATACGACTGTATGAGCTTCTGATTCTATTATTCAAATCAATGATGAAACTTTGATGGATGGAATGATCATAACTTCAATTATGTAGAGGCACACGATGTGAGCAATGATCATTCTTGCTTCAATTATAATTCTTTAGCGTCGTATGTCTAGGGTATTAGCTTTTGAAGTGTAAGTGCAGATAATGTTGCAAGAGCTACTGCAATTATGTGTTTCAATCATTAAAGTGAGAAAAAATCTTTCACTTCGACAAAAGACAATACCTCTAGCAGTAAAAAACTATTCAATAAATTTGCACATAGTAAGGAGTTGCCCTAATTACGATTATAATAGAAAAATTGAGCACTACCTATCTCTCGAAGAGCATAAACTTTGAACTCTTGCTACATAATCATACTTTAAATGAAATTAAATTTTAATTACGCTATCTGATGATTCAATGCCAGTCCCAAAGGATTAAATATTGCTTTCAATTATGCCACCCTTCACCTATACAGTACATGGCCTCATTTTAACTGCCGGAATGGGATAATCCTATTCATATGAAGGTAATACGGAAACCGTTAAATACTTTATTTACCTTTATTTGCGATTAAAGCGCTTCAGTGATTCTTCTGAATTAATTTTCATTTCGAAACATTTTCCAGTAAATTTCAGTGAAAGAATTGAATACCCCTTATTTATCGAAAGCACCCTTGTCACGATTTTCCCATTAATTGTTGTTACCATGATGTTACGATTATGGTGTACTGAAAGTACAAAAGAAACCCTCTTTAAATGGTATACCATATAGGGATACACGATTTTGGAAAAAAGAAGAAGGAAAATCACTCTCATGGCATCCTTTTCTTAGTTAGAAAAATATAGAGCTAATGCGAGGAATGAAAGTTTCCCTTTTCATTATATTTATTTATAACAACATTTGAAAGGTGTTTCGCTTTTCAAATGATATGTGGTAACTGTCGGAGAGTTACCATATTATGTATATTGATCTATAGAAGTTGCCCGAAGAACAATGAAAATTAAATTGAAAAATTAAGGAGATTAAGATAATCGAGTTCTGTGCGGAAATATTATATTGAGGAAATCACAAAATATGGATTAAAAGTTTTGTAATGGGTGCTGTCCAGTCCAGTGACAAAACAATTGATTGCCGATCTCATAAACTGTTCAACATACTCCCACGCTGTCGTCATCAGTAACCAACTTTTAGTGATTGGGCTAAATAACGTGATCCTTTTGAAGGAGTCGAGCTGAAGATTAGGTACGTTTTCTCATTAAAACTTTAGTACTACGAACTATTACACAATATTTCGGGACCGAACTGAATAAATAGTAAAAGCCTTCGCTTTTCGTACGAGGACACGACATCATTGTTGTATAACGCGGGAAACGAGATGACTCGATACAGAAGAGTAGGTTTTCCTATGTTAGAACAATTTATTGCATGGAAACAAAATGGAAAAAGAAGAAACCGAGGTTTAGAACAAGTTTTAGATATCTCAGTCAACGAGGTTTTAAGGTCGCCAGAATATTTCATCACACTGTTGGATGATACGAATATACGTAAATATCTCCGGTAATACCCATCTGAAAAATTAACAATGAAAAGATTTATTTTGCAGCTCACACCAGTTTGTTATAGGTGGATCTTGCTTTAACCATAAAAACATTACAAGCATATCTGGATAGAACCGGATCAAAGAAGTTGAACATGTCGCTGTCATGGCTAAGTAAAGTATACTTTAGAATGTATTCGAAGCTTTTTTTTTTTTATCCTTCTTACAAAAAAATCGTTGTTTAAGCCAGAATTCGGTGATTTTCTTTGTTTTGCTTTTTTTTATATAATTTTGAAGGAAATTATCATTACGTGAAGCTCTTAGCTATTTAAGTTAATTATGTAAGTGGACAATATGAAGATAATATCGATATTCCAGAAACTATTTACATCGAACCACCTGAATTCGATGGAAATATATCTATAGTGAAGATGATTAAGATAGCACGCCGGACAATGTATGGAAAACTCACGAGTAGGGTTTCCAATTATCCGACATTAATGACTATCCGGATATCGAATACTGGAAACTCAAAATATCCGGATAACAAAAAACAAAATAAATAAATAGTTTGAATGCAATATTTCATGGTGCTTTATAATTTTTTTTACTCAAATATATTAATTACATATGTACATTAATAATTACTAAATAGTAAAAAAACATTATATGATTTACATTTATTTTGTTTTTAAAAAAGAATATTTTAAAAAGTTATTGCATTGAAAATTTCAAAATTGTAATTGATTGAAACTGTAAATGCTGGCCTTATTGTAAGAAATGCATTGAATAATTTGTTTTTTGCGTTGCTCTGCTCATCAACAGAAGGAATTGCCACTTCCAGTTATCCCTGCAGACTGGCAATGTAAATGTAATGGGAGCACCTTTTGAATTATAATCAAAATATTTATGGAATGTGGTATATTGCCTGCTTCTAAGAAGATTTACTTACATAAGCATTTTATCTCGACGTTCATCCATTCGTTTTGTTCTGTTTCGATAAATTTTAACCTCAGTTCGTTCTAAACTCGTCTAAGCTTTCAAATAGAAATTTATAAGCACATACAGGGGTCAAAAGTGTCGCTTAATTTTTTTTTAATTCCTTTGCTGCAGTCTCTAGTGGTAATAGGACATCTAACAATTCTTTTAAACTTGATGTCGCAACGTTGACTGCTGGCTTAACCGTTGGTTACGTCAACAAGTCGAGCCATCGTCGATTTTATATAGATAATCACATCATATATGGATAACGCCATACGGGTAACAGAAAACTCCTACACCGGAATCAGGAGACATCTATTTACTCCATAATCAATGTATGTATATACTACCTTTATGGGCGATTAACTCAATATTTTATTTATAAATATATATAATTTTTAACCACACTGTTATCATGTAATTTCAGTGCTTAGTAGGTTTTGTTATATCCTAGATGAAATCCATTGGGTATACTAAGTTTGTCCTTCAGTTTGTAACGCATAGAAATAATTATGGTAGAGCAAAATGGAACAGTTATTTTGATTTTTGCATGTCCGTCTGTCCGTCTATCTGTCTGTGTGTCCGCACGATAACTGGAGAACGCATGTACTTAGAGAACTGAAATTCTGCACAGAGCTTTAAAAAAAAAAAAAAAATAATTCAAGTTCGAAAATGGTAATTCCTTCAAGGAGTTGCCAATTAAACTTTCGTTTTTCACTACATATTGCTTTAGAGAGCATCAGCGTAAAGAGCTGAAATTTTCTACGCGACGTTTTCATAAAAATAGTAAAAATAATTTCATAAATGAGCTAAATTGGGCCATATAAAAATTTTGATCTTTACGTAGGTATTCTGTGAAAACAATCAGTCCTAGACGTTTTTTGTGTACTCAAAAGTTCTTCAGAATATGAAATGC
Source organism: Dioctria linearis (assembly GCA_963930735.1). NCBI lineage: Eukaryota > Metazoa > Arthropoda > Insecta > Diptera > Asilidae > Dioctria > Dioctria linearis. Next base: position 80,563,415 of record OZ005740.1, read on the forward strand.
TATGAAACTAGTTATAATAATTTTTTGTGTCGGACGAACCGTTCTAGAAATATATGCGAAAAACCACTTAGAAAATCAAACTTGCACAGATGAGTGACCATATGAAATTACATAGACCCAGTTTAGACAGGTAAGTCTCAATATACTGCCTCTGCCCCACGAAATCTGTAGCTTGGGTAATGCTTCATTCCTGCCCCCAACCATCATATTAACGAGAAGTTTTCGTGGGGCAGAGGCAGCTTATTAAACCGGGTCATAAGGGCATTCATCTAGGGTATCATAAGAATTACTCTTGGACCAATTCTAGCTTTCTTACTTGTTTTATTTAAAATTTGGATAAAAAAACTTTCACAAGACAACTTATTTGTTTATTCAAAGAAACTTTAATAAATAAATAATAATAATAAATAGAACTGCCACTTGAGATAATCTTTTGAAAATAGCTGAACAGTTAGAAAGAAAACAGTATTTTCCTGAAAAAAAAAATGTCAAAAATATCCGGATTATCGGATAATTAAGGAAAAATATCCGGATTACCGAATAGTCAAATTGGGGCGGATAATCCGGATAATTTGATATCCGGATATCCGGATTGGAAACCCTACTCACGAGGCTTTAATTTTAAGAAAGCTGATTTTAATCTACTTATTTTAAATTTATCTGGCATTACCTGGTCCTTTCTCTTAAACAATTATTATGTACATAGATGAACTTACAGTACAATTTAACAATGTTATGTTTTATTGTTTCAGAGATTGTGTTCCATTGTCTTGAAGGTATAACGAATGGCTCTTCGTGTCCTCCTTGGTACGGTGCTGAACATAAACTCTTCGCTTGGTGACTGTTTCAACGCTCTCAATCTTATGATGACTTAACACAATTTTTGTTTTTGAGGAGCGAATTTCGTAAGATGAGAAATGTAATCAGATCTGATCCTAAACAATTTTGGCGTTTTGTAAACACCAAAAAGAAATTCAATAATTTTCCTCCTGCATTAGTATTTAAGGATAATACTAGTCATGACCCGTCTGTGATTTCTAATCTCTTTACAGATTACTTTAGCGAATCATTTTTAACTTATGACACTGAAATAGATTTTGCTTATTTCATTTATTTAACGACCCTTCCTAAAGTTGATAGCCCTTGCTTCACTATTGATCAGAACTCTGTTGAGGACTCCATGTCCAAGCTAAACCCTGGTTATTTTATTGGGCACGATGGGTTAACTTCTTTTGTCCAAAAGAACTGAAGTGGAACTCTTCCGAACCCGTTAAAATTTTTGTTTAATTTATCAATGCGGCTCGGTATATTTCCTATATTATGGAAGGAGTGGTTTATTGTCGCAATTTTTAAGTCCGTTAAGAGGAAACTTGTTACCAACTATCGTCCTATTGCCAAAATGTCTTGTACTCCCAAGCAGTTTGAAATTTCTTTATGGGAATTCTTGCATTTTTATTTTAATGGAGCTCTTAATCTTCATCAACATCGTTTTATGAAGGGAAGGTCAACAAGCAACAAATCTGCTCCAGTTTATATCTACTTGTATTGAAGGGTTTGAGCGCGGTTGCTGGATTCACTGTATTTATACAGTTTTGCTATTTTCCAATTTGGTTCTTGAATTGGTTATCATCCTATATTGAGGGTCGAAAATTTCGAATGCAGTTCCATACTGCTCTTTCTAAAGAAATAACGGCTTTCTCCGCTGTTCCACAGTGTAGCCACGTAGGGCCGCTTCTCTTCATATTATTCATAAATGAAGTTTTCTCTGTAGTAATCAAATCGGATTAACTAATTTACGCAGATGATTTAAAACTATATAAATCTATCGATTCGATTGTAATTGTCTCAAATTGCAGTACGACCTAGACAGACTTGTTGAGCGGTGTACAGTTCTCTCTTTTTAAACAGTGATAAAAGTAGGGAAACCATTTTCTCTCTTAAGCGAGTCCTTTCGAATGATGTATATGCTATGAATGGGGTGCTATTTTTGAAAGTTGATAAAATCTGTGACTTGTGGTATTGTTTGACTGCCCCGTTAACATAATATAGAATACCTTCTCCCATACATAAATGTAATAATCGCAGTTTCTCAAATCATTTACAGTTCCATAGCCATATACAGAAAAAAATCATTCTAAATACATAAACCTTTCCCACGTCCGGTACACCTTCATATCCACCAGACGCTTCGTAAGCAATTTCTCACCAAAATAGCACAAATCGCAATTCCCACATTAAGGAAACTTGCAGAACTTTCGCACACACAAAAAAATGAATGAACTTGAAACTCCCACGAAGTGCAGGCGACAGTTTTTGTGCCTTTTTTTATATAATGTAATTAGAAATAAAGCAAAGTCAGTTCTATCTTAAAATTTAAAGCGAGTAGTCGAAAAAACGGAATAAAGTTATCAAAAGAAAAAATTTGGGTTTTTATTTCAATTACTTTTTTTTTTTTACTGTAGAAAAGATCTCTACCTAAAAGTGGCGCAGTCGATAGAATAGCCAAGAAAACTACCCTTAAACAAAAACAGCTTTCGTGATAATTCGATCAGTGATAATTCGGGCTGTGGTAACTCATAAGAACGTTGTGCAGTGGATAGATGATATAAGTTACAACTTATAGCAACGTTGTACAGTCACAGTGAATAAAAGAAAAAAGAACGAAGCTTAAGTCACAACTTATAACAGCGTCATGCAGTGCATAAATAGCTTGAGAACCACAATCCGAATTGACGGATTGGTGAATTTTAAGGCTTTGGCTTCATCGAACCTCCATCAAGATACTCTGGATACTGGAAATTCCACAAATCCAACATTATTCTTCTTCAGAGACAACATCTCACTTTCAACATTTTAACTCTCAACATATTACGGATATTAAAGAAAGGTCACATAGATTTACTTCAGTTTTTGAATGCTTGCGATGCAATTGGCACATATTGTTGGTGTGACTGTCTGCAAACCTTCTTCCATGAGGCTTTCTAAGGCTCTTACTCTATATTCTTTGATGGTTAGATCGTTTCTGGTGTAAATAATACTTGATAACTTTTTACTAATTCTCTTTTAACATAAGCTTTCACCACAGACCACACATTTTCAATGGGGTTAAACATTGGACTATAGGGTCCAAGCCTCAGTATCTTGTTTTCATGGAATTCCTGCTTAAGTAAAACTTCTTCAACTTTACTGTGACAAGATGCATTGTCAACCATAACAACTAGTTCACCATGTCTAATCATTGCTTGGCGAAGGCAGGTTTCCATCCACGCTTTTGGATTTTCTTTTTTGAACGAACCTCTTCTAATTTCATAATATATAAATCCAATTGTGCTTATGCATCCTATTACATGAGCATTAGCACCTTTTGAACCGGCTGCTATAGTGGTGCATCTTGTTCCTTTTAATGATCTACCCTGCGTTCTTGAAATATGAATGTTTAAATTAGTTTCATCCATAAACAAAATAGGTTTATTTTGGGACTGAAATTCCAAAAGACATTCAACAAACTATTTTCGTTTTTGTTTGTGTTCAGCGCAGTTTTCCTTTTTGGGTTCATTCCTTAGGTGTTTCAGCGTGTAGCAGAGAGAATCGAGGGGTTTTGAAAGGGTTGTTTTTGAAATAGAAACGCTAAATTTTTCTCGAAATCCAGCAATGAGTTCCGCCAATGTAATGCGACAATTTCTTTCAATCATTTCTACGATATGAATTTGCGTAATTTTTTTAAAAATCTTTTCCCTCCTCGTTTTCCTGAAGTTTCACCCTCTGACATCCAACGATATGCTGTTGACTGAGGAATATTAAGTTGGTGTGCAAGTTGTTTCCAGTCTCCACTCATATTTGACACTGCAAATAATTGGGTTTTTTAGATTCTTTTTCTAATTTTTTAATTCTTGTAGCCATTTTTGACGGCTATCAATTTTAATATTAAAACAAATTTGTAATTATTCTCTAAAATGTAAAGAATTTTTTGAAAACCATCGTTAGGATTATTATTTTTATTTAGATTTCAACATTTCCCATATTGAAATTTACTATTCTGGTATTGAAATTTACTATTCTCAAGTTGAAGTTTACTATTCCACTTTGAAGCTTACTATTCACATATTGACGTTTATTATTCTCATTTTGAAACTGAAAAGGTATAGACCTCGCGAAAGGATTTCATAAAATAGAAACAGATGGAAAAGACGTTCACAAGACAAGACAGTATTCTCAGTAGAGAATGGGCATTATGAATTTCTTCGTATGCCATTTGGCCTTAAGACAGCCTCGGAGAAATCCCAGCGCCTGCTGAACGAAAAAAGAATACTTAATAGTATTTGTTTTGCTTACCTAGATGATAGCATCATCTAAGTAAGTGCAGTACATGCAGTAAGTACAATGTTTTAGGTACCTTCTTAACCTTTCATTACGTTTGTTTTGAATATCATAGTATTTTCTCACCATTTGAAAAACAACAAAAATAAAATAGAACAAAATGCCTTTTTACTGCGATATATGAAAATTCATTACCAAGTGCGCAGCCTTGAATCTTCCAAAAAGCAGTATTCGCGCGCTGTTTCAATTAAATATTTTATTAGGACAAGAGGTGGGGAAATTGTGCATGTTTGTGCAGAATATTTTACAAATATAACTGGTGCCTCAAAAGATAGGTGTGCTCTACTTCCAAGGTAAGTTCTAAAAAAAACTAGAGCGACATATTCAGTAAGCTCTAATATTTTATTTGACTTGTATATAGATATCATTTTCACTCGCCTGAAGTTCCAAAAGAAAGGAGAGGTGGGGATCGTTCTACTGCCGAAGATAAAAAACTGACAGAAGATATGAAAATGCTTATTAAGTCATTCTACTGCAGGAAAAGTCATTATTCGAGACAAAAAATACAGCGCAAATATTTATCACCGGAGCTTTCTCTTAGAAAAATGTTTGAATTATATTAAACGACCACAGAGGAAAGAATATTGGAATACTCTTCCTTCTCCTAATATAAAAAAAATGTTTTATACACAATTTAATTTGGGCAAAAAAAAACAATTACATCAACTGAAGGCAAAAAAATTTCATGAAATAATGAACAAAAAAAATACAACTATAACTATTGTTTTTGATATACAACAAAATCAGCCGTTGCACAAGCTATCAGTAGGCGTGTAGTAAACTGTAATAAACTCAAACTTATTTGGGTCTAAAGAAATAAAACACTCAGCGTATGAAGGCTAAAAAACTGTAACTTTATTCGTGTACTCGTATGACTTAAATACTAAATTATTGCTAACATAACATTTATTTACAATTATTGGATATTTATTCATGCTACATACTAAATTAATGTTAACGCGGCTATTTTGTACATTATTATTGACCCGAGGTTAATAACTTATAAAAAATGCAAAGCTTGCATTTGCTGCCTGCTGGAAAATATGTGCCGAGGTGACTTGTATGCGTAGGTATTTTTTAACTGATGAAATTATTTTGTTATGAAAAATATATTTTTTTGTATAACGAAATGATTTTGCTATTAAATTAAAAAGATGTTCAGTTCTGAACAAGGCGAACTTTTTTATTCCCGTCAAGTTTGGTTTTACAATCTTGATACTGTTATTCACGAGGAGAAACAAACTAAGGACAATGTCCATTTTTACACTTCGCTTGAGATAGAAGGACAACGTGGAGCCAAGCATTACTCAATTTTCTTCAGCAGTTGGCATTGACTCTGATTGTTAGGTCAAGAGAGGACAGATGTACGAACCTGCGGTCAGGTTGTCTTACAAAATGAAGTATAGGAGAGGGTGCTAGTTGCAAAAAATAGTCAATCAGTTTCAACAAGTGTCTACTGGTACAAAAAACAATGCATACAACAATACCAAACTTGTTTATTCAAGGAACAGAAAATAATATATAAAAAAATAACAATAATTCAGTCTTTTAACTTAATACTAATACTTTGGTTTTAATCTGAAATGAGACAGAGAAAGAAAAGATTAGATAGAGATACAATAACTGCAAACGTTAGTGCGGTTTGCAGTCTAATAATTTTTATATACCTTAATGCGGTGTATAAAAGCGGAAAGGAGCTTGGCAGTTTAATGCGCTACCAAGGATGGGTGGGAAAGGAATGGTGATTGTTAGAGCGCTGCTTCGGCTTTTATAGACACTCTCGAACGTTACATTCTCGGAATATTCATTATTTCATCGAAGTTTCGATAATGCGTTGGTTGTCTGCTGCAGCGCCATCTGTTTGGTAATAGGGAAAAATTTTGATGTATAAAACTGTCTGGACAGTCCTGGTAAAGATTTTATTTTATTTTTTATTCTGGTTTACTGTCAGTTTGATGTACGAATGTACAACAGACTCATGTGCATTGCAAAATAAAAACACCATCCTTAGGACTGCTCTGAATAATTTATTAAAACGAAGTGTAATATTTACACATATTCAACACTTCTTTCCCTAATCGTATTTTTGGAAGGGTAGAAAAAGAATATGGGAAGACAGGAAATTCTAAGCCCTACAGATTATTTTAAAATTTTGGGTAAGTTCGGTACAGTCAGAGAAACTAAACACTGATTGGAAATTAAATGATTAGAAAAGTGTTTCGAAAATGATTTTAAAAACCAAAATGCCCTTCAAAATTAGCGAAACAAGAGTGATTGGTTACAGGAAAGATGACTTCAAAGTCACAAATAATATAAGTCGCACCTACTCCGGAGCACCTATTGACGTGTGTCCTTTAAAAAAAATAAAGACCTCGAATAATCTATGCGTACTTTACAAGAAGTAAAAATTCAAAGCATGGTATCTGTGAAGTAGAAGCAGGATGTGGAGAAACTTATTCAATTTTTTGCTATTCCCGATAAAGCCAAACAATTTTATGACGCCATATTTGAGGTGAATGAAAAAAAAGATTCTGACGAAAGCTCTCGAAGAATATATGAAGAGAGTGAAGTTTTCATATAAAGCAGTTTTTTAAGTTGGTTTTAGCAAAACTTGATAAAAACTGTAATAATCTAGTTTTGATGAAACCACTTGAAATTCATCAGTATTTTTTTATTTGTAGCCGGTGGCCTAGTTGTATGAATAAAAATGTGTTTCTTTCAAAATATTCATTTATTTCCCTTTAAAGCATAAAAACCTCCTCCTGAAAAATTTTCAATATTCACTTATCGAGTTTTAGAAAAACGCTCCTCATTTGAGAAATAACCACAGAGGTATAACCGAAGTACAAAAACAATTACGCCTCAAATATTTTCATCCCAAATTGAACACAAGAGTAACGGATTTTATTAATAACTGCGAGATATGTAACACCGAAAAATATGAACGAAACTCCGCTTGCCCCAAGTGAAATAATCCATGTCGACGTATTCTATAGCCTCGAGAAAAACTTGTTCCTTACATTCACAGATAAATTAAGAATAATTAGATAAAGTAAGATCTTGGGTCGAGTTCAAGAGCGGTTTTACAGTTTTTAAGTACATGTGGTGATATAAAAAAATGTATTGTAGACAATGAACTTGGCTTTAAGACCTTCTCTCTAAGGGATTTCTTGAGACAAAGAAATTACGAAATTCACTTTACATCGAACAATAATCATACGTCAAACGCAGATATAGAAAGACTTCATAACACGATAAATGAACACCTTAGGTTACTTAGACACGACCCCAATAAAGACATCGATTCTGAAGAAAAAATCCTCAAAGCCATACATTTTGACAACAACACAATATACTCAACAACCAATAAAAAACCCATAGACTTCCACACGGGTAAAATCACCGACAGTGAGTTTAATGAAATTAGGGAAAGGATTGTAAAAATTAAAGAAAGAACGATTAACAACTTAAATAAAAATAGAGAAGACATTCAAGTAGATTCAGGGCCAGTCTTTATAAGGGAAATACGCGGCTGGAAAAACCATGCAAAATTCAGGAAATTAAATATGGAAAGGATCGATGTTGACCACGTCATTGATAAACGGCAGGGTTAAAGTACTACAATCCCATGTTAAGAGAAGCAAAAAAATTCAGATAATATTCACCCATCCATAAGAGCCAAATTCAAGAAAAAACATATAAGAAATCTTTTTATTTCAGGGTAAAAAATAAACAATCACGTTCGAATCCTCCTCCCACTAGTGGCAATTCCCACAACCCTTTGTCAAATGCTTGAAGTTCAGGATTTAAACAACAATAACGGCTACGTAACAGTAAAAACCGATAGTATTGATATTATCAAAAATTTACAAAGCTCTTACACTTAATTAACATAACAGAATAAAAAATCGCTAAAAATCATATATCTGAGAATATAAAAACAATTCAGGAAATGAATAACTTAGTAAACCCAATGCTCAACACACTAACACATAATTTCAAGTCTCTAGAACAGAAAATATCTAATTTAAAACCCCATTCGAAAGAAAAGAGAGACCTTTTCAATGCTGTAGGGCGGCCGGCTTAAAATATCTAACAGGCACTATAGACTGAATGACGAAATGGAAATTAAAAAACAATTTGCGGATTTAGCTACAAATAATAAAAATTTAATAGTAGAAAATAATAAACAAGTATTGTTTAATAACGAAATTTCAGGACAAATTAAAAATATATCGAAGCATATTCGAGATCAGCAAAAAGTTATAAAATTGTTTCTCAATGAATTTAGTTTACAGAATAACAATCATCTATTAGAATTAGAAAATGAAATGAATTACATGCAGCAAATGTACCAAATCAGTTACGATATAAACCTATTAAAAGATCACTTAGATAGCACAGAACAAGCAATCCTAACAAGTAAACTGGGCATATTATCCCGAAAGATCTTAACCGAACAAGAACTAAACATTGTTAAAGACATTGAAAGTTTTTAAAGACATAAAAAATTGTGGTAGCATTCCAGGCTGACTAAATCATAATAAACATGTTAATTCCAGGATATTCTGAACTACTATATTCTAAGATTTTATTTGAACCAATTACTAATAAAGACAATATACCCTACACCTTAGAAATAACTCATTCATAATTGATCAGTATAGAAATATTTATAGCGATAATGTAAGAGAAAATCTAGAAAGAAACTTAATCAAAATTGAGGACGATTGTATTTCAAAAATTTTGAATTTCGAAGAGGCTCATTGTAACTAAGAATAATTTAACAAAAGTAACTAAAAGAAGTAATCCCAGGCGTGATCCTAACGAAAAATATTATGGAGACAAAAATATTCCAGAGTTGTAATAATTATAACATCAGTATAAAAGGTACAAATTTAGTTAAATTCGAGAATTGTAATATAAAAATTAAAGGAAAATCATTTGAAAATTCATACTTAAAAACCAAGGATAGTATGATACTCCCACATTTCATAAGTGAAATAATAGAAAACAGGACCATGAATACTATAAATGTTAAGACAAGCCTCTTTTGTCTTGCCTATATTTTCTTAGCCTTAAAACGCAGATGGTATAAACGGCACTTGAACCGATAGACCAAGGCTAATACAGTTGCCTGGCTTGCTAGCTGTTATGGATGGTGGTATAAACGGCGCTTTAACCGAATACCAAAAGCCTGAAAAACTAGAAGGGTTACGCGATACTGAATAAAAACGCTCTAAATTTGATTAACAACTGATAATTTATTAATTATCCGCCGTGAATTTAGATTCAAATTTTGCTAACGTTACCACTTATTCTACCAAAAAAACAAAAGAAAGCAATATTCAATTAAGAATTTCCGATACTGTTTACTAGCGAAATTGCAAGTTTCATGCAAAATAAATTCCTCAGCTGTTGCTGAGTGTTATCTTGCTTAGATTATAATGACTAAGAATTTATTTTTGCATGAAGCGAGGTGAATGAATTTCGCGCCAGGTAAATGAAATTAGGTTTCCTATTACAATGATAACATGAACCTTTATTCATGCCTGACCTACATATAAAATTATGAATTAATGGTATATACATATATATATCTTGTTTTTTTTGCAATTTCAATTAAATTTCTTTATATAAGAATTGAGATAGAATTAAATTAATCTGTTATGAACATGCACAATTTAATAATAAACTTTGAATAATTTCACGCAAACAACATTAAGAACAATAGAAAACAACTCGAAGCAATTACAAGTGAAAATAGAGAAAGTAGGGTAATAAATTTGTCTCTAAATGTAACTGTAATGTCAATAATTTCAATATTCCTCAGCAAAAATATCATCTCAAAATTTTGTAAAATAAAAATTATAAATAAAACTTCGTCCCCCTTCCCCCGTTACAGAAAAAATTCATTCTAAATTCATAAACTTTTCCCACGTCCGGTACACCTTCATATGCACTAGACACTTCGTAAGCATTTTCTCACCAAGATAGCATAAATCGCAATTCCCACATTAAAGAAACTTGCAAAACTTTTGCACACACAAAAAAATGCATGAACTTGAAGCTCACACGAAGTGCAGGCGACAGCTTTTTTTAAATAATGTAATTAGAAGTAAAGCTAAGTCAGTCCAACTTAGAATTTAAAGCGAGTAGTCGAAAAAACGGAATAAAGTTATCAAAAGAGGAAATTGGTGTTTTTATTTCAATTAATATTTTTTATTACTGTAGAAAGGATCTAAACTCATGTTTAACTTAAACATTGATCATATTGTTAATAGGGCGAATTCAATGGTAAACTGTGTACAGCGCTGTGAGCCAAAACTACATGATGTCTTCGTTACTAAAACTCTTTTTACCACTCTTGGTAGATCCATTTTGGGATATGCCAGTCTCCCTTTTACAAAATACACTCCGATCGTATTGAAAGCATGCAAAAGGAGATTTTTACTGTTTGCCCTAAAAGGTGACATCCACATGTCTTTGATGCTTTACAAAATTACTTTCAATTCAAGAAGTCTACACTTGCGAACTAAAGCTTTTAGTTATTTGTGCTCCCATCGCACCAACTATTTACAGTTTGAGCCCAAGTGTAGAGAGTGCTGTACTTTTAATTCGAATTTTCATTCGACTGATTTTCATACCAAGAAGTCCCAATGAAGAAAAATCTTTACATTTGGGTATTGCATTCAAGGATCATTGTAGCTAGCATTTTTAGCGAAAATAATAAACTAAAATAAACTAAACTAGAATAATGCAACTGGAACGATTCGTGAGAATGGTGTGTCAGGCAGCAAGTTGCCCAGTGCAACACAAAAGTCAATTGAAAAAACGAGCGCGGCTATTATGAATCAATAAAAACGAATTGACTAAATTGTCTGATAACGCTGTGGTTTCTATTGCGTCAACTATATATGGTGTAAATCCAAAATGACTGCTTCTCGTTATTCAAAACAAGCGAAAAGGAAAATAACAGTTCTTGAACCATGTGCTTTTGCACAATATAACAAATACATGTGTCGAGTTGACCGTTGTGATCAAAATATCTTACCATTTCGTATAGCACATTTAGGGAAAAAATGAAGGAGCTACATTTTGACAAGGCTCATCGATGCATGTGTGCAAAATCCATGGCAGTTGTATAGGAAAGGCATTCCAAGCATGGCACAATTTGAATTTCGTCTGCAGATTGCCATTTACTATTGTAATCAATATGGTACTCAAACTAAAACTGTTGGCAGAAGAATCTCTAATCGAACTGCTTACGATGAAAATAAGGCTCATTATTCTCAACGATATGATCATCGAGAAAAAACGTAGATGTGCAGCTGAAAATTGTAAATCAATTATGAGCTGTTATATTGGTCTACGTATCAATTGTTTCGCTTCTGATAACTGTTTTTTCCTTTATAAATAGTAATAAATAAAATAAAGGGCACAAGACTCATTTTTGTTAATATGATTACAATATTTTACAGTAGGTATATGTGAACCAATACCCTATCAAGCCCACAGTTGCCGTATGGCAACAAGACATTCTACGGTATCCTGCCACAGCACCAAAATTCAAATGGTCAATCCTTGTTACTTAGGTCGTGCAGAACATGACTGTATAATTGTTTTCTTAATAAATAAAAAAAAATTAACTTTCTTATACCCACGCATTAATCTCAAAGACTGAAAAAACGCCAAAAGTTTTATTATTTCGTATCCAGAAATACTAGACTGTAATTTATAATAAAATATTCATCCTTACTGTTCGTTTTTTTTTTGTTCAATTTATTTAAATATAATATCTACTTAAGACGGTCAATAATTGAGGCGGATACAAGAAGATTCAGAAACGATAATATATAGTCGAAAATGTGTTTCATAAAATTTTAGTGTAAATACGTTGATTTCTCTTTTATATTAAAAAGAATTCGGAGGAATTAGTTAATATGCTACTTTATAGCATGTGGATAATATCTAAGAACTAGTCTTGTTTATTATTTAGAAGTTTCTTAATACTAAAAAAGATTCATTCATTAAATAAAAGAAGTCGAGCCAACCTCTGTAGAAATCTTGGATATAAAGCTCACAGGTATGATAAAAAGAGATTTCCTTCCTGGCATGTAAAATGCATAGAAAAACAAGAAAAAAATCTGAACAAAATGCATTAAAACATTACTACGTACCTAAGTATGTTGTCCATCCTCAATCAAACCCAGATAGTAAAATGCAACCACAAAGTGAATAAATTTTCATAAAATATCTGGAAGACTCGTACAAATGTTGACTGTCCTTCTTGTTGACCTGGAAACTCGTTTTTAACCTGTCAATTAAGACATATCTACTGGTCACCGGACCATTGAGAAAAGTCATTTAAATCAATTTATCTCCCTTGGAGCATTTTTCAGAAGCACTCGTAAATTGACTCCCAATTATACTCTTTATTTAATTTAATTTTTCTACGTGATTGTCATACCGAAGAAGCGTTTTTTACAAGATTAAATTTTTTCTGATACTTTGATAATGAATGAATGAAATTGAGGACAAAGTACTGCGAAAATTCCACAGATGAAACTACTAAGGACACCGCATGCCATGACTAAATATGATGCCCTTACCACGTAAACGTAATGATGTAATAGTTTTTATATGCGTAACTTGCTTGTTTTCATCATATTTTAGATTTCTTATTCATTTTTTTTAGCCTGGATGATAACACATAGAAATAATGATGGTAGAGCAAAATGGATTGGATACCAAAGCATAATATTAAAAGTTATTAATTTTTATCCGTCCGCCTGTTAGTCCTCTCAGGAACGCGTGTACTTAGAGAACTGAAATTTTGTACACGAGCTTTAAGAAAAAATAGAGTTAAGTTCAAAAATGGGATAAATCGGGTGACTTCTTCGTGGGGTTGCCATACAAAAATTTCATTTTGCACTATATATGTATTTGTACATCAATGTAGAGAGCTGCAATTTTTCATACGCTGTTTTCATAGAAATAGTATTTAAAATTTCAAAAATGGGTTAAATCGGGCAACCTATTCTTGATATTGCCATATAAAAGTTTAGATTTATTACGTATACTGTAAAAACGATCAGTTGTAAACATTTTTAGTATATCGAAACCTCCCTCAGAGCATTAAATCCTATGAAATTGGTTATAAATATTTTTACTGTCCGACGAACCGTTCTAGAAATACTTATATGCGCAAAACCACTTCAAGAATCAAACTTGTACAGATGGTTACCATTCGAATTACATACAGGCATTCATCTAGGGCAGTGGTTTCCAATCTGTGGGGTGCGCCCCCCTAGGGGGGCGCGAGACTGTTGCAAGGGGGGCATGCAGCTGTTTCCAAAATATAATTTTCGAATACAAACCAAAAAAGTCGAATAGGTGTCAAAAAAATGAATCAGCAAAATAGGTATACGTAATACACAATCCTCTCCAAAATCCTTTCAAGCTATTCATAATAATGTACATCAGGTCACACTACCTCAATATATTAAGAAAAAGATAAATTTCGCATTGAACCACGCACTGAAAGGAGATGTAAAAATTACGTCAAATGAAATTCTCATTTTTCACAAAAATATCAGAGAATTCAAGAAAACTCCGCCCCTTCTCATTTATTTACGAAAATGAATCATTTGCCATTCTGTTTCGTTGCATGTAATCTGCGGCGCTTTCATAGTTTTTATTCGTAAAAATTTTAAGGAGAGTTTGATTTTTTTCTATTTTTTTTTTTTCGTTCGTCTTTCCTTTTCTTGTTGTCTATGAACAGAATTAGTTCGTTAGTAGTGCTTGCGATAACCACGTTGATATATAGAATAAAACATTTCGCTTTGGTAACTTCTAAATTAATATTGAGGTAAATTTCATAACTGTTATAATAGTACATTATGGTAGCATATGGTCTACAGACCGCTTTTAAAGCTAGTAGTGAAAAAAGTATTTTTATTTGATTTAAAATAATAACCCTTTTAGATGGATAAATACGTTACTGGGTTGAAAAGAAAATTAAATGAAGCAGAAGCAGAGGGCAAAAGAAAAGGTGATGAAAATAACGGAAATACATCTTCGCTTAAATGTAGAAAATATGATCCAATGTACTTATCATTAGGATTTACATATAAGGTTATTAATGGCCAAGAACGACCAATGTGTTTGCTGTGTATGAATACTTTGGCCTCAGACAGCATGAAACCAAATAAATTAAAACGACATCTTGAAAAAGTACATGCAGATCACGTTGGCAAGACAAGAGAATTTTTCCAAAGAAAATTAGAGAATTTAAATAAACAACAAGAAATGTTTTCAAAGACCATGTCTGTAACACAAAAAGCATTGCTTGCGTCATATAAAGTTTCTTATAGAATTGCTAAATGCAAAAAACCCCATTCAATAGGAGAAACTTTGGTGCTACCTGCAGCTATTGACATAATAGCTACGATGCTCGGTGAATCATATGCTGATCAACTTAAAATCATTCCACTTGCAGATAATACGGTGGGAAGACGAATATCCGATATATCTGAAGATCTTTGCGATCAATTAATAGAAAAAGTAAAACTATCTTCTTTCGCGTTGCAAGTAGATGAGGCTACTGATGTTCTTAAGGATGCACACTTGATAGAATATGTAAGATATGTTGTGGAAACTGATGTTAGAGAAGACATGTTATTCTGTAAACCTAATGAATGCAATACTACAGCAAGTGAAGTTTTTAATATGATTGATAATTTTTTTAATGAAAATGACATTCTGTGGGAGAACTGTGTTGGACTATGCACAGATGGAGCTCCATCTATGGCAGAAAAAAATGCTGGTCTACAGGCACTAGTTCGAAAGGTGGCTCCTCGTGCAGTTTGGACGCATTGCATGATTCATAGACAATCACTTGTTTCAAAAAATATGGGTGAAGATCTACTAACAGTATTTGAAGTTATTATAAGAGTTATAAATTTTATCAAAAATAGCCCATTAAGAGGAAGGCTTTTCGCAAAATTGTGTGATGACATGGGTTCAGAATATAGATCACTTCTATATTATTGTGAGGCACGTTGGCTTTCTCGTGCCAAAGTACTTCAAAGGGTGTTTGAGCTAAAAGAAGAGATCGCCATATTTCTTACTGATAAAAATAGAGATGAAGCAAACTTGTTTTATGACACGAAATTCCTTGTAAAACTTGCGTATTTAGTTGATATTTTTCAAAGACTCAGTACTTTAAATAAATCAATGCAAGGGCCTCAAATTCATGCTTTTACGCAGAAAGACAAGATTACTGCATTTATGAAAAAATTGGAACTGTGGATAATAAGTTTGAAAAATAATAACTTTGACATGTTTCCCACTTTTAAAATTACCTGTCTTGCTGATGAAATAGAAGAAAGTAAAGTTCTTATTAATAATCATTTGACCAGTCTATGGAAGCAATTCTCGTTTTACTTTAAAGATCTTGACATGTCCAAATATGAATGGATTAGAAACCCGTTTGTGATTGAAAAATATGATGATTTTTGGCCTTACGACAGCAGAGCAGGAAATGATAATTGACTTATCTAGTGATAGCACATTAAAGCAGATGTTTCAAGATGAAAATAATATTGTTACGTTTTTGGCTACGAGTAAAGGATGATTTTCCTACTTTGACAAACAAAGCTTTAGAAATTTTATTGCCATTTGTAACATCTTACCTATGTGAAACTGGTTTTTTCTACAGTAGCTGTCCTTAAAAAACAAAGTATCGATCTGGCTTAGTGATTGAAAAGGAACTGAGAACCACGATTTCTTCAATGATACCACGGTTTGAGAAAATTTGTGCTGAAAAACAAGCTCAACCGTCGCATTAAATTTTTATAATGTTGTATTAATTATATATTCTTTTTCTTTGTATTTTTGTAAGATTTGTTTTTATTACATTTAAAATTATTATTTCTTATAATAAATAATTATTTTTTTATGTATATTTTTTACATAATATTGTATATTATTTTGTAGCCCATTAAATAAAATTATAATATCAGTTGAGTATTTATGAAATTAGATTGTTAGAAAAATTAAGGGGGCGCAACAATTTTTTTTTTTAAAGGGGGGGCGCAGGTACAAAAAGGTTGGAAACCCACTGATCTAGGGGTATAACAAGAACTGGTCCTAAACAAATTCTAGTTTTTTTTACTTGTTATTTAATTTACAGTAAGCTGAAAACACAAACGTCGTGTCGGTTATAATTCGCAAACTGAAAAAGCAAGGCGCACTAAGAACGATTGTTATTTAGGCATCCACAACAGCATGCAAAGAAAAGTCTGTGCCGAAGACGAAGTTACGGTTATGCTAGTCAAGGAACAATAATTGAACAAGTATTGCACTAAGCCTATATAAAATATCGCTTACTGCCGAAGTGTACTATTTGGAAAGTTCACAGAATCCAAAGAATATAGAATCCACGTAACATATAATCAAAAGCAAGTAACATATGAACTTTCAGTTGTCAGAAATGTCAGTTAGGCAGCTCATTTGAAGACACCCAAGAGTATATATGTAGATCATATAAAAGTGCTGATGACCTAAAGACAGCAATTTTATCCAAGTATCCTAGGACAAGAGACTCATTGCAGTAATTGCGGTAGTTGAAATGAGTACATTCAAAACTGACATTTAGAGTGAATATATTGAAGCACCTCTAACTGAACGGAAATTTTAATCACTAAAATATATGTGGGAGAAAACTCCATACTTTAAGATGGGAGCACAAATCCTAGATAACTAGATAATATTTCAATCATTGAATAAATACCTAATACGGAACGGGGGTATCGTGCGAATACAAAATGTACGTGAGTAAACCACACCTTGACGTTCAGACCAAACTAAATTAGTTACATTCTGACGTTTCTGAAAGTAGACATTTCACAGTTCCGGGTGTTCAGTGAAACTTTGTGATATTTTATCATTTTAATAAATATTAGAAATTACCAATTGTGTTATTGCGCAAGCTTGTTGTGTATAGTACTATTGAGATCAGGATTTGTGATATTAAAGCTGTTAAGCTACTACTTTAACGTTATGAATTGTGCGGTGTAATATTGCTCAAATAGTCGCCGAAATTGCAATGAAAAATCGTTTTTTGGGCAATATATTTTAAAAAATATACCACACAGGAAAATACGAAAACTTAAAAGATGTCCGCTTTGTTAATATGAGAAATGTCAGAAAGTTTAGCCTATTCATAGGCAGCACTATATTCCCTTTACTTAAAGAAAGGTGGTGGTAACGATTTGTTTTTTTCACATAGCAATTTGGATTATGAAAGGAGCCCCCCTTCAAATGTCACAATTTCATTACTGCCATGACGAAACGAATACAAACAGAGCACACTAATACATTTTGCCGAGTGGCGTAGGTTTTTCTCCCGATATGCGATTCCTTGTTAGTTATTTATTCAATGGTTTCAATAAGGAAAGAATTAATTGGAATGCGGCTAATTCATAAAACAGGTGGCCATAATCAGGGAAGTCCGAAAATAGGTAAAATTGTTTTTGTAGCACTATCAGGATTCCACCAATGTTATTTGGCAAAATCTTCCCTAGCTGGAATCTTTGAAATGTGGACGAAACCATGCCAGTAGAAATTTGCTGAGATTTTCTATTCCGCAATTTATAAAAACAAAATACCTTTCTAGTCGATGTCATATTACGTTCTTCGTGTGCACCTATTTTGGTAATTTCATAGTGTTCATTTTCCTTTACATTTGTTACCTGATTGATTCACCTATATTATATATTGCAGCTTTGCGTCTTTTCCGGTTATAGTTTTTGCGGTTCTTTTCTTGAACTTCAAAAATCTATTCAGAAGCCTCTTCTCTCAGAAAGAGTCGATCGGAATTAATTAATTTAAATAATTCTTCTTTGACAAGCTCTCCAAGTCCTAGTCTCCTGTTTTCTTTGGATAGAGCCACACGAATTTTGTGAACGCGTCTACAATTATGAGGATGTATTTATAACGTTTACTGGTAGCCGTCATAGGCCCCAAATGATCAAGGTGGTACGTTTGCAATGGAGTAGCTTCTTTTGGTATTGGGTGTAAACCACCTTCTTTTTTACCTTCTCGCGCTGCTATATACGCCTTACACAATTTCGGATACAAGTATGAAGTAGTAACTTTCTGCTTGCACTTTGGAATATAAAAATCGCGGTTAATTAAATTCTCTTCTTTAATCCAAAATGTCTCAGGTCATGGGTATTTTTAATAATTCCAACTTATATTACTTTAGGGCCATACATGAGTTTGTTTCCATCCTTTACTATGAGGAGTACGTCTCTTTCTAGGATATAGTCATCGCACGTTGTATATTTTAGTACTTCTTTGATTGCTCTTAGCTCTTCATCTTTCTGTTGTGCCGTTCGTATTCTAGTCATCGAAGTATTACTAGTCAACATTACTGATGGTAATCGACTAAGCGCATCTTCATCTAGGAGAAAAATCCTTCTTCTTCACTGTGTTCTTTGATGCGCTGCAATCAGTGATGATTTTGAAAGAAATCTTAATTAAATACACGCGAAGTTTTTTCAGTGCACTGACAAGCGCCAGCACTTCCACTTCTAGTTCATAACTCGTATAACTTTGTTCAGGCTTCGTAGTTGTTTTACTATAAAAGTAAACTGGATGCCAATGTAGATCTTTCGGGTTTCTTTGTAAAAGAACGGCGATCAATCCGAATTTGCTGGCATCTGTGTGTATCTCTGTTTCGGCGTCTGTGTGGTAAATCATAAGTACTGGTGTTGTACAGAAACTTTACTTCAATTCCTGGAATGCTTGCTTTTGTTTCGAACCAAATTCGAATCAAACGTCATTTTTCAACAAATCACTGAGCGGTCTTGCCACTGTTGAATACTTCGGAATAAGGCGTCGAAAGTACCCAGTAAGTCCGAAGAAAGATTGGACTTACTTTATATTTTGTGGCTCTGGAAGTTTTTGTACAGAGTGTGTCTTATGCTTCGATGGTTTTACTCTACCTGGCTATATTTCATACCTTAAGCATTGAATACTTGTTTTTAGTGTTAACAAGGAACGAACTCACCATCTGTTGGCTAACCCGCCGTCGCGCCCCTCACGGAATTCCATTTGGCACTTGCCGTCACTACACTTTTCTATAACTTTGGTACCTGTTAGGTGCGTAACGTTTGATGTATCACAGGTAACTGCTCACTTAGAATTCCAGAAATAATTTACTTACTCAGCAAGGACAAAAGTGCATATGACGGGGATGCCAACTGTATTCCGCCACTACGGCGGGCTGCCACTGGGAGCAGTATTTTGTTAGTAATATGCAACCTATGGGGCTTTGTTTCTACTGATGTTTACATTCGGCCATCCATCACCACATGCACACTTAAACGCAACAAGCAAGATATTAGGGTTAGATCCAAGCAATACTACTGAGCTCTATCTCTATTTCTACTACTTATCAGCACTGATATATACTACTACTCAGCATATAATATATTACTACCCAACATTAGTTATATTCGGTTATTAAGTCTGATCACATCATTCTGTTGCACATACAAACCACAATCATGCGACAACTGATATAGCGCTCCTTTTCTCCAGGCAGAACTCCTAGATCTCTGTAAGATTTAAATTCGTTTCTTACTACAACAATTTGAACTTTCATTTGCCCTGCGGTATTTCCTATAGAGTTCTAGTAAGCGTGGCCAGTACTCGTGGTCCACACTTCGTCTAACGATCAATAATCATGAGACATAAACTCTCTGATGTACCGCCTTCTTCTCTTCATAATTCTTCTCATACTCAATCCAAGCCTCCGCTCATGTAATATATTTCATCGTTTCATGTTGAATAATTGATAAATCGTATGTATATGAATATATTTTAGTCATTTTATTTATAGAGAAAAAAAACAAAGATAAAATAAATTTATATTATTTTTTTTTTCAAAGATTACATTCCTAATACTATTGAACAAATCATTGAGACTACTCTTATTTTTCTAGTTCAGGCTCGCTCTGTGTATCGCTAGGTATTTCAATGTCATCGACAGTTAGCTCCTCGTTTGCAAATCCCAAGTCTTCCAACTTGCACCAATGGCGAATTTTATCGGCTGCATATACGGAATGAAAGGGTTTTCCGCTCGCTCTAAAATTGGGTGGATCAGTAACTTCATAGCGATCGTGACCCAGGATCTTGTTCACTATGTATGGTCCTTTATATCGTAGCATATATTTCTGCGGAGCTCCTGTTGCTCTGTGCTCGCACCGGATCAATACCAAATCTCCGACTTCATACTTTATGGGTAGTTGTCGACCCAGATTGTACTTCTCAGCTTGCTTTGTTCGGCTTCTATTCATTTCATTTGCTATCTTTTCTCGAAGTTCCGCTAAGGGGATTTCGTCTTCGTCGTCAGAGATGTCATCTAACAGGGCTGACGTAGGATGATTTTTAAGGATGCTTTTAGGCTCGAACCCTAGTAGAAGTTTTTGGGGGCTTATCTTGGTTATCCTATGCGATAAGTTGTTGAGACTCCACTGGATTGCAGATAGACATTTGTCCCAATCGCGACCATCTTGCCGTTCTGTCATGCTCGCTATCGCTGTTTTAATGGTTCTGAAGTATCGCTCGATTTGGCCATTTCCTCGAGGTGTCCTCACTGCAGTTTTAATATGTAAAACGTCGTTTTCTCTGCAGAAGTTTTGAAAGGCGTCGGATGTATACGATGTGCCCCTATCGGTGATTAGCTGCTCAGGAAGTCCAAGGTATTGAGAAATATCCACTAGCATCGTTATAGCATGTTGTGTGCGAGTATTCCGAACTGCTTTTATGACAATGAACTTGGTGAAAGCATCGATTACGCCAATTAGATGAGTATTGCCTTTGAGGCTTTTCGGATAAGGCCCAAGATGATCCATATGGACCGCACAGAATGGCCTCGGCTTAATTTCTCTGATGAATAGTTCCCTTCTGCTTTCGTCTTTATTTCTATTATTGTGCAAGCAATCTAAGCAACTGTTCGTATATTTTCGTATAATTGTTCGCATTTTTGGAAACCAATACGTCTTTTGTATTAATTCTATGGTTCTATCTACTCCGGGGTGTCCGCTGTCATTATGCGCTGACCTTATTATGTGCCATCGAATCCCACGGGGTACAACGAAACGCAATCCGTCAGCTGTTTTCTTAAAAATTCGACCACTCTTTAGTTGATATTCTTTGTTATAATATTTGGCTTTATCTCTTTTAGCATTTACGCCATCAAGACATTCCTTTATTTCTTGAAGCTCCGGGTCCCGAAGCTGTAGTAATGCGACCCAATCAGACTCTACAGCTCCCGCTAACATTACCTTGTCTCCCATCTCTTGCAGCTCAAAGTCGAATTCTTGAATGCGTAACCACCATCGCGCAATTCTGGCACAAGATTTTGTTTCTCATGTGTTAACTTGAGCGAATTACAATCCGTTACCACGGTGAATCTCTTGCCCAGGAGATAATAACGAAATCTTTCGAGTGATTCAACAACTGCCAATGCCTCGAGTTCGTAGCTATGATACTTCTGTTCCAAAACTGTGGTTGAACGACTAAAGTAAGCTACTGCCTGTTTACATCCATCTTCACTGATCTGTAGAAGCGCACCCGCTAATCCTGTGGCACAAGCATCTGTATGGAGTTCATGACACGCCTTTGGATTATAAATAACTAGAATTGGTTCACTTGTTAAACAATCCTGTAATTTTTCAAAAGCTTGCTGTTGCTCCTCTCCCCATCCAAATTCCTCATCCTTCCGTAAAAGAGTGTTGAGTGGTAGAGCAATATTTGCGTATGAAGGAATGAAACGACGAAAGTATCCAGTCAGACCGAGAAATTGCCTAACTTCTTTCACATTTTTTGGCTGAGGATATCGCTTGACAGCTTCCGTTTTGAATTCACCTGGCTTTATACCGAATTTTCCTATTCGATGCCCCAAGTAATTGACGTTATCCAAGAAAAAGGAGCATTTTGCTACATTAAGAGTAAGTTTCGATTGTTGTAGGGCAATTAAAACTTTCTTTAAAATTTCGATGGCTTCAGTTACAGTTGCAGCGATGAGTATAATGTCGTCCATGTAATTAAAAACACGTGGATCATTTATTTGTTGAAGAACGATACTCATTAGTCTCATAAATACTGCGGGAGCGTTAGTAAGTCCAAATGGCATTCTTCGAAATTGAAAATGTCCTCCGGGTGTAACGAATGCCGTAAGATGTCTACATTCTGGCTTAATTTGAACCTGGTAATAGCCGCTCATCATGTCTAAACTGCAAAAAACTCTGCCTCCAACCATTGAATTCAACTGCTCTTCGATATTTGGTGTCGGGAAACATTCTCGCTTCGTGATACGATTAAGTTTGCGATAATCTACGTACATCCTCAAACTTTCGTCTTTTTTTCGGACTAATATCGCTGGACTTGCGAACTCTGATGTAGAATCTTCGATTACTCCGGCTTGTCTTAATTCATTCAAGATCTTTGATACTTCCTCCATCTGGTGATACGGTACACGATAAGGCTTATATCTAATGACTTCATATTCTTTTAACTCAATATTCATCTCAACTATTGATGTTTCTCCAAGTTCCTCGATGTTAAGAGCAAAGCAATTCGGGTATTCTTTTATTAGGTCCAGGAAATTTATCTTTTCTTCTAAACTTATATCTCCAGATATCGCGTTAACGTTAGATTGTACGCTTCTAATATCAGTAGTTTGACGTCCTTCTTTTAATATTTGAAGCTCTCCAAAGCTTTTGATAACTTTAATTCCAGGTTGATCTAAAAAGCTCTGACCAATTATAATTGGTACGTCCTGTGCTTCATTTGGAACAACTAATATCTCAGCTGTCGCGTCCACATCATCAACGGATATTAATTTATGTAGACTTCCGATAGTAGTACATCTTCCGCCAGCGAAACCCTTCAAGACTATTTTATGTGGTCGATATTTCCAGTTTTTATAGTCACATTCCTTCTTCTGAATAGTGCAACATTCACTGCCTAAATCAAGGAATGCGGGGATTTCCCACTTATCGATAACTATATTTTTGTAAAATTCATTTTTATCTTTATGTAAGTTTTGCACTTTTCTAAAATTCTCCGTATTATATGCACTGGTTTTTATAATCTTAGTTGGCACTTTAGCTTTTCGTGAAAAGCATTCGACTGCACGGTGACCCACTTTACCACAGTTATAGCAGTTACCACCGAATTTCTTATTCCTTTTCCAAGATTCTGCTCCTTGTTCTTGTGGTCGAGATAGACGATGGCTGAATTGATTAATATTTTGGTGAGTATCTTTCGTGTTTGCAACGCGCCTGTTATTCTCTTGTTCTTGAAGGCTTTCGTACGTTTTTATACGGGTGAGAACTTCTGTTAAACTCCCGCAATTCGCTGCAGTGAGAACATTAGATAGATTTCTATCCCCTATTCCGGTTATTAAGTAATTTATTGTGGTAGTTTCGCTCAATTTTGCTTGTTTTGCTAGAGCTGCCACTTCATAGAAGTAGTTTTCCACTGGCTCTGCAGCTGTACGCTTTCTCTTCATGAGTTGCATGTGTATGCTGGCTTCGTCAATAGGAGAAGGAAAACTCTCGATGAGACGCTTTTTAAGAGATTCCCATTCAAAAATCTCATTCTGTACGGTTCTGTACCAGAATCTCGCCGCATTTTTGAGTCATAGAGATGCATATAACATAGTCCTCCTATCGCTTATGTTGTACAGGTGTTGTACTCCATCAACAATATCGGTCCATTGGTTGGCTGAAAGGCTAATAGTCGTACCTGGAGAAAACTCGGGGATAAGAACAGAGATTTCCTCCATTCTCAACTGTATTTCGTTATTCGCACTATTATTCTCCACCGAGTTTGTATCACTTGTGGACTGACCACGTAGTGCACCGAGCTCATCGCGTAATTCTCTATGTTGCCTCTCTAAATCGGCCACTGTTAAAGCACATTGTTTTTTATTTCTAGACAACATTTCAACTAACCACACTCAATAATAATAGTTCACTGAATTTATGAAAACACAAAAATATTTCACTCCGAACTAGGTATAACTATACTTCGCGATCCGCTTCTATCGACATCATCTGTGGAAGTAAGTAATTAGTAAAAACTCAAATTATTTTACTCAGATCAAGAAACAACGAGTGACAACAATAATATCACATCGTAGGTATGCATAGACACTCTGGCATATTTTATATATAGCACGAAAGCAATAAACATCTCTTTTGCAAAGTAAGGGTTTGGGACTGGCAATAAAACACTTTAGAAATTTTTCATCTTTTCTCAAGAAATACAGCCGTAAACATTTCCTCTGAAGGTAAGAGTCCTTCGTTACAGAAAAACCCATAAACAGAATTATTTCTCTTGAAATATTCACGCATATGTCGGACTGGTAAACAACTATCGCCGATTTTGAAGATTTTTTTCTTTATGACCTGCACCATGCAAGCCACTTCCCGACAAGATTTTCCACATTACACTTATATTATTTTTACAAGGACTGAAAAATATCTTTTATTATTTTTGGCAACTGTGAGCAGGTAAAAGGATCCCACTTCTGAAAATGTTAACAAGGAACGAACTCACCATCTGTTGGCTAACCCGCCGTCGCGCCCCTCACGGAATTCCATTTGGCACTTGCCGTCACTACACTTTTCTATAACTTTGGTACCTGTTAGGTGCGTACCGTTTGATGTATCACAGGTAACTGCTCACTTAGGATTCCAGAAATAATTTACTTACTCAGCAAGGACAAAAGTGCATATGACGGGGATGCCAACTGTATTCCGCCACTACGGCGGGCTGCCACTGGGAGCAGTATTTTGTTAGTAATATGCAACCTATGGGGCTTTGTTTCTACTGATGTTTACATTAGTAACTAACATTTCTCCCATTTTTCTGGGCCATGTTTCGATATATGCAGACATAAATCTGGAACTAAAGCTACAACAGGCTCTACTAATATATCATTTGGACTAATGTGCATAGAAATTCGTCCTAAGTGAGTTTTCCTAAAATAATCTTCTTTGGAAAAGCCTGCTTTGGAAGCACGTGGAATACTGCCTCAGAAGTATGGCCATCTATTTTAACTGTAGCTCTGATATTTCAACCGACCCAACACCTTGAAATGCAACTGGATTATTAAGCTTTGGTTTTCCTAACTCAATATAGAAATCTTGGCGAACGAAACTGAGATCGCTACCCGTATCAATTTAAGCCATTACAATTAACTTCAACGCTCTTACTCATATTTTGAGAATCATACTTGATTTCTTTCACAAATGTTTTTTTCATTCTGTCTGGCCTCGTATGCCACAGTTGTACCATCTTGACTCATTGCGTGATTTCTCCGACGTAATATTAATTTTATTTGCTTTTCAATATGACGCATTATTACGAACGGCTTCTTGTCTTATCAATGAGTACAATTTCAATTTACCTTTAAAATCATCTAAGTTTTTTCCTCAATATAAAACAGATTCATTATTCTCCGTATCACTAATTCCTATTATCAAATACATCATAATAGCTTGATCTTCTAAAGCAGCAGTTCGACCCAGTTCTCGTATTGAAAAAAAAACATAATCTATCAAACTTTCATCAGCTTTCTTTTCCGTCCAACCATTTTCATATGAATTTCTGCGCTGCTCTGCGATGGCTTCAACTCTTTCAATAATATTTCTTTAAGTGACCGCCATGTTTTAATATCGGATTCTGAGTTAATCGCTGATTTTGCCGTGTCGACTAGGAGTCTCTAAGCATATACAATCTTTTGCACGTCTGGAAATCCCAAAATGTTTGCTGTATCTTCGAAAGAATCCACCCATTTAGATACATGCTCTCCAGCATTTCCACTAAACTTCGGGACTGAGCTTTCAATATCCTCAAACTTAAGCATAGATCTCCCTATACATCCCCGTGGAGGCTAATCTATCAGATGTGAAGCTGGAAAACTATCGGAAACTATTTTTGTTGACGTAGTTGGCCCTTGGGTAGCCGCCGCTTCTTCGTAAGGTAACTATTTTATTCATGGAGTCTCTTGCATTGAGCTATTAGTGCATACTTTTTTTTCCAAAACTCTTCCTTATAATCTCTTTAGTAAGACTAAAACTAAAATTGATACACCTTGCTGTGGCGTCGTTTATAAGGTGAACTGTGAATGTGGACAGCTATATATAGGGGAGACAGGTAGAGATATAAAAACTAGAATCAGGGAACATAAAAATGACTTTAAGTCAGCCACACGCCAAATTGATAATCAGGCACCCACATATTATAAGACAGCATGCCTGCAACATGCCATGGATAAAAAACATCAGTTTGATTTCGACAAGGTAATGATTCTGAGTAAGGAAAAATATTGGAGAAAAAGGAAAAACTTAGAATCCCTGCACATACAATATCACAAACCAGAAGCAGTTAATTTTAAAGTCGACACGGCATACATTAACCATCAATATAAACATTTGATTAACATACACAGAGAGAAAGCACAGAAGCCGGATTAGCCGACAATAGACTCACATTACAGCATAGATGTTTAGTTTTATATTATTATTGACGACGTATATACCGACTAGTGTAACGTTTATATGTTTATTCATTTAATTATTTATTTAGTAATTTGTTTCATACATGTACCTACCGTGTTTAGTTTTTACCTTGTTACATTTGTAAAAAAAAAAAAAAAATTCGTAACATTAATTTTATTTATCAAATATAAGTACCTTTTTTTTCTAAATTTAGGAATAAGCCCATGATGCTGAAATACTTTGATACAGTACTGTATGCCCTGAAGATGGCCCAATCAAGGGACCGATATATAGGCTATTGAAAGGAAAAAAATAAAACGTTTTTAAGGTCGTAATACCCAGGGTCTTCACCCCCTTAAAACTTTAAAACGACCAGGATTTATAGTATAATATGAAATCATCTTCTTCTACACTTCTCCTATTTCTGTTCTTCCTAGGCATCGCGCATTTTTGTTCTTTTTCAATTGAACTCAAAATTTAATCAGATTTTACATATGTTATCACTGCACGTGTGTAGTAATTGAAAACTTCTTTTTATACGTTTCCGTGACCATTCTAACTACCCTCTTTTTTTTATTTTCATGTTTAATCTAAATTTTGCGAAATTTTATATGTTTGGAGTACATCGGCTTTCAGTATGATCAACTATTAAATTCATTAAAAGTAAGTGATGTAAATTCAAAATAATTCAAATATAGAAATTAAAACTTGACAGTACAGATTTACCTCGTTTTATTTCTTAGTACAGCATACATACTACGACGCCTATGTATTGTGATCCACACTCGCAACGTAGCAGAGAATTTATTCCACTGATATGTGTACTCCTCCCTCTTGTACACTAATTCTTCTTCGCAACTATCACCAACAACTCATTGTCTAATTGAAAACTCGCACAGCGTTGATGAAGAGAGAGTTGTAATTTACAATTTTTATACTGCTGCACATGGTTTTTCGTTGTCACCACCGTGGTACCTTGACAGTTTTCAATATGAAATACCCCACAAAAATCATGGTTCGAAAACGATTTGCTAATCTCTGGCTTAAACTTCGAGATCGAACTCGATATCGAACGAAAAACAGACTACCAGAGTGGTAAAAGGAACATGATTCTCTACTTATGAACCCGAGACTTTCTCTAGATAGCGAATTGTTTTAGAAGACGAACCGAAGTCGATGTTAAAACGAAGTTAACCAGCAAACAATTTCTTGAAACGAAGAACTAAATTTACTCGAAATTTTACTAACTCTCAAGAGTCAAGTAGAAACTGTAAGTTCTGAGAATTTATTTCGTTGAGAAATTCATCCGCATTTCATTTCTGACTGACTCTCGTCGATAGTGATGCTTTTTTTCAGAGTTTAAATGATATTATTTTTTTTGCAAAAATCATGCTATCTCTGTCAAAGACAACAACAATTTCCTTTAATTTTACTTCAAGAAAATGATAAATGAAATCATTATGAAGATATTCTGTCTAAGGTGTGTAACAGCCCTAAGTACTTCAGCGCAAGTACAAGTACCGCATGTTTGAAAAGAACTTTTAACTAAGTACTAAGTCTATAAAAAGTACTGAGTACTTTTTGAGGTACTTTTTTAGAATCTTTGTACGTTGACAGTAATATAATGAAGTTTATAGAGTTGAGTTAAAAGATATAAATAAATATCTTTTGAAAACTATAATATATATAGTAACCAGTGGCTACTATTTATATTACTCCTCCCAAGCGCCCATTGTCGCCTCCAATAATGCATAAATGTTCTAAGGAAAAAATTTCCAGTAAATTTCAAAGAAAAAATTGAGGCCTTCCCTACATCACGCCGAGGCATCGTTGATTTTACATTGGAACGATGCATTTCTTGCTTACCTTTGGTTATGTCATCAAGTCGATGCACCGTCGATTTCATGTTAGAGCGAGACGTTACTGGTTTTTGTTCTACTTGCCCAGTCTTGTTTGTATGTTATTAGTTTGTCTAACGTTCTGCCTTGACGCGGGAGTGCGGTACATGCTTTGACAGTTGCGCTAGAGATATTTGTTGGTACTTAATAGACTCAGAAATACTTAAATAAAAATGTTGATACTTAAATACAAAACTAAGTCTTAATTACAACTAAATAGAAGCAAGTACTAATGTTCAAGTACTAAATGGGGCATTTTAAAAGTACTGTTAGTAACTGTTATTCAATGCACTTGCTTGGACTGATCTTATACATATAGCATGCGTGATAAGTGTCGAAAAGCTAGGAGCTTCCTTAAGCCAAGCCTCCATTTTATATCATCTTGGCAGCCAAGCTCCACACGAAAATTACATTTTAAAAATATTTTTCCGTGCGGAATAACATACAGTCTCTTCAAATAATGTCGACTTTTTCGTTATTATACCCTAGATGAAATCTATAAGGTATACTAAGTATCTCATTCCGTTTGCATCGCACAGAAATAATGATGGTAGAGCAAAATGGATTGGACACCCTCGCATAAAATTCAAAGTCTGTCCGTCCGTCCGCGCGCACGAAAACTCGAGAACGCGTATACCTAGAGAGCTGGAATTTTTTACGCGGACTTTAAAAAAAAAAGTAAAATTCATATATACAGCTGAATTTGATACATGGTCTTTTCATAGTAATAGCAAATAAAATTTTAAAAATGAAATAAATTGGGCAACCCCTTCTTGGTGTTGACATTAAAAATTTAGGTTTTTTACGGATACTGTGAAAACGATCAGTCCTAGACAAGACTAAAAAGTTCTTCAGATTATGAAATCCTATTAAATTGGTTATAATCATTTTTTCTGTCCGACGAACTGTAATAGAAATATATGCGAAAAATCACTGCAAAAAATCAAAATTGCTCAAATGGGTGACCATACGAAATTTCATACGGGCATTCATCTCGGGTATCATAAGGTTTTAGACAAATTCTAGCTTTTTTACTTGTTTGTTTAATTAGATTTCTTAAGTTTTTGATACTACATCAATATGATGCTCTCCGACGTGGAACATTTTTTTTATTGTCTCTTTTTCATATCTCTCATTTTCGTACTTATTGTGGGAATTAATTTATAAATTTTCACGAATATTTAATTACTTAAGGAACTTGGCACCTTTATGGCAATAACCCATGCATTGCGCGACTTTGAATTAATCACATTGACTATGCAAGTGTCAACTATAAGTGTCAACAATAACACAAAAATTGACAATTTGTTTTAAAAGATAAATTTGTATGGTACAATTTGTGGACTATAAAGTCATATATTTTTTCACATTTAAGCATCTCTACAAAGAACACATATATAAGAAATATATCCTCTCCCTGGAACTATTGCCTAAGGTGTAAAATTAAGATAAAATTACTTTCTGCCTGCAAAAAATCAATGAACTAAGTTTTAGTGATTAAAGTCAGTGTGTACTATGGTCTTTAATTGGTAGGATAAAACTCTTAAGAATCAATTGACCACTCTTTAATTTAAAAAACTTTGTCAATTAAAACTTTGGAAAGCAGTGAGTCGTATAAGAAAAATTTACTAAGTTAATCGGATTTCAGTGAAATACAAACGAATCTTAAAGTTTTCTATACACTTCCACTGATTGGATTCTAAGAATCTGAAAAGTGCTTTCATTATTGTTCCTATAGATAACCTTTTCAAAGTATGCTCTAGTACGTCTTGTAATTAACTGGGAAGTATTTCTTTAACAGTAAAGTTGAATCTTATTTTAACTTTACCATAAAGCCCATGTGTAAGTGGATTAGAAATTAAATTTCCATAATCCGCACTTAGTACTTTTTACGAAGTAGGGGACATTGGGTAATTGTGAGTCACGACAATATTTAACCACAGTTGGAAAGTCTGACTAATTCAAATGGCCGTCATTGTTTTGTATTTGACCAAACTTATTTTATATTAGCATTCAATGCGTGTATACGTACTGATTCGTTCCGTGCGACAACCACTTGGAAAATTTTCTCAACATTTTTATTCCGAGTGTTTGTATTTGCATTGATCTGACCACGATTTTCGGAGAATCGATTTAGGTAAATATATTCATATTATCATATGGCACCGACATTTCAACTTTTAAAAAGTATTTTGCATAAACATGCAATGAGCGAATAATACTAGGCCCTCTTATCAACCAAAACGTTTAGGGAATTGTGAGTCGCTTTTTGTTGGGGAATTGTGAGCCACAACATTTTTGTCATTTTACAAGATAATATCGCTTTTATAACGCGTGTTTATATTAGAATATTAGTTGAGTGATTTTTTTTATTTTTTCCCTTTTTGTGTTTTATTTTTTAATTAAAATAGCATAAAATCAGCTATCGATTGACTTTTCCGTTGTTTTGGAAGCAATCAAGCAGATAAAAATCCATGAAATCACTATTCAATCTGTCGGTTAATCTATTAATATTCCACGTGCTACTTTGACGCGCCAAATGCAGAAAATTAATGAAGCGAACATTGATGTTTCAAATGCTACCGACGATTCATTGACTGATTTCTTTAAAGCCAACAGTATATCGGGTGCAAATCATGCCTTCAATGCACAACAAGAAAAGGCATTGATGCAATACGCTCTCAAGGCGAGTAACATTAATTATGGACTAAGTATTGCTGAGCTGAAGTCCTTTGTACATCAATACGCGAAAAAATTGAAATTAGTTATCCTGCTGCGTGGAATGACAATTCTCTAGCAAGCATCTGAATTTGTCGTTACGAAAGCCGGCGCAAGTCAGTCAAAACCGTGCAAGACCCATTAACAAGGAGATTGTCGATGTGTTTTTCAACAATCTTCGTTCTGTGCTCATCGAAACTCCATTTGAACCTCATAGCATATAAAATATGGATGAATGTTCATTGTCGACATTGTCGACTGTAGATTAATGTGTCTATGGCGTTGTCCGTGAGCGCGAGTGGTCAGTCTATTACACCTTTATTACTCTTTCCAACAAAAAAAATAAAAGATGTTTACATGACACATGCCACTCATAGAGCAATTTATATCGCAAATGGTTCTGGCTGGATGAAATCCGCTGAATTCACCAAGTATCTGGCTTTTTCATTAAGCAAACAGGTGCTAATGCCAGTTCACCAGAACTTATTGCTTGACAACCACTTATCTCAATTATCCATTAAAGCAATTGATAAGGCAGTCGAGCACGGAATTGTAATGCTTTTTTTCCCTCCACATTGTACGAACCGTATGCAACCATTGAAAGTCGCTGTATTTGGTCCACTTAAGACCTTTTACACACAACAGCATAATTTTTGAAAAAGGACCAACGTGGATGTAGTTCTTGATTTGCATCACTTATCGCTGGAAATGCCGTGATATTGCCGCCACACCAAGAGCATTCAAAACAACAGGCATTTACCCATTCGATGCAACAGTAGCTATTCATTGAAGTAGATTTAATTGCTGCAACACTAAGTAGAGAAAATCAAAACAGTGTTAGCCACGACAGTGATACGGAAAAACAACATCGTACTGTAGTTCCGGATGCTGATAATGAAACGGCAGCGCATGCAGAAATGAAAACTAATGAAGCGGCGTCCACATCGGGTACCATTTAATCTGTATTTCTTCGTGAGGCATTGAAAGAAGTTACTCCACTGAAACGAGGTACACCAGCTAAAAAATCGAATCGTGGTCTCAAGCCAATTAAAACCACCATTTTAACGTCGCCCGAAGTGGTGTCCGAATTGAAAGAGAAAGCTGGTGCCAAGCGCAAAAACTTGAATAAAAATGTCGAGGTGAAGAAGAAAAGGCACTAGTACCAAAAAAGCGAAAATATCGAGCACAATCAACGACGCAACGGAATGCTTCTTCTTCTGAAGACGAGGATGTTGACTTCTCTATACTTTATACGGACTATATACCGAACAAATTGAACCGGCCGAATTCCATTCGCTGCGATTTATGCGATCGAGCTGATCATTTGAAATGCGTCAGTACTGGAGCTGTCTCACATGTCCAAATTGCGAATCTGAATGATTTCTAAATCTTCCTTTTTATATTTTTTCTAACTAATTCATATGTATTTTCCAACCACACAATAAACCCAAACATATTTAAAAATCTCAGAAACGTGTGTTTTTTGCCAACCCTCAGATTTTTTCAATAGATACTAAATTGAAGAAACTGCTTAAGCTAAAAGTTAGGGTTTCCTCCCTAGTAACATAAACCATTACGAAATTAAAAAAAAAATATTTTTGTGGCAGTTATAATTCAGATATATTCCGTAATATCTCATACATATATTATAGAATCAGTTTAGTGCTTTGCTTGTGTTCCATACCTTGATTTTCATTCTAGATTGCATAATGTAGATGAAGGGATAACAATTTTATTTATTTGCTTGCAAATAAATTCTTTTGGTTAATGGAAATTATAAGTTTTCAAGGCGGAGTACTGTGTAGTAAAGATAAACAGAACAGAAAAAACGCAATATTTTTATGTTTTTTTTTTATATCTTTAATTAAATGTACTATCCTTACGTGAAATAGCCATACAATTCAATAATGATGTTACGTTTCGGAATATTATACGCAGCTAGAATCTCATATGGAAGCAGTTCTTGTAAAAGGTAATGAAAAGCAGCGCAGCATTTTGTATACACCAAAAACTGTATGGTTGGACTGGAGCCGAAATTAGTATATTGAATATCTTCTTCTACCCTTAAACTATACGTTGTCACTTGAAAGTTATTTCTGACACAAATGTCTCAAGTTACTGTGTGAAGCAAATCCATTAGAGAGAAAAGTGTTGAAATTTTTCTGTTAGACAGCAGATCATAAATTCGGCAGAACGTGATTCTGAGATCAACTATCTAAACCGTCTACACTTGACACAAAGTTTTATTTAGGTCAAACCATGAACTGAACTGAAATCACCAACAGAAATTCGATTTTCGAGGAAAAAGCTTTCTGCTGCAATTAAAAGTAAAAAAGCTAGAATTTATCCAAGACCAATTTTTACGACAGTCTAGAAACCCGTATGCAATTTCGTATGGTCACCGCTCTACGCAAGTTTGATTGTTAAAGTGATTTTTGTATATTTCAAGAACGGTTCGTCATATAGTAAAAAGATTCAGAATAATTTCATAGAATTTTAATACTGAAGAGCTTTTCAGTACAAGAAAAACGTCTGGGAATGATCATTTTCGCAGCATATGTGAAAAACTTCAATTTTCGTATGGCGAAATCAAGAATGGTTGCCAGATTTCATTTATTTTGAAGTCGTATTTACTACTTTTATGACAATACATTCTAGAAAATTTCTACTCGATACGTTAACGCCTAATGTTTAAATTTTTTTTTAAAGCCCATGCGCAAAATTTCAGTTCGCTAAATACACACACTCTCGAGTTATTGTGCAGACAGCAGGCTGACAAACCAACATGCAAAGATTAAAATAACTTTTAATATAATGCCTGGGTGTCTGATCTATTTTGTTCTACCAGCATTATTTCTATGCGTTACAAGAGGGAATAGCTAGTATACCCTATAGATTTCATCTAGGTTACCTATAAAAAGAAAAATGTAGGTAGGGGAAAGGTGGGTAAAGTGGCCACCCCTAAGGAAAATGATTTTTCTCGCGGCCATCTAAATTAAAAAAATTACAAAAGATATTACCTGCAGCAACTGTAAACAGTTTAGAGCATTATAATATTTTTATTTTCTGTTAAATAATTATAATTATAACTCTACATAGTACTAAACTAACAGCAATAATATTAGCCACTTATCTTACATCAGACAGGTGAAAAAATAAAAAAAATGTACCTGACTGACGGCATCTGCTTCAATAGCTTCACACATTTCCCGCAATGCTGCAGCACTCTCCAACGGAAGAAATGACGATGGCCCTTTACCCGCCCTGGCCACTTTATCCGCCCTTCCCCTATATGTCAATTTGGATGAAAAAGTGAATTTCGAAGAAATCTGAATATGGTACATATAATCTTATAATGAAAATAGACGATTGCGCAGAGTTTCATGACATATTGACCATTTGAGATATGAATTTGGAAGGCGAGCCTATATTGGCATAAGTGTATTAGATTTGCCTTTTCAGAAGCTGCCCAGTCTTTACTCGTTTGAACGTTGTTGTCGACACAAACTGAAAAAAAGTAGGAACTCGCTCTACTTCTGATTGTTGCATCTGTCACTTGCTGACAGTCCTTCCAACAAGCACTACTATTTGAGACAGTAACGTGTCCTCTATGTACAGTATCAATCAGGCTTCTGACAATCTACCGTCCATCAAAATATTCTGTAATGAACTTGAACCGAATCATTCGCACTATCCGTCATCGACATATCACATCACGACAGTCACCATCAGGAAAACTTTTACTGAATATCTCGATGCCGTCAAAAAATTTTTAATTGACGCCGATTGTGAAGAAAAATCAACTCCATGAGCTTATTATGAATTAGGTGTCCAAGTACCTTATACTTGGTCGAAAGTGCTTATCAGCCACTTTTGGTCCCAAATAAATAATTTGTGTGGACAACTCCATTGAACGACGATTCGATCGCTTGTTATTCAACTGAAGCCGTTGGGTGGCCGCCTGCATGCAGTTGTAAATGCATACCATAAAAATCCGCTGATAAATCCTTTTTGTCGTTGAAGTCTCGATCTTTTCAATCCTTAGTGTGTAAAATTTTATAATATGGTCATGATCATGAATATCGCCGCTGAAACCTCATATGTTGCAAAAGAATAGTTTTATAGGAGAGGCAAAAAGCTGATCATTTTTGTTAACTTAAGAATTCAAATAACACATCATAGGATATTTCGCTTTCTGTATTATAAGTACATAATAACAAGAATATTTTTCTACAAAGCAATCTTTTCCATGGGTAAAGGCAAACGGCGGATGAGTTGGTACCAGTTTATCAGTTGTAAAAGGTTTCATTAAAACAACAACGAATGTAATATGTGTGTACTACATTCTGCATACATATCACATTCTTCCTACTGTAGATAAGATATGTTGTGGGCTTTCTTTGGCTTTTTAAATAAATTTACGTGACCAATTTTTCTAAAGGAAAAGCTTGTCATAAGGATTTTACTATCGAAACGTTTTCTATGCCAACTCTAAGAGCTATTTCCACCATTCTGATCCGTAGATGTCGATTAGAGCATTAATATCACTCGTTAATATTACGACATTTTCTCTAGGGATTATAATGAATCTCATGTATGACTGACTCCTCCGTTACATAAATTAAAGAATAACATTGCAATATTGAACTGTCTTGCAATTTGATACGCAGATATACGATAACAATAATCGAAAATATTGATCGGCTAATGACACTGGAACTGACTTCATTTGTGAGGATTTTACCGACGCGATCCCTAAAGTGAAAAAATGAATGGATAGTATAACTACGCTTTCAGCTGAAGTTAAGTCCATTCTGATCTGTATTGATATCCAGCGATCGTCGCCAACGCAAATATTTATATTGCAAATAGTTTAAGATCGCTACATAATAGCGATCCATTAGCAATGAGCTGCACAATGAATTCTGCCCATGCTTTTAAACTTTTTCTGACCACCCGTGGCACTTTATGTGAAGTTGATACAATTGGCGGCGTTTTGAATTTTTCTGCCGTGTAGAAGAATAGGCAGCAGAATGTACTACCTCCGCTTGGTCCCATTCATCGCAGTAAAATCCTTCCTTTTACAATAGGCTAAGTAATATTTTACCAGACAGTACAAAAATAACCATCAATAGTCATCTGTCTGCCGACGGGGTTGCATTGCAGAGAGTAGACACAGGATAGATACATATCTATCTACACTATAAAAAATGTTTCCCTAAATTCGGTGGCAACAATGTTTAGGCATATTTCGCTAACTCAGAGTAAAAGTACATTTTGGGCTTTGGAGATAGGTAAGTTTCACCTATCTATAGGGAGTTCGAATTCAATAGGCTTTAATGAATTTTCTATCGGGAGAAGGGAAATTGTTTACATATAAGTTGGGTGATATTCAATGAATTAACTAAATGCACCAATATAAATATTAATGTAAATTTTACGAAAAATTTAGTGGAAATATCCGTAAAATTTAGGGAAATTTTTGAACTATACATATTTCCACATGTATTACGGAATAGTGCATAAATAAGTTCAAACTTTTACCTTGAGTACGGAGACTTTTACATAGTTAGTACCTTTGATAACGGGCATGACAAATTTTCTACCGAATGTAGCAATTTTTTCCAAAGGAGCAAGGGAACATTCAATGTTTGATGAACTATTAAACAAATCTAAATAATACATTATTATAGATGGAAGTAAACATAATGTAGGTATAGTGAATTGTAGACATAATGGATGATATTTTGCACAATTGGTGTCTAAAAACATCTCTTTAATATGGACTCAAATACCTTCATAGTAATACTTTTCCCTCAAATTAAGTTTTCCTGAAATAATTCATTTTTTTATTAAGGAATAGGTGAAAGACAGAAATGAGTGTATAAAACAAAAATCGTTAAATAAGTTTATTTCAAAGAAAAAACAAAATATAGACATAGAATTCTTTACAAATTAGGTTGTATGTACCTACTAAATCAAAATAGACATATTATTATTTTTGAAATCAAAAATTAACAATAAAGCTTTTGAAACATACATACGATTTTATAACATTTACAAGCCGTTTCATATTTTTGATACTATTAAGCTTTTGTAATTAATTAACATTTTTGAAATTTTATCTCACATTATTTGACAATCATATTAATAAAACAAAAATGCAAATTAAAGAATTTACTAAAACTTCCAGCTTAAATTTTTATAACTTTTTTTATCGATGAAATTATTAATTCGCGCACGTCTTAACCACACAAAGGTCAGAATAAAACTGTACATAGTGCACACATATAACAAGATAATGTATTATGTAATGTGAAGGGGTTTCTTTTTCCATAACATTTTGGAATTGATATTATTTTTCCAAATTTACCACATGAGAGTATATTTCTATTCGATTTAGTTTTAAGATTTCATAACATATTGGTCACAAAATAATAAAATGTATCGAAAATAACACAGCTTAGGTAAAAGTACATACTTTCTAAACTTCATTTTAAAAAGGGTCCTATACACAATTTGAAAAGAAATTTACCCAGAATAAGTTTTTCAGGTACTATTTGATTAACTTTAGGTAGCCGACAGGTATATTGCCAATTTTTAGGGAACACTATACTTATTTTACGGAAATTCCTTGCACTGAATATAGGGAACCGTACATTATTTTTAGCAGTGTATATATGGTGGAAATTACAGATTTTACGGAAATTCCTTGCACTGAATATAGGGAATCGTACATTATTTTGTGCAGTGTATATATGGTGGAAATTACAGATTAACGTGAATATAGAGTAGATTAAAATTTCGATGTAAAGAGTTGCACCATAATTTGATCGAAATGTGTTCAGATATAAGTTGATATGGATTTAAAAGCCTAATAGCTTATAAAACAATCTCTATAAGTTTGGAATTTATCAAGCAATTCAATACCTTTGTAATATTGGTTGGCGCAGAGTAAAATTGATTTAAATTACGGTTTTATATGTTAGCAGGGCAGGTTAATCGAAATTACCAACGTATCGAACAATGCCGTGTAAAAGCTTCCTCTTGAATTTCAACAGAACTGTTACCGTGGACTTGAAAGGCGACATTTTTTTCAATGGTTCGTGCTCCCTTTTTTTCAATGTATTTGATTGTCTCAACTGCAACGGAAATTAATTATTCGGCAATTTTGATGAATTGTACGTCATCTCACATGACGCCTATCCATTTTATTTTACCCAAAGGAAATTGAAAAAAAATTGAAATATTTCCCAGCAGGACACAGAAGTATAATTGATTGCAGTAGAACAACTGGGAGTCCAGGTCAGTATCATAACACAGAACGAAATTCAGTTCTGCTTTTTGCAGTTTTCCTCCGAATTTAGTTACAGTTTTTATCAGACTCCAATCAGAAATTATGATGAACTACTTTTCGAGTAGCAGTGAGTGATTGATTGATTGATGGATTTTGCTCGGTTTGTATCCGAAACATGGACCAGAAATTTATACAAATTACTTAAGCTTTATAAAAATAGTTGGCTATATATTTCGTATGTTTGAAACACTACTATTGTTATGATTTCAATAATACTCAAAAAAACGGCCGCAAGAGGGATCATAAGAAGATTTGGTTCTTTTAGTAAGAATTGTTTTATGAGAGTGACGAAAAAACCTGCAGTTGTCCTGTTATCTCTGGCTCAATACCTACTAACTCTGATAATATCAAAAGTATAGCTTTCGAAGCCTGGAAACTTAGGGAAGGTGTCTTTAGCACATTTTGGGCTAAATCTTTATCACCAATTCACCAATAATGTTGAAAGAAAATTTGGAATCCTTCAAAGTATCGCTCTCATACGCTACCCCAAGGATATAAAAAGATGTATTTAAAAACAAAAATTTATAATTTTTGACTGTCGATATATTTCGCATCACGAACATAAAAATTTCTGACAAATTTCCAACACGTCGATCGTCACGCTGCCGTTTTCGAGCCTAACATCTGTGACAGACAGACGGACGGACGTACATAAGTGTGATCTTACGGAACCCTATGTAAGAATGGAAACAAAAGATCAAGCAGTAAAAAAAATAATAAAAATGCTTAGACCTGCCAGAAAAAGGTAGTTCTAAAGATGGGTTTACTGAAAATAAGTCGAAAACTCATCCGTGACGAGCTGCGGCGATTAAAACCGAACGAAAAGTTACAATCCCTGCCACGTCAGGGGCTTATTCGCCCCGTAGCGTTTATGCCAATTCGAAAGTAAAAATTACCAAAAATTCCGCGGAAGTGAAGAGTGAGCATACCGACTCGCGTGGATGTAATCTGCAGCCATGAGTAGTCAAAGGTCAAATGTTACTTCCTTTATTAGAAGCGTAAAAGCTTCTGTCAACGCAGTGATATTTCGTTACGTCTTTCGCCATTATGTGTGTTCTAGTTCTCTGAATACTAGGACTAGTCACTGTAGTGCAAATAAATGGTGGACTTGGCCATCGTTCGCGGTGAAGCTGCCTAAGTTATTCATTTCCCTAGATATCCTTGGTATCAGCAGAAATAATGTATCGAAAATTCCAAAAGGCGGATGGACCAACTCGCACTTTAATAGGTCCGCCAAGTCCTGTACAGCCTCGCAAGGCTAGAATTTGTGAAACAAAGTGTAGACTGTGCTAGTTCTCTGAGCCCGTTGATCGATATGCAATAACTCGTTATTATAAAGATGAATCTGGTGCAATTGCGTGAATGCTATGTTTGCGTGCTTTTAATAGGAACATAAATCCAACCGTTATCTCTCCAATCAGGCCCTTATTGATAAAATGAATTGAGCATGTGTGTCTGAAAACGCCTCATTAACTATTAAAAATATAAACAGCTGATTTGATCTTATTCTGATGGATTAAAGGCGAACCGTATATCTCTACAACATCCGACGGAAGATCAACATCATAAAGAATGTTTGATATGGGACTTCACTGTCTGATGCCTTGACAAAACCAATCATGCGAAGGGATGTTTCCCTGATTGTTGGGCCCACTCATTTAACTTTAATCCGCTTGTACTCATTTTCTGATGTACTTGGTACACCTCCCATATATTGTTCTTCGAGGCATATCCTGCTGCGTATCCAACTCACCAATAGTACTCTAAAAAGAAAAGAAAAATACAAAGAACTACAAAGTATTCAGTTTTTACAGTCTACTTATCTAAAAAGGAATTAAACTTATTTATGACAGCAACGAAACAGCGTAAATTTTCAGCTGAAAGTTGAACATTACAATTTTTCAAGTCACAGGCTATCCTCTTCCATGATGCATATTATCTAAAAACAAAAAAAAATAATTCATTAATAATACTAGAAAAAAAAACAACAACATAATTGTGCATAAGCGTGGCTTTTTTAAGAGTATCATGAAGTAGGTCAGTTATATTGAAGAAAGAGACAAATGGATTTTCAGCTATCAAAAGAATTTGAATCTTGTGAAAATAAGTGAAAAGTGAAAGATAATTTCTTGAAAACTATTGCTAAATAAAGTCAAGAGTATATGTAATTATCTGTTAATATTAAAGTGATAATTTTCTAATTGATGTTCACGTATTTTCAGAATGAAGTGTTTGGTGAAAAATTTCCACAACAATAGCAATCTACGACGGGGGAAATCATTTTTTAGACAAATATAGTTATGAAATATTATTTTGTGTACACACATTTTTTTATTAAATTAAATTGAAATTAGTAACAAAAACGATGAAATATCGGAGATTTGTTTACGTTTGTGACAACTGAGAGACTCCCTGGGTATCTTGGCGCAGTGGCAGCAACTAAGAGCACGACTAACGAATTTTCGGTGGGAACAACTGCAGTATTTTCAACCATATATCTTGTTGCCCCGCTCTCTATGTTGATTGACAGGACACGGCTCTACTGAGCTTTCACT